>JAVJGI010000050.1:107832005-107941270 GCA_035590275.1 Ibycter americanus | reverse complement strand
GGCGAGGTGCGGCGGCCATCCGCAGGTGGAATACACAAGATACTCAGTTCTAAAAGGTGACGGGTTATTTCAGAGACTATCAAACGTGCGTCTCCTTTTGGCGGCGGGTCAGCAGGGACGTCACCTGCGTAATTTTCATACTGTATTTTGAGAAGTAATTCACGGCCCCGGTGTTGGGCCTCTGCCCCTCGAACACAACACCAGCATGGGTAGGACTTCGCAAACCTCTCGTGAAAGGAACGAAAAGCAGTGTACAGCGCACTGAAATTAGATGAAGTGTTGCTCCTCCATAAAATAATGCTGCAGTTAGCCAGCCAACCCAGCATGGTAACTATGATTTGGAAGTGTTACTTTCTCCTGAAATTTTATTCCCACCCCCCCAAAAAAAAACCCAGACTGAAGAGACTGGGGTTTCTAGCATTGCATACTGCTATAGATAAAAAACGTTTCAAGTTTCTTGACTTTCCCATAGCTTCAAAATAGACTGTGACTTCTTAACACTACACGTGTAGTTAAATCTACTTAGTCTTTAGTATTACCTTAAGAAGAAAGAAAGTTTAATAAAACAACTAAGTGTATTCTGTGTGAACACTCATTTGTGTGTTTTGCCCCCTGCTCGTGGCTCGTAGTTGATTCCAGTAAGAGCCTGGCACATGAACGTATTCTCTTGATGACTGTCAGGATGAGAACAGAAGGGTTTTCTGTCGATGCTAGCTGAGGCAGATCTTCTGTTACCTTTGAATACTGGTGGCCTGGTGTGGTGTGCTTGTTTATGTTATTTTATTTTAACCAGTTAAGATTGTAATCCTATTTTACCAGGCAAAGGAAAAAAACTCAACATGGTTACACTTTCCAAATCGATTTTGTTGACATCTAGATATGTCCAGAAACGCTGGTTATGGTAAATAAATGTTTTAGTTCATTTCAGATAGCCCCCTAATTTATTCCTTGTGCCTTGTACCTACTTTTTTTTTGTTGTTTGTGAATAGAAACGCATTGTATGCAAATACAAAACAGGTTGATTTTGACACTATGCAAAATGGTTGAAGACTGTGATAACAAAGTGGTAAAGAGACTGATGGGTGTGGAAATTAGAGATAATTTTATCAATGCAGTCAGCCAAGGAGAAAATGACATCAGGAAACATTGCCTTTGTCTGTCCCCAAATTAGACTCCTCCTTTTCAAAGTGAGAAGAATGTCTGGGAGCTGATAAAGTTCTGCTTCTTCCTGTGAAGCTTATCAGTTTATGGAGTTATTCAGAAAAACATCTACTTTCAGTTCACCCACTATTTAGAGTAATTTCTGTATGTAGACAACTCATCAAACAAAAATGTTGCACCTGGAATCACTGTAACCTATTTCAGCTTGGAGCCAGGCACTGTTTCAATAGGGGAAGGCTCATCTTTATTTTATTGATTCTCAGGCTCCTTACTCCAATACTCAGGCTGTAGCTAGGGTCCAGGCCTGTTGGTTTTACCATATGTACTTAATTATGTCATCAACCAGCTGAATTCTGACCCCAGATCATTAGGGGGTTTTCTGTGAGTTATAGTACGAAAAATTTTAAGTGGTAAAACGTGAAAGTTACCATACCAATCCTGGAGGTACCCGTCTGTTTCAGTTTAAGCATGAGTGGTTATTGAGATGGCTTGCATACATGAAGGTGGCTAACGCAGAAATGGGGAATTTTCTGAGTGTTGTTTCCCTAATACCAATCAGTTGTATGTGGATACTTCTTCTCAAGTCACAATATAAATAATTATCCTATTCTTACTCTGCATAAAATGGTCCAAATGGTTATAACAACTGGAATAAAATGTGAGAATATCACCAACAACATTATCTGGTCCACTAGTACCACAAAATACAGTATTTGACTGCAGAGCAATAGAAATAATAGAAATGAAACCTCAAAAGTTAAATGTAACTGTGCTGTAAGGAAATTAGTGCTTCTTGTTTGCTTATTACCATATATTTCAGGGTAACTTCACATATGTTATCTTTAAATGCTGTGTTACAAGGTGGGTAACTGCCCAGGTGTCCCTTAGGAACATTAAAAAAAATGTTTCACAGAACTCTATGAATACAGACATACAAACGTACTGAAAGCCACCACATTTCTGATAGTGTTCAGAATATACATCTGCAGAAGTTAGAAATTTCCACAACACTTCTTAAATCAGATGGTTTGCAAATTATTAGCAACACCGCTCTCCTGAGGGCACACTTTCAGCAGAGCGCCATAGGCTTTAACTGCACGGCTCCCATTAATGTTAATGTTAAATCTTCACGCTGTAACTTACCCCACAGTGTGTAACACTACCCAGTGTTTTAAAGATAGGACCATATGTGCTGCACTGAAATACATAATGGGATCGAATTGAAGAGACCATAGAAACCTCATACTTGAGACGTTTTGTGACCTCATCTGAAACATGCTCATGATTTATTTAGTTTGCCAGGAATGCCTGTATACTTAGCTCTTTCTAACCAAGGTTTCAACCCCAGCGAAGCAGGTATTTATTCTTTTTTCATTCTTCTACATGAGCAAACAGGCACAGAGGCTGACAGACTTACACAAGGTCACAGTGTGAGTCACTGCCGTGGCTAGGAATAGAATCCAGGAGACCCGATTGCCACTGACCTCCTCCAAACGCTGTCCTACACTCCTAAATCAAAGCAGAGTTGATTATATTTTTGCACAGAATACAAGGTGTCTGAAATCAATATAATGTTATAATTTCCTATGAGGGCATGCATTTACCTTTATGACCCTGAATCAGCATTCCTCGGGAGCTAGTCTTCCAATGGAAACCATGCTCATTTTATAATGGTTTGCTGGGAGCATCGTCATAAAGGTTTTTACACATGCTGTGACACATTTTATCCATCCAAATCTAGAACAGTCAAGGTTTTGTAATTCTGTCCCAGAGATTACATTTTGAATCATTGGCTGTTCATAGTTACTGATTGTAATGAAAACATATTGAGTATCATAATGGCATCATCAATCAAATATCATCGATTGGCATTTCTAAAGCACCATTGTGCTTATGGATGCTCATTTGACCAATTTTATCCCTGTTTGATGCAGACAGGAGGAGAGAGAACTCGTGTGCCCTCCTCATTCAAAGAACAAATTTAATATCCAGAGGAGGGTAGGGCAAATATGAGTGTCCTTTGTACAGTCAGCAAGCAGCAGGGACCTGCCATGCAGCTGTAAGATCCTATCAGTCATGTGTTCTAGGGAAAATTCAAGTAGAAGTGAGAGAAAACAGAAAATTATATAGAGTGAGGCAACAATGGTAAGAAGTTGCATTTTCATGGGAAAAATGTTGTGAGGTGTTTGCAAGATGTTTGGTGTGTCCTTATGCTGCCTGATTGCCAGTATTACTGGTAAAGAATATATCAAACAAGGGGATACAAAGGTGGCTTTTACAAAGGTAGCAATTTTGTCTTGAACTTGCATATTAGAAATCTTGTTCACATTTCTAGTTTAAATAATGTGCAACTTTTTTCCCACATAAAATTAAGTTTATCTTCTTCAGCAGGATAAAGTAGAGTCTAAAAGAGGTATAAGAAGGGTATAAAGGACCCTGGGCTCTGGGCTGACTTTTACACAGAGGAGATTTTTATCCCAAATCTTCTTGTGATTTCTTTTTTTAATAAATCTCAAAACCGTCCAAACATTAGTGAGAAGTTGTACACCTTTGGGAATGCAATCATAGAAGACTATTAATTCTGAGTAGCTGTAAAGCCGAAATGAATCTAATAAAAATTAAATAAATCAACAGTACCTTTAAACTGAGACAAGGAAAGAGAAAGAAAAGTCATAATTAACATATTTTCTAGTATTACCACATCCCAGGTTGAATCCTTAAAACACTGTAAATATCAGCACCCTTATATATTCTCACATCAACTTACCTTATTAGTGTTTATAGAATAGAACATTTTTCTTATATATCTATTTATATAAACAAAATAGAATATTTTATCAATGTTTATTTAACAAAATACTCTGTCTTGTTTATACAAATAAATAAATGCCCCAACATTTCTTTTTGCCCTGCTCCTTGTACCTCAGAATGGACAGTATTGACTGACTGGAAACTCCAGTGGGATGTGATCTTGCAAATTATTTTTTCAGGCTTGGCCTGTTCTTCAAAGAGTAACACCCAAAGTGAAGCACAAAAGGAATGAGTTTTGGTCAGTCATCTTGGCTAGCCAAAAGCTTAATGCACCATTAAAATCTTGTTGGGAGGTTTTACGTGACGTGCTACACAGGGATATTTCGGTAAAGATGTGTTTCACCAGGACTCTAGCAAAATATTAAATGGATAAGTGAAAGGAGTGGAAGTATTAAAGTGGAAATGCTGATTTTCATTTGAGAAGCAAAATAAAGGTTCTGACTTCTAGACAAGACATTTCTGAGCATCCGAACCCCTTACTTTCTGATGATGGATGATGTAATTCTAATATCCCAGCCAGCTGCTCGTTTAGAGAAGAGGATTTCTGCATACATAAATTTCCTCTTCTGATGAGCTAGAGACGCTTTATTGACTATACCCTCTGGTTTTTGCTTTCAGAGTGCTTTGGTTTCAATTGTGGGAAAGTGATTCTGATGTATAGTTCACATATTTGGTTATAAAGCACTTAAGTGGTCACCGGGGTGGGGGAGTGAAGGAAAAGACATTTTTTCAAATAGCCAGATTCCAGTTGAAATGAGACCTCTGAAAATTAGCTACATGTAACACAACGGGAGCTCAGAAAGGGGGACAATTTGGGATTCTGCTTTTACAAGTTGCCCTTTCACATCCAGTACCGCTGGAGCAGGTGCCATGAAAACAGGGACAATGTGTCCTGCAAAGAAGGGTAAAGATGAAGAAAAGCTTGTTTTACCAATACCACAGTTGCTGCAGTAATGGTCAACTTTCTCAGCTCTTGTTCTCCTCCAGACTGCAGTACAAACCAAAATGCAGCAACTAGACACGTATTCTCACCTAGTAATAATTTATTGCCTGCTACCATTTTATGTAAATGGCTATTACATATACGAATGTAGTAATGCAGCTGCACTGCCACACACTAAGAACCTCACATAAAACTTTTAAGTTCATAAAATACACTTACAGGCTCCTTAATTGCTACAGCAGAGAGCATTTCGTTGTCCAAACACAGTAGAAAGACGATCACTGTACATGCATGGTGGAAAAAAGATTCTGTCATAAAGAATATCTACCTTTAAAGCTGTTTTTTCTTGAAGTATGATTTTTTTTAATACTTTGATGGTGTATGTGAGCCTACAGCCAGACAGGTATCTATGTAAACTCTTTTCAGATAAAGACTTTTATCATCTAAAGGAATAAAGGGCTTGAGGCTGAAGACAGGAATCTCTGGGAAATACACTACTGTGATGAATATATTTGTCAACTGAGTGCCACAGTGATGAATTTCAGGGAAGATGAAAAGGTTTTTCATGACAGCGAGAAATTTGTAACTCAAAGAAGGGAAAATGAAACAAACAGTTTGCATTTATCTTTGCATCTTAATAGACAACCTTATTCCTGTTTTCATGATGTTGTCTTCATTCTCATGCTAAAGGATTTCCATTTGTATAAAATATTAAAAAGAAATGGAGTTGTACAGTTAAGGGTTAGTACTCTCAGTCACAGCAGTTAGAGAACCTAATAAATGGTTATTTTAGTCTGAGGTTTTTCATTAGTACTGATTCTAGAGCTGCTTTGGACCTGACAATTGACATGCACAGAGAGAATCCATTAAAATACCTACAACTTTATTATTAATTACAATTTGATAACATGCTCTCCCTCCCCCTGTCCTAGAACATATGCCATGACAAATTAAATCAGAAAGGCATTTCAGCTCTTTGATAGCTGGGTTTGCCACTACAGCAGCGAAATCGGTGTTTGTTTTCTTTTAGTGGGTGCAAAGATTGAGCCCTGAACATGAGCAAGCTGCAGGTGGTGTGTTTTCAACCGGTGGTGTGTTTTCGGTTCAGAATCCGTACTGGCAAACATGCTCTCCCTCCTCACCTGCCACAGCCTGAGTTTCTTAACTCATAGGGCATGCTGCATAACCTGTATTTTTATTTTGTAAATACCCAGGTATTGTACTTTCCTTGGAAAAGTGGAGAGAAGAACCTCCAGATCAGCCAGCACTGGGAAGAATGTAATTAAAGCTCTTTTACTGAAGACATTAACACCAAATATTCCCTAAAGTGCTAACTGTGGAGTTCTACATTGCCATGAGGTGAATTTCCTAAATTTAAATTTACATACACCGAAATAGTATAATTAAATTGAAATACTGGAAAAGTTCCATGTAGCATATTTGGCAATGGTTCTGTACAGTCGACTGGTCTGTGCAATATAGTGTTGATTTAGGGGAAGACTTTGCATTTGCACACAAGCCCATTAGTAAGTGAAGCAGAATGTGAATATGTATTGAAAATGCTGCACATGCAGTGGCTTTTTGTTTCTAAACTGCAGGTTTCCCAATTATATAAAATATTCTAAGATTACTTTATTAGGTTTTCAGAAATTATATCATGCAATTATACTGTGGAATTTAAAACACCTCATGTTATCACAGTAGGTTTTAAGTTGAATGTTCTCCAAGATATGAATCTTGGAAGAGAATTGCCATTAGAGCTTCCATAGATACAATGCTAAGTAGCATCCTCCTTGCATTTGAAATATGGCTCAGGCACACTCACCCACACATAGCTATACATTTTGCCCATATAAATATATATATTTCCTTACTGCTGTCATTCAGAGCAGGCATTTGGCTCTATGTGTAAGTTTTCATTTTATTGTTCCTATTATTTGCATTAATGTTATAGCTAAGATTTTCTGCCATTAGTTTCTTTAGCAACTTTCTATAAATATCAAAGCAAGACACTTCCAGCTGAAGAAGGTCCATTTCAGCAGTAGCCACTGTACAAGTGTGGAACCAAAGGGCAGTTTCTCTCCCAGGGACCATGCCCTGCCAGGCTCAGGCAAGCGGCAGCAGTGCGGGATGCCGAGATGAGGCAACAGTGGTGGCTGGTGTCAGCTAATGGGTAACCTGACCAGCATCGAGCACTTACAGGCACGAACACTGGTCAGGGTCATGGTTGGATTAGTTTTTGGTGGGCTCCCTGCCACAGGCAGGGCTGCATGGCCACTGACACCTGTGGCAAAGGGGCAGGAGCACCTGAATGGCGGAGGCAAGGCTTGTGGGGGTCCCTCCTGCTGGGGTTTGTGTGGAGGAGGTTATGGCTAAGGCACTACCACTTCAGAGATCTGCAACATTTGTGATGGGGACAAATCAGTGAGGTCAAGGTGAATGAATCTGGCTGTGCTCTTGACACTTCCAGAAAATAAATACATCCATCAGAGCATCACAGGGCATAAAGAGCCCCAAATCCACAGCTCCTTGGCAGCTTTTTGGCAGAGGAAAGCGAGCTGGTTTACTGTCACAGCACAGGCAGGTTAGTAGGCTGTAACAAGGCTTTTACCATCCCATACCAGCCCTCTCATGCCTTGACACCACCATCAGTCCCACAGAAGGTTTCAAAGGTTCATCTACTGTCCATGCTGTTTCTTCATCCTCTTCAGGCCAGTCCACCCTACTTCTTACCTCTGCTGCATCTGGGTTCTTCCTTCTCCCAGCTCCTCTTCCAGCCAGCCTCTCCTCATCCAGGCCCCCTTCTTCTCTCTGGTTCTCGCAGGGCCTCTCCTTATCTCTCCTACACCCAGGGCTCCTCTTCATCCACTGCCTCCCTCTTCCACCAGTGCTCCTTCTCTTCCAGGCTCCTCAGTGCTATTTAGCTACTTAGCAGAAACAAGCCACAGCTGTACATTATCCACATCAGCCAACCCACCACCCCTGAAGCAAGCCCACAACTGTATATTATCAATGTTAATTAACCCACCTTCATTCCTCGACAGTTTGCTGCATGGTGCCTCAGCCCGTGGTGCACCTTCCCCAGCCGCCCAGAACAGCCAGCCGCTAACCTTGCACTGCGGCTCATCGGAGCAACAGGCCAGTTCTACCGTGTCATCGCATCTGGTGTTAGAGATCATTAATAACTTCTCTTGCAGAGACCAGCTAGAATTGTGCCTCTTCTTATGTGGAACAAATCAAAATAAAATGTAGCTCAACAGCCCTTTTACTAGCTAATGCCTTTGCTCCTTCCCCATGGAAAAACCCACTGCAAACCCCTTCACCTGGTGTCTGGTACAGACATTTACACCTCCAGGGCCGCGGACACTGTACCGCCGCCCTCTCAGCGTGGAAGCACAGCGATGCCCTCTGCACTGATGTGGCCAGATGCTGCGTAAAAGGGGCCGTGGCTGCTTAGCCTGTTGTTAACAGCTACATATAATTACTCACAAGGCAAAGCAGAAGTACTGTGTGAGGCAAAGTGACTTTGGCTGAGAATCATGTATTCAACCATCTGAAATCAGTGTTTGTTTTCCTTTAGTAGGCTTTTGGACAGGCCTGTATGAGGCTGGGCTGTGGGAGGCCGTGCAGGCGAGGAGGGAAGGGAAGAAGAAAGCTGGCACTTCAGTTATGGTAGTAAAAAGCTGCATATCTCCGTGCAGGATATAGATCTGTGTGCATATATTGGCAGGTCTGCATGTGCTGAGCTGCAGATTTTCACCCAATGCAATCATTCTTGTGATTTCTCTTGGACTGTCAGCTATGCTGAGCTGGAACCGTCTCCTGCTAGCCAATTTTCCAACTCTGTCAAAACACTTCAATGGCATAATAAATAATACATATGGGCATACTCTGATCAACCATAAAGCCAAAGGAGATACCTCTTCTGAATTTTTTTTTTCTGAAAATTTTACTGGTTCATGGAAGGGTTTGATCCTCAGAAGGTTTGCGAAATTAAATCAGCAGGGTGGGGGGAAGCAGTTATTTCCCGAGGATGACGGACTTGGCAGGCTCCAGAGCAGGACGTGACCCGAAGCGGTGTGTGTGTCACACCAGCGGCGCTGGGTACCTGCAGATACCTGCAGCTCAGGGGCTGCACCGCTCGCCCAGGACCGGCGGCGAGGAATCACGGCCAGCCCAGGCAGCCGGTGCCCACAGCGGCAGCCTGGAAAGTGTTGATTGAGTTATCTTACAGTTTTCTGATACACAAGTGTCAGATGTGCTAGGCAGATGTCTAGGTAGATGAACAGT
Organism: Ibycter americanus; assembly: GCA_035590275.1. Taxonomy (NCBI): domain Eukaryota; kingdom Metazoa; phylum Chordata; class Aves; order Falconiformes; family Falconidae; genus Ibycter; species Ibycter americanus. Next base: position 107,932,065 of record JAVJGI010000050.1, on the reverse strand, counting down.
CACCAAGACTATGTTTTCTGAACAGCATGAAAATCTCGGTTTATGGTTGTGTCAAAGAAAGAATCTAGTCCCTGTGTTTGAAAAGTCTAAGAATGTGTACATGCAGTATCTTATGTATCCTAAAGTCTAACACTGCAGCAAGGAAATAAAAAGAATACCGCCTTTCTTATTTTTAAAGACCTCATGACTTCTGCAGGCCTGACTTGGGATTTCTGAATGCTTGGGGTTGGCACTCCCCTCATTTTCATTATCACACAGCCTCTTTTTCCAGCTCCCCCAAGCCAGCACGATGCTCTTGCATGTTGAAAAAGGCCAGGGTGGGTGAAGTGAGCTATCGGCTCTCCCCTCACTCTTTCCCATTCCTTGGCAGAGAAGTCTTGCAGCGAGGCTGTGGTTTCACGTGAGCCGGTGTAAGTAGCCCCCCACTGCTGTCACCCGTCACTGCTGGGGATGTGAGCATCCCAGATGCACCAGCAAGCACCCGTTTTCTGCTACTTGGTCAGCCAGGCTGAAAAAAACCCTTTTTTCTTTCTGCCTGAGGTTTTTTTTCTTCCCCCCCCGCCACCCCGAGCAATCTCTTAACTCCGATCTGTCCACTGAGCCAGCTCATTGCACAGCCACAGAAATAATCCTACCAGCAATGGTCAAGGACAGCATGGGGCTGGGAGAGGAGGGTGGGAGCCATGGGTGTGCTTCGGCTGGCTGCTGCCAAAATGCACGTGCATGAAAGCACATCCCGTTAGTGAGGCTGGGAAATCTCAGCGTGCTCACTGCTTGAGCTAGAGCCCTTTCGTCCTTGTTAAATGTGCTTTTTAATGAGCATGGTAGACAGAAACTTTGTGATTTTTCTTCCTACTGAAACAATGTAAAGAAGCTGTGATATAGCTGGTGATTGTTCGTGTCAAAACAAACACTTTTGTGCAGGAGACAACACATTTCCTTTGAAACATACAGGAAAGTGATATTAATTACCACACCAATTCCATATGTATCTGGTTCCTCATTTTTGATCCAGAGCTATCCTGCTTCTGTTCGACCCATCGATTCAAAACATCAGGCTTAAGAAAACTCTGGAGAGTAAACAAGGAAATCCTTGCTATTCCTTTTGTAATGTAAACTGAGATTTTCTCTCCTTTCTTGCAAAAATAAAGGAAAAAAAAATGTAAATCCCTTTTCTTATCTCAGTTTAATTTAGAATAAAAGTATTATATTTGCATTCACACTGACATATTTAGTGCTGTTTTTAAACACTCTTATTAAGTCTAATCATGCTCCCCAAAATGTATTTTCATTCAGCAGTGTTTTACATTATCCCATAGATTACTCTCTATGATATATCAAAAGAAAACCGAGATGCTTTCTTCGCTGTGTCCCACAGCAGTCTAATAAAGAAAATGGAGAAACCAATTTTTTCCTCAGACATGTATCCTGAGGACAGTTTAAGGGAGCTTGTGGTCTTTCCTGAGATTATATTTTATATTTGCACTCAGTGTTCTAGTCCCTTTTGGGTTAAGAAAACAAACCAATCCTTAATTTGGAAACCTGGAATATATTAAAATCATTTAATTGCATGGACAAGGTGTGGGAAGTGATAAATTAACTTGGGGATGGCAAGGAACAACAGACTAGCCCAGAAACTGCTAGTTCTCCATTACTATCATGTCTGTCTTAATTTGTAGCACGTGACAAATCTGGGTATAATACTGTAGCTGCTAAGCCCCATGACTTGAGGATAGTTCCCTACAGTTCTTGGGTAACAGAATGGCGGGGACCCAGTGCTGGAGACCTTTCTCCAAAAAGAAGTCACAGCTGCCCTCCAGAACATGCAGCTGTGTTTCTACCCGTGGAAGCAAAAGCCAGCTCTGGATTAGCTTTCATCCTCATAAATTGTCAGTAGGCAGTCAGTGTCCCCACCCGGACAGGGGAACTTGGCAGCTGTCAGGTCTCAGTGGTTGTACACAGCTGCATGTAAACATAGTGTAACACTAGCAAAAATAATTTTTCATAATTTCACTATTCCTTATTGCATAATACACAAACATTTATATGATGTTAAATTTGTAGAGCACATATACGAATATATATATTTATACATATATACATAGAAAGAAAATTTGCTGTATTTATCTAACAACTGGAATGGCTTCTAAAAAGAAAAAAAAAAAAAATATCAGGTCAGGTCCGTAACCCTCTTCAGCATCCTTGCAGTAGTCTTCCAGTACAAAATTATCCCAAAGCAGTACACCTGCTTTTTGATGCAACCAGGGGGGGGAAAAAAAAAGAAAGAAAGAAGTGTGGAGTCCTGAGGGGTTTATGTGGCAGTTCAAGGCTGGCCGGAGTAAGTGGGGGTAGCTGGGACATCCTTGAATCCAGCAGTCTCCAAGTACAGGTTGGGACTTTCGGAAGCTGTTGCCATTGTCAGAAACTATTTGGCTGGTCTAGTCTGTATCCCCAGACCTGGGGACAGCCGAGTGCATGACTTTGTACCTTGCTTGCTGGTTTTGCCCTGCTGGCTGCTCAGCTGCATTTGGGCATTTGCTTCAAAAAGGAAAACAAAAAATGTAAGCAAGCTGCTGCTAACAGAACCAGGTAGGTCAATGCGCTTAGCGTGCTGCTACACCTTATTTTCATAAGAAGTGACTACATTTTGCATGCAAGTAACAGAAAACGCTGAAGTTTGGTTTCTAGGGAAAGAACAAACCTGTTAGATGATCAAGGGAAGCTATAACAGAGAACTGATGAAGATAAATTTAAAAGAACAGTGTAAATCCATTAAGCTGGTAATTGTCTATGTGTGAACACCTTATTTTAGATACTACACTTTTCTTGTAGTAATACTGACACAGCACTATAAAATTTAGGGCTTCTTTTCACGTCTGCTCCATCCCAGTGGGGTATCCGCCTGAAATACTGCTCCAAGGGATACAGCACATAATCAGTCCCTTTGAAACAGCTTCAGTAATGCTGAATCCATATAAGTGCAGATGCCAATTATGCTAATGAAACTGCAGCGGGACCATGCTTCTTGCCATCTTCTAACGGTGCTGTAAAACTATTGTCACACTCAGCAACTAAATTTGTGCAGCGTATGACCACATAAAGTACTGAAACTTACTGCGTGGTGGAGGTGGTGCCAAATGTTCCCAAAACCTAAGCCTGCTAAAAAGACAAAGCAAGCGACAGGTAACTGCAGAAAATCTGGGTTTTCTTTTTCCTATGTTCACTTTTCTACTTTTCCTGTATTCACATCTCCAGAAGATGCAAGGCTAATGCAAACAATGTTTATACCATCCTCCTTTCTTGCGCCTTGTTCCCCTCCAACGCAATGCTCCATCCTGAGGAGAAGGCACTGGGAAACCATACAGGGCTAGCAAAAAGTTCAAGATGCCCCTGAGAAAAACAAAGGACATCTTTAACATCTTGTCTCTGTTTCCTCTTTTGGGCTGATAAGATCTCTTTCAGAAATAAGCATTCATGCCTTGGCTGGGCATTGCTTCAGGCTCAGGCAGGACCAGTCACATGTGGTTTCTCTTTTCCTCTATTGCATCCTCTCACCTCACACAGCAGCTCCTGTGGCAAGGATAACTCTTCTTCCCGGGCAAAAAGTGGGGGTTTCAAAGTCTACATATTAAAATACCTGCACTCCTCCCCTCCTGCCCTTAAAATGCCCTTTGACTAGAAGCTGCAAATACTTTCTGTAGGTGTAGCTCCAAAGTAAATGCCTCAATCAGGAGGCCAAGGAACTTAATCTAAAGACTTAAATTTCAACAGAAGGTAGTAGCATATGGCCTCAGCGCATCACCTCAGGCTGCAATTTCAATATAGATTTGCATATTAGATGGGCACTATATATTTTTGCATAAATGACATGCACACCTGTGCATGCTTGGAGTTCAGAGTTCCTCTATCAACCCTACAGAAATGTCTTTTCAGCCTGGCAATGTTCTAATAATCTCTGCAATACATCATGGACCAAGGTACGAGTCAGCTTATGTGAAAAACACAAAATCCTGCTGAGGACACTTCTAGGGTGTGGTGGGAGTACTTAATATAGATCACGAGAAGACACAGACAGGAATATGGATTCATTAGGAACAATAGCTTTCACACATCAGTCAGGAAAAGAGAAAATGTTAATGCATGATTGATCAGTCTTTACATTATTGGGCTATTACTTCTTGCATCAGTGGAAAGTCCTTCCTTACTAGTTTTTTTCCACATTAAATCCTATCAGCATCACTGCGGTTCCAGGACTGCAGTGTTTCAGAAGCCTTTCATCCCTTCTTCATGCGCACTTACTACAAATACCACAGCCTCATGGAAACGGCTTTGAAATCACCATTGCTGCAAATGCATCTGCCTTCAATTTTGTCATCACTTTCTAGATCATCACAATTGCAGTCCACGATTTTTTTGTAAAATTAATGAAAACCTGCAAATGTTAACTTTTTGTTTAGTTTGTAAAACAACAATGTGCTGTCCTGTTTTCCAATCCTCTCAGCTGCCTTTGAAGGGATGTCTCGCTAATGACACTTAATTCCATGATGGGCGACGGATGCTTGGAATTACCGTTGTAGTTAGTGGCTGGCAGCTTTTCTGGGGATAGACTTCATTCTCTGTCATGCTGGCAAATCCATGCTGATGTTCCTCCCTTACCTTGCAGGGCACTGATTGAAGAGCAAAGGCAGCCTACGGTTCAGGAGGATCCTTGAGCTCATGGTCCCCAAGTCACCGGCTCTGCCCCACTCCACAGACTGCAGAGCTGTTCGTGAAGCAGTTCCTAAAGCCTTGCCATTTACAGCCTGTCGTTTGCAAATGTATCTTCACAAGTTTCAAAATGAGGTAGAAATACTAATCTTGTCAGATGTCCTGACATTTACTATGCCTTTTCTTGAATCAGAGCCCAGAGATGTGCTATGATATTTGATCATTAGGCTGCTCAGATGCCCCAAACACAAAGTAATTTCCAAAGTTAAATTTCCAGGCACTGACATTACCACATAGTGCTAACAATGTTCAGAAAACTACTATCTATTTTTCTCAAAAAAAAAAAAAAAGTTTTGAAAATATTAAACATTATTTGATTAACTGGTTCTATGTTACTACTTCTCTCTCACATACAGCTCTATTTTATCTTAATTAAGTTTGCCATCTGCTCAATACTCTAAAAAAGGATTTCCTTAGCAAAAAGAGCTGCCTTCTCTACTGCAGGTAGCATTGCCATTGACTCCAGAAAAAAGGGACAAACAGCTGTCAGTATCCGAGGGAGTGCTCAGAAGGAAATGTCTCCGTCTGAAGAAGAGGCATAAGGATGTGACATCCCACCATAGCGAGGCAGACCCTTCCCTCTGCATTTCACTGTAGGCTTCAGCTTTCCATCCTCAGCCCTGAACTGGTGCTAGATATTGTAGGAGAGGTTGGTTGTGCAACCTAGACTTGAGGAGCACGCTAAACGGCAAACAGGTAAGAAGTGTGACTTTGCTCGTGTGTATCTGAGGATCATACTGTTTCTATGTGTGATCTGAAGTGCTTATTAGAAATGTTGATATACACACACTGGATAAAATGCCCTCATACATCGTACCTGGAGTTACAAAGAAATGTACAAAGAATGCAGAAATATACAGGAGGGAATAAAGGTATGTGGAAAACTCAACAACTGTATGGAATTTGCTTGAAGCTTGAGTATCAAAGTTGCAAAGAAACGTACAAAGAATGCTGAAATATACAGGAGGAAATGAAAGTATGTGGAAAACTCAACAGCTGTATGGAATTTGCTTGAAGCGTGAGCAGCGATTTAATCATTCCTTGCTTGCTGCTCACTGCTGCCACCACGCGTTACCACGATTGTTTTCTGAAATAGTAGTGCCCCGTGAAACAGAAACATGGGTGCTGCCGTGGGTCAGAAGGACCTGAAAATTGGTGAGACAGGGCCCAAGAGAAAAGACGTGAAAGGGGCAAGCCATTCCTTGGAAAACTGGGCATTGCTGGAAACAGTATAACAAACTTCAGAGGAGCCCCATGTAAGCAAAATCGAATTCTGATTTGAGGATTCATGCTATTTAGTACCAGTAGATTTTACGGATGTGTGTTGGGAAGTGCCCAGCTAGTGCAAGTGCGTGCACTGACAGTCTCTCTCCCTCCCATGCCTTCTTGCACTTGGATCTTGTCATGCTTTTCAGGAATGACAAATGCATTAATAATGAACAAATGTGGACTGTGCTTGGGTAATTCCCATGATCTGGTAGCACACCTGTTCCCTAAGGAATGAAAGCCAGTCTTCCAGTTTGGGCTTATTTAGAGTATGTAGATATTTTTACTGTCAGTACAAATGACTAATTAAAATTTGCTATGTCTCCATGATACAAAACATGGGTAAGCTTTACCCATGTCACACACTGTATTAAAAACAAATGAGGCTCAAACCTAGCAGGGCAACAAATTCCTGCAAGCTAAACTTTCCCTAGCGTGACTTGATTCTCTGCTAAATTTATTCAATTTTAAATAACTCTTTAAGCATGACATTTAAGTGACAATCTGTTGATAGCTAATCACAAGCTTACAGCGTATCATTTCAATGGAATATCTTGGTATGTGAGTTAAGGTTCCTGTAACAAATTACTGCTTTATTGTGCTGTTGAGGGAAACAGGGAGCATGTGCATGGCTTAGCTCTTCTCTCTCCCCTCTGTTGTGCAAGGTCTGAAAGCACATGCCTAGGTACAGATGCAGTGTTACCAGTTCTCACATTGGTTAATGTGCTACCAGCACATTCTCCTGGGCCAAGGAATGATTTCAGAATATCAGCTTGCATTTAAAACACAAAAGCAAGTTTGGTTTCCAGCTTTTGTGACTGACAGACAATGGATGGATTGTTCTGGCTCCAAAACAAGAATGATTCTGAAGATGTGTATTAAATCATGAGACGTTTTAGCTACTCATGTTTCTGAGAGACTGCTTATGCATATGACACTGCTGAAAGTTTTTCTGAAGTCAGTGGTCCTCTACATACGTGTCCTGACAGCTGAACCTGTGTTTATATACCTTGCTGGATCAGCCTGTTGGGAAAGTATGGGGAGATAATGCTTAGTCAGGACTTAATTAAGAGAAGAAATGGGAAAGACACAGATATAAAGGTCTGGTCTTGCCTGTTTAGGAATTACTCCTGCTTTTGCACAACATTTTTAATTCCAGTGCCCATAAGCAGGTTTTTGAGAAAACAGAACCAGGGTTTTCACAGCAGTACATGGCAAGGTCACATGAGAAAACCTCCTTGAAAGAGGAGATGATCTGACTGGATATAAGGAAACATCATGAGGGCAATCGAACATGGGAAGACACTGCCCAGAGAGGTTGTGCATGTTGTATGTTGTATGTCATATGTCCTTGGAGTTTTTCAAGACCTGATTCAGCACGCTGATCTACACTTGTAGCTGACCCTGCTTTGTGAGGAGGTTGGATGGGAGCCCTCCAGAGGTCCCCTTCCACCTGGGTTACCCCATGATGCTGTGATGCTATGGGCTAAAATGACAGCAAGAGCAGACATCAGCAGTGTTGAAAAGTAACCGTCATGCACAAACATTAAAGCCTACATTTTAATAAATGGGATGGATTGAAGTCATCAGTCTGTGTTTTCAAAGGTCAGTTTTCAAAGAAACATTAAAAAATGTGGGACTCTCATTTTATTCTGTGGGACAGGAACAACTTTATTGATGGGAGGAGAGAATGGAAGGGAATTGACTTGATTAGGTGTCACTGTAATGCTAGTGTAGGCGTCACCTCGGTGATCACCCTATGTCCTACTGAGATGTTTTAAAAAACACAGGAAGTACAAGGTCACTTCCATAACAGGACCTAGGTCCCTCAGTTGGAATGAAGTTCATTATTTTGAGCCCCAATGCTTTCCACTGCCAACCCTCCCTGACATGTCGTACTCTTCATATGTGCCCCAGTTTTGAGCCTGGTGGCAGACACCTAGCCGTCTGACTCAGGCTGTCCCCGATACTACGAAATTAGTATTCCATTTTCTTCTGTTCTTCCTTCTATTTCCACCTCATCATTAAATGCTTCATTATAACATACTTTCCTTTTGCTTACTGCCCAACTACTGGCCCTTAGTGAAGCAGCAGGAAGTGAATGCAAACACCAGGAGTGTCCTGTCATTAAAAAAATGAGATTGTATTTGATTTCACTTTCTAGAACAGTGACGGTAAACTATGACTTCCAACTCATGGAGCCATGACATTTTCTACTTGAGAGACAAGACAGAGGAGACTTAGGTCCTCAGTTTTATGCTATTGTCTCTGACTCTCGGTTAAGGTTGTATGTCATTACAATGATGCTATGATGACACATATTCTTCTGTGTTTGGCAGAGGAAAGTGCTTGTGGCTCCCACTAATGTACTTCAAAGCTGATGTGGGTGTCCTGAGTGCTCTATAATCTTGAAACAACCAGTGTTGCCTTGTTGGAGCTGTCACTACAGCATCTGATGGAAAACAGAAAAGAAAAAAGAAGTGTGTATTTAGGAGGATGTGAAGGGATTCAAATCAGTTTAGAAGGATAAATAAAAGCAGTATTTCTTTAACAGGGTAATCCATATGAGATTTTCCTACCAACTACGAAAGGATCTACATCAGCTACCTCTAGGGCAAGTCCAAAAAACATTGCAAATGATTTAGGCAGTCATTAAATATGACCTTTGTTCTTGGCAGCAGCACAAGGAAAGCAAGAAATAATTAAGCAAGCGACTGTTGAAAGCACTACTGACCGATTTCAACACTGAGTTTGTTTTCTGCTGTGAAATGGTTTTGCCTCTCATTGTTTCATTTTCCCATGTTGAAAGTAAGACGCAAATGTCATTTTACTGTCTACAAATCTAGTTATGGTAATTAGCATAATACATTTAGAATTGGCATCAATTATTTTCATACATACTGCAGCATTCAACATTATTCTTTATATTTTTATGTTTCTGGGTTATGAATTTTTTAATAATCCTCTGGAATCTGCCAAGTAAGGTACAGTGTATTGCTGAGTTCTGGAAAAAAGGCAGCACTGGGCCAAACACTCCTTCAAGGCATAAGAAATGAGTAAGACAAATCTTTCTGTGCTTTTCCCCTTCATCCAACTTAGCAGAACCAAAACAGTCTTAACTGCTCAAAGGATAGCATTGGACATCTCCCCGGACTACTGACAGGTGCTAAAAAGGCTTTCCAAAATGCCTAACTATTTAGCTACTGAACTCCTCTTGATTCTCATGAAATTAGGCAGCTCAGCACTTGGAAAATCCCACTAGGGTCCATATTCTTTCAGATATTTAAGCAGTTGTACAAAGGTTCAGGATTATTTAGCATAAGAACCCAAACACATTTTATTTTTAGACATCTACTGAAAAAAATTGGCCCCTTTTCTCTTACCCTAAACGTTTGCAGTGGGATGCAATACAGCAAAATACACATGGGGAACTTCTTCTAAACAAGTGTATTATGGGCTAGTTTACCTTGAATATCTTGTTTCTCACCTCAGTTTTTATGAATGAGAGAGCATATTTCTTGATACTATAAGAATTATAAATTTGAATAGGTTTGAATCTTCAGATCTATTACAGCAGACCCTCACTAGGATATTGCACTTGGAAGATGATGGCACTATCTACCCTGATAAAAGAGGACAAAACCAAAAGTTTGCAGGCATTAGAAGTTCCAGGAACTCAAGTATTGAAGTAACAACAATTTCTTCCTGATAAATAGTAAAAACTGGACAGAGTGGTAGGTCCTACTAGAAAGTCAACCAAAAATAGAAGTCTGTTGTGTATAATCATTTCTATTCCGTTGTTTACCTATCCCAATTTCATTCTAATAATTGCAATCAAACTAATCAACGTGCACCATTTACAATTAAAATATCTCACAAATTGAACAGAAATCAACAATGCCATAAAGCTGTGAGAAGTCAAACATTACTCTGGAGTGCTGCAAGCACAGGCTAAGAAGAGTATGGATCTGGTGGACAAAATCAGGGTGAGAGCAACAAACAATGCTGTGTTATCAGACACTGTGTTTTATGAGCACAGGTTAAAAGAACTGGAGTTATCTTGTCAAGCAAGGAGAACTAGAGGGGGGATGTGATACCTCTGGAAATATGTAAATGGTTAGAGAAGTAGAATGAGATACTATTTATTGGAATATCCCCTGTGGAGAAGATGAGACCTAAAGGGCTTTAAATGCAGGAAGGAAGACTTACATTAGATATTAGGAGAGAAAATGTTTAACCGTAAGGGCTAGTTGGAGACAGGACTAAGAGGCCTGGAGAGGCTCTGCACTTACCACCAGAGAGTGGCCTTAATAACATCTGCCAGATGTGGGAAGGGTCTGGCTGGCTCTGCCACAAGGCAAAAGGGTGGACTAGATGAGGTCTTGGACTCCTTGCCAGCCCTCATTGCTGTGATTCTGAGATTCATCGTGCTGAAAAGCCTTTCTGTAACTATTTTGACTAGCAACATTAGTTCCCATATCAAAGCCATTTTATTCATGGGGCACATGAGCACATGTGGATAGAAGTTTTCTGAGGACTAGAGCATTGAATCCATCATTTTATTATCATTTGTTTCTGAGTTATAACAGTGCTGTGGTCTAACTCAAGAAATTTTTAAGTTGTCAGGAGCCCTGTTAATAGAAAGCATCTGTTTTATTTCAATGTTTTGAAGGTTAGAGGCTAGATGCTCAGCAGTAGCTTCATTTCTGTAACCTAAAGGGTCACTGAGAGGCTAGTTTATGCAAAAAAAAAATTTGGGGTTTATTATTTTTTTCTTAAGATATTGTTAAAAGAACTATTTTTTATAAATCTTTAAATCATGAATGAACTTTCCTCCATTATTTCACAATATGTACCCTTACATAACATGCCATTATGCTAGTCACATCCTAAAATTAAACTGATTAGAAACAAGTTAAATAACAGGTATAGTTTAGTAGTCCATGTAAGTAAAACACAAATGTAATCAAATAACTTGAACAGTAATAAATAGGTCTAATAGTGACATTGGGTCATAATGAAGCTAATTTTTAGAAACATAGATGACAAGTTGCTTAAAAAAAAGCAGTTTAATCTTGACAGCGAATACAGTTTTCAAGCCAGCCAGAGGAGACATAGGCATGAAGTTACACTCCCAGATATCTATGTTATTTTGGAAAACAGTGCCTTATGTGCAAGGGAATGTTTCCCCAACACCAAAGCGTGAATCTAAACCAGTGGCATCCAAAAGGGAATGCCTACATGTGCACATACTGATCTGGGGCTTTCGTTGGTCTTTCAGCTATAGGAAGACAAGAAAACCTGAAATGAAATCTAGACCTTGGAAGAGCTGCTCTGCCTGTTGCTGATATTCCCCTGGACTCCGAGATTAAGCTTTTTACCTGAACTTTCATCTTTGTGTATTCTCCTTGAAGATAAGTCCTCTGCCACTCTTAGAGGAGTTCGGTTTCCCGTGCCTCCACCTTCCTGAGTATATGCCAGTTTAAGTAAGAAAACTGCTGTGTGCATTTCTGTATAATTGAAAAAAAGGATCTCTCGTCTTCCTTCGTACAGAGCACTTTAAATGCCACCTCCCAGCCTGGCAGTTATTGACAGAGACAAAAGCTACTAACATAGTTGATCAGTCTCCCCCCTGATCCCAGGAGAGGCTGAGGATGCAATACAGCCACCTGGGCAGTCCCTTGCTGTTACTGTATGCAATCCTGGTAGAGCACAGGTGCTGACGGTGCTCAAATTCTGATGCAGAAAGAGCCCTTCTCAATGTTCCCCAAAACTTCCCAGTCCCATACCCATACCTCCATGCCCAAGGATACTTTCCTGGATTGTCCTTCCCAAGAGGTCTGGTCCACCACTTCCATTCTGTCCCTTGGCACGAACCGTGTTTGGATACTGTCTGCGCCTCCCTGCCTCTACCTACCCAAGGGGCTGGAGTCATTATATCCTGTCTTTCTGCATTTTTTGATTATGTGCCTCATCAACACTCTTTTCTGCAAATGGTTGGTATTTGTAGATGGGTTTTCCACCAGCATGTTGAAAGAGCTGCTAGCCTTGTGGAAGACATCAGCTTGGAACATAAGAACATCTGATAAAACGCACTGTGAAGTCCATTACACTCCCATCATGGTTTGTCCTCTGCCATTGATAAGGTTGTTACTGCATCTCATGTTTATCATCACACCCTCTTCTTGAAAGACCTGTCTGGAAGCATTTAATGCTTTTACAGCTCATCTCTAAGATTTTTTTTACCTTATTCACCAGCTATTCAATTCTGCTATGCATTGTAGCACAAGAAAAAGGATTCCCATCAAATTTCCCAAAGAATGAGCCTAAGAATTCAAGTTAGATGTCAAAGTGCATTCACTGCAGGGTTTATTCTGTTACTAACCAGCGTTTTCTGATTCTTGGGTTAATGACAAGTCCATCAGATCCTGTTGCTCACCAAAAGCATAATCAGAAACAAAATCTAGACGAGGTCATTTCTATTATTCTATAATGTGTAAGGTTAATATCCTGTACTTTGAAATAACTTTCATTTAATTTCTATAGGACTTTAATAGTGTAAAACATATTATATTCACAGGATACATTAGTAATTATGTTCTTGTAGCTTAAAGCAGAATCATCCACTTTTCAGAAAAAACCCCAAAACAACAAAACCCCAAGCAAATAAAATCTATCCTAATGAATAAGGCAGGATAATTCAAGCTATGCTTTTTGTTTCTTACTACCCTGGCATCTTTCCTTCTATGCTTTTCTGTTCAGCTTCAGTGATCTGACTTCCTAAGCCAATTCTTTAGCTAAACTAGTGCTCTAATTTTAGGTTTATCATATGGTCTACAAGACATTTTCTTTGTGTGATTCTGTAGCATGGTTTCCATACAGTCATCACTGTGTTGGGGGGTCAGAAGAAGAAAGAACATTTAGACTACTCTTCTAATTCATCCTGTGTATATTTGCAAGGAATTTAGGTCCAAGAAAGATCCAAATAATAAAATGCATTGCCTCACAACATGATGCAAAGTGCTCATTATTTGGTTTCCTAATACACTCTGACTGCTTTTGCAAACAGATGCTCCAAATAGTGTTCTTAATTAAATATCAAGGGTTGGATTCAAATGTTGGTCCATGCCAGCAGAAGATAGCACAAATCTTGGCACCAGGCCCTGATCCAACAAAAGCGTGGTTGTGAATGCCTGAAACACTTGCAGATCCCCCTCTCTTGTGGGCAGACACGCCAGACATCAGGACATGATGCAAAGTCTGGATTTTGGGGTGTTTCTCAGGTGTCAGGGTGGTAGTGCAGTCCAGATGGCTGCTTGACAGCATGACTTGTGGACTCTTTGGACATGTTGCTTTGCAGTCAGGCTGGAGAGAGCTGCTTAGTTATATCATCAACAACTACCACTACAAATCCATTGACACTTTTACTGAAGATACAGGAGTTAAAGGCACTGAAGAAAGAACTATGAACTGAGCCTTCACTTAAACAATACCTCTCTTTTCCTTATCACCTTATGAGATTTTTTCTGTTTAAAAATGGATGAGTTTTTAGATAGTAATGGACATAGTAAAAGATTTATTTTGTGGGTGAGGATTGGCTCTAACACTCAAATTCTTGATGTTCAGTCTTGTCAAGGAGAGGAGATAAAACACTTGGAAGAGAGGCAAAGAAAAGGAAAGTGCAGGTAGCAAAAGGTTTTTTTCTTTAAGCTGGTGAGTTCTGAACCACCTTCTCGAGAAGGCTAAGTAGCTTTGGAGAGCACCATGACTGTACAGCCTTACTAGTCTGGTACCAGAGATTTCAAAGATTTCCAAAGGTTGAGAGCAGCCCTGGGGAGAAAGACTTGGGGATGTTGGTGGACAAGAAGCTCAACATGGCCCAGCAATGTGCACCTGCATCCCAGAAATCCAGCTGTATCCTGGGCTGCATCAAAAGGAGCATGGCCAGCAGGTCGAGGGAGGTGATTCTCCTGCTTTACTCCGCTCTTGTGAGACCCCACCTGGTGTACTGCGTTCAGTTCAGTTCTGGGGCCCCCAACATCAGAAGGACATGGACCTGTTGGAGCAAGTCCAGAGGCCGGCCATGAAGATCAGAAAGCTGGAGCACCTCTTCCATGAAGATAGGCTGAGAGAGTTGGGGTTGTTCAGCCTGAAGAAGAGCAGGCTCCAGGGAGACCTTATAGCAGCCTTCCAGAACCTAAAGGGGGCCTACAAGAAAGCTGGAGAGGGACTTTTTACAAGGGCATGTAGTGATAGGACAAAGGGTAATGGCTTTAAACTAGAAGAGGGTAGATTTAGATTAGATGTTAGGAAGAAATTCTTCACTGTGAGGGTAGTGAGACACTGGAACAGGTTGCCCAGAGAAGTTGTGGATGCCCCATCCCTGGAAATGTTCAAGGTTGGATAGGGCTTTGAGCAACCTGGTCTAGTAGAAGGTGTCTCAGCCCATGGCAGGGGGATTGGAACTAGATGATCTTTAAGGTCCCTTCCAACCCAAACCATTCTATGATTCCATGATTCAGCATTTCAGATTTCCAAAGATTTAGCATTTACCTACCACGTCAGGGCTGAAGAAAAGGAAGGACACAGCACAGTCAGATCAGCCATTGCATAATATATACTAATCTAGCTGAAGCAACCTTTTTTTTTTTTTTAGATAATTTCCTCTCATGGGTTCACAGCTCTGTTAGAAAAAGATTTTGTTCTGGGCAGCAAGGCTAAACTCTTTAAGCAAGAGGCACATACAAAATGAGGACAACAGAAAAGGTGCAGGAAACAAACAAAAGAAAAAAGAGTGGAGGAAGAGGCAGAAATATGATTTTTCCAGCTCAGTTGCTTCTTCATTCCCTTCTCTAGCTCACTGGTCAAGTTATTTCTTTGGTTTAACTGAATACCCAGGGCTCAAAGTCATGGGTAGCCTGGGGCTGAGGAGCTAATAGAGCTAGAAAGCTTTCCAGGCTGCCCATTTTCCCAGCCTCTGTGTCAGGCTGTTAACCTGCTCAAAGCTCTGTTATCTACTCTCCATCACAGAAGTTTTAGTTAACTGATTAAGATCCAACTTTTTTTTATTTAAAAGCCGTAGTGTTACCACCATCCTTTGTATAGTGTGAAGTAGGGTTTTATTTGTTTTTAATTTTGCTGTCTTTTATGCACAACTTCATAGAGCAAACTGATTCAAAGTTTTATTTGCTTTATATGTCTATATATCCTCACGAAAAATTGAGGCACCTCAGTCTACCATCTGCCTTTCCTCAGCATGTATAAATACCATTTCTAGGGCAGAGACCTGGGCAATGCCTCTTCTCCCTTTGCCACTGAGTCTTAGAGGAAAACTGCCAGGAGAAGCCAGCCTGAGACTCCAGCTGGTGAGAGCAGGCAAAGCAAGGCTTTCTAGATGCTCGGAAAACATTCTACTTTTGTATCAGTCTTTTTCTGCTGTGCGCTAGCTGGCTCTGGTGCTGCCTCTCTTGTGATTGCTTCACCTCTATATCACTCATTCATTGATCTGTTCTTTCCCCTTTTCTATTCAGTCATCCTCATTTCACAATTTTATTTCTGTTTATCTGATTTCCTCCTAATTCAACCCATCACAAAAGATAGGGGAAGAACACCTGTGGAGCAAACATCCTAATTTTTGCCATCATTCCAGCGAACCTCATTTCTCATGCATTATAACTCTTTCCCTGCCGCATTTATGTCTGATCTACCTCCATTTCAAGCTGTGTAGTACAGAGATGGCCTATGATTTTTTGTTTGTACAAGGATGCCTTATTCATATTTGGTCCAGAGTCAACAGTAGAATAACTCGTTAATGCTTAACACTGACACATAGAGTCAAACTAAGCAGGACCAGCACTGTAGGACTTCATGATACTCTAAAGAAAAAGTGCTTGTATTCTAATCCCAATTTTACTTTATTAGCTTCTTAGTTTCAGGCACTGGGAAAAATCCTCAGTGGCTGCATCTTACCAATCTACTGTTTGCTTCCATGCTCAAGCATAATTCAGGCTTATAACCCTCGCAGAAAAAGGTGACACTTTTTAGTGGAGAATTGGACAGCAGGAGAAATAAAATTCAGCAATTGGGGATACACACACACTGAAAATTCGCACTGATCCTGTCTCCTTGAACAGGAATGGTCACAAAAGGCTTGCAGGCAGTTCCTGCTTGGAGAAGGCATCTCTGCCTTTTCCTCGCCAGATTAGCTGTGTAAAAATCCCTGAAGAAAATTAGAGGCACAGCTCTAAGGTGGTAACACCTTTTCTCTCCTATCTCCACTGGCATTTTTAAGCATTGTCCCAGGCTTTTTACCAAGCCCATCTGTTCCACTTTATGCTACTTCTCTGCAATTTAAGAGAACTAGCGGGCTTCTACTGGGAGGCAAAGCAGAGTACAACTATCCTCTTACAATATCCTCACAATAACCTTCTCCGGGTGCAGTTTACTGCTTGGCATCCCAGTGGAGTTTTACTCGGGGTGTGTATTCAGCAGTCTTCAAGGCAAACACACTGTCCATGAATAACTCCTGAACAGCAAACCATAACCATGATTAAGCAATGTGAGTGATCCACACTTGGACGGGTTTTGGCAGCAAAGATACAAACTCATGTGTAGATCTGACAGACGCTATGGAGGAAATAGCTACGAGATAGGTTGGGGGCAGTGCTGTCAGTGCCAGGGGTGCTGCACTAGGCTTGGACCCCTAGACTGAAAGGGCCTCTGGAGTCCAGCAGCCAGCGTCATGTATTTTCTCACCAGGGTGCAAATGCTGAGGAAAGCAATATAAAGAGGAGAAAAGAGCACAAGCACACAGATTTATGGAAACTCCAACATGAAATTATGCAAAATGCAGGGTGTGGTTGGATGTGTGTGTTTTCTCATTAAGATGACTTTCACATGATTACAAGCAATGAACCAGAGATAAATCTGTTATTGTGCAATCGATTTGTCATATTTTTTCCTGTTTTGGTTTTGTGTGTGTGTCTACCTGCAAAAAGGAAAATTTAGGTGAGGAAAACAAAGCATATAAAAAAAAATATCTATCAAAACTGACTGTATTTCCTTTAACAAAATTTTCCTTTAACAAAAAAAAGATAATTTAGTGTTGACCTGCAGCTTATTTCTACCACAGCCACGTAAGAAATAACATTCCTGCCAAGCATTACAAGACCATCCCAGTCAACAAACTCTTTTACATGTCCAACTTCATGCAGTCTTATCAGCAATAAATTCCATTCCTAGTGGGTCAAGAAAGATTTTTCAGCATGCCAGAATCAGGACTAGTTTTCACAAGTCCACTTGGTGGACAAGCGAAACCAAGATATTCAGTGCAAGCTGCTTTGAACAGTCAAGTATGTAATGGTGAGGTTTAAAATTGTGAGGGGTTGTTGTATGCACCTCCACAAAGGTAAAGCTGTTGCATTGTATGTCAGTTATTTCTGACTGTACTTTTCTCTTTCCACCCAATTGGTTTACATGTCTGGCAGAGTGCAACTAACTGCCTTTTTGAGTATAAACTAGGTCTTATTTTTCCTCATTTCATGCAGAAATGAAGAAAAATATTTATTATATCAACTTGAAGTTACAAGACTGGCAGAAATTTTTAAAAGATTTGTGAAATTTTGGCATCAAAGAGCTAAAGCAATCACAGAATCAGAGCATATTGGAAATGACCTAGGAACTTTGGAAGCACTCAGCCCTTTTGATTCATCCTTGTAGTGCATGTCCAGAAATGTTGAAACCCTGCTAAACAGACTTCTATTTATCTGCAAAAATATATTACTCAAGTGGCAGTGACAGTATTGACACAGTATTTCAGTGTTATGCAGTATTGTCTGCAATTCTTTTTGGAAAAGAACAGTAAAATGTGATTAATTTAGTGTGCCCCTTCCCCAAATAGATACAGTGCCATTCAAATGGTTTTTACAGTGCCACATACAGAAGAACAAATCCCAGTGAAGTAGTTTCAGGAATTTATCACTTATGGCAACAGCTATGGTATATTGTGGCAATTAGCAGTTTGCAAGAATAGAATCTTTCTCCTTCAGAGCACCATGGTCATGACAATGCATCAACTATATGAGGACATTAAACACTTTTATAAGCACAATTAAAAGGATTGAATGAGTTTGCTGAATATATTCTCTGTATGGTGTAATGCTTTACTGTAATCATTGTATATTGAATGAAGCATGCAAGTTATCTTGTGTGACCTGATTAGTCAGAAATAGTGTTTCCACTCTTTGGAATGAGATTGTTATCAGTTGCAATAAACCAAGCAAGACTATACTTGATGCGAACTGTGTGCTGCTAGCATCGTCGAGTCTTTCAACTGTATATAAAACATTTGAGAGACTAACTCTAAGAAACTGAAATGGAGGCAAAGCAAACAGCTTCAGAATCTGATTACAACAGCAATGAAGGTTTGAGATAATGAACTCGTTTTGGGAGAGCCACTAGCAAAACTGCTTCTCAAAGATACAAGAAGTGTCGATTTTATCTGTACCCTAAAGCAGGCCAGTTTCAGTTTGATGGCTTTGTCCCTCATCTAAACCAATTTCTGTAAGGTATACAGCAATTTCTATCAGGAATTTGCTAGAATCAAACATGCTTGATCATATGACTGTTTACCACACAGAGGTGCTCCCCTGCAAACCTCTGATCTCAGTTTATGCTTTGCTTCACTTCATCTATACAGGGCAGTTGCCAGAAGCTGGAGGCGGCTTCCCTGCTTGGGCTGGGGTGTGTTCCCTCCTCCAGCTCATCCTGCACCTGGAGGCTTCACACTTCTCCTCCCACTTGGACTGTGGTCCTTCTAGTTTCCCTGTACACTAATCCCAGAGAAACGGTTATTTCTGGGAAAGGAGTGTCCTTCAAGGGTTGTTCTTTCTTCTTGTGGAGGGGGCTGGGTGATAGGACGCACAGCAGGGCACTCATTCTGACTCCTCATGCCTTCTCCTTTGCTTCTGCCTTTATCTTCATTTGAGGATCTTCCGCTGAGCCTTCAAGGAAGAACTTTATAGCGAACTTTGTCCTCTCAGATTAAACCTCTTTTCCAGTGTTGGTGCCCGTTATTTTGACACAGCATCTCTGATTCTCAAGTTGAATGCTTTCATATCACAGAGGTCTCTGGGTCCAGGGTTTGGTTGCCTTGTCCCCTTCCTTCTGTCTTGGTCACTCCTAACCCATGGGGTTCAAGTACCTTCTCATCACAAAGGCTTTATCCAACACTAGCCATTTCTCAGTTTCACAACTTTTCAGCCAGTACTGCTGGTTTTCCATCCAGCCTGTCCTCTGCCCCCTCCAAATATCTTTGGGATTCTCTCTTCCAACCAGAATAGTCCAAGCACGTGCAGCTATCTGGGATACTGGGTGCCACCTGCATCACTCTAACCAAGCCCTTTCTTGTTCGTGATGTGAAGCAGTCCTTTCAAACACATCAGTGAGTGCTTCTAGGCCACTTTACTGCCATTTTGTTCCTTGGTATCTCCTCCCCCTGGAAATCCCTACCATGGCCATTTTTCCTCTGTCTGCAGGCTAGACATTTACCACCACAGCTTCTCTGCTGTATTTCCTCCTGTTGTTTCCGTAATGCCACTTACCTCTCCATACATTTTTCTTTGGGGAATGTCGACTGCAATACCACTGTCTGGATTTCTTTCTTGCAAGCAACAGTGTATTACTGAAGTGTGGTGGCCTCTGATAGTTCAATGTTACAGTAAATCAACAGTTCAACAGTTTCAATAAAGCACAGCCAGTTGCAGCATCACAAGTTCATTTTATGCAGGACCCCTTTTCTGCAGATTGCCAAATCTCTCACCCTGTCAGCCTAGTGAGTCCCAAGGTTTCACCTTGTGCCCATCTGCTTTTCCCACCCTTGTGTACCAAAGACCCAATCTTCATTAAAAGTCGACCGAAATGTCCCCCAGGTTCCCCTTCCTGACTGGCTTTCAACTATTGCCTTACAACTTTTGACATCTGGTTGCTGGCAGCAGTTCATGCACTACTGCCTTCCTGAACCCAAAGCTCCATATTCACGTACTTTTTAACTGACTCCCGGTCACACGCTGCCTGGGGGTGGCACTGGAGTCAGGCTTCCACATTTCAAGGTCTCCAGTGCAGTGCTTTCTGGTCCTGCTACCAATAATAAACTGGTAGAGTCCTCTTTAAAGATAAAGCTGATTAAAAAGTTACTTTCCCAGATGTGTGCCACAAACAAGATGAAAGTCTCTGTCATAGGACAATAGGACACTAATACTTGTTTGCTAAGTTGACAAGGAGCTGAATAAATGCAGAAAAACAGCCAGTAAGAGCTAGTCATTGCAAGGGCACTGTCTGTGGCTCAACACGCCCCTTCATAGCACATTGCTGGCACCTACACAAGTATTTGAGGGAGGCATCGCTATATGGTTGCCCTATTATATTCTTCCCTTGGCTTGCCTTATTGCCAGCAGTCAGAAATGAGACACTGAGCCAGCTTGATCTCCGCTTGATCACCTTACAGTATTTTAATTTTCTATATTGTAAGACTATATTTACAAGTGTTAAATACTTCCAAGAAGTTCTTGGATGTACTGAGAAAGCGAAAATGTAGAACCAAAGGTGTCTCTAAGTTAAAAGCTTGAACAACGCAGCTGTTGGTTACACATCAATAGTGACAAAACAGAAAGGACCGGAGAAGATTTTGAAAGAAAAACCTGCTTGTTTTTGGTCACGGTAACCTGGAAGGTCATTTAGGGTTATTCAGTAGAGGTAGTGTTTCTGGTTTTTGGTTTCTGTTTTCTGATATTGAGATCTGAACATTTCGAGAGTTGCTGCTAATTAAAGAACCTGAGCTAATAAAGAAATAAACCCCAGAAATTGCAAGGGAATTTACAGGCTTTGCAACTGCCCCTCGCTTGTTTGTATTCCTGAGACAAATTCAGACAGGAATATTAGAAACCTGTTTACTGAACAAGCAAAGCTGTGGAGCTGAGTGTGTTCTGAGCGCAAATGAGCACTTTGTTCATCGTTAACTGACTGAAGCCCAACAGTGCTGAGACGATCCCTTTGTTGAGAGGATCAGACAAGGCAGTTTATAAGAGCCTGACAGCCCGGCTTGCACAGCTTTGCTGGCTTAATTAACACACTTCTGCTCCTGGGGAGGAGGGAGCCTCCCCACTGATGGAAAAAGCCCCACAACTCTTTCTAAAGCCACCGAAGTGCCACCAGCTCAGATGCATTACCAGAGGGCTAGGTAGCATCACAGGCTGCAGCTTTCCCTTTTTACTCCAGAGAGTACCTAGGAGGGCAGAGCAAACCTGTTTCCTGGTAAAGAATGACTCACACAGGCTGTTTGGCTTCCCCTTGCTATGTCGGCGTTTGGCTGTGTCTTCCAGTGTACCTTTTGTATACAAAATACCTGATATACATATGTGATTTGGCTTTGCTCTCGCACAGATGTGTGCAAGAGCAAACACAGCTAGCTCAGGTGACTCAGCGGCTGTTGCTAGAACTGAGAAGAAGTAAGCTCGACGAGGATGTGTTCAGGTCCCAAGTTCATGTCTAAGTTTGTCTAAGGCATAGCAGTTCAGGAGGAAAACTGGAAATCAGCATTCCCAGAGCCTAGATTAGGGTGCTGGCACGTGCCTGGGCTGGGGCAGAGCTCCTAGCAGAGGGCACAGCAGCAGTGCCTGCTGGCCAGGGAGCCTGGCTGCCTCCCTCTGCCCCACCAGTGCACATCAGCTCTCCTGCCAAGAGCCCCATGGTGCTGGGAAGGAGGCAAGCAACAGGTCTGGGGCTGCCCCACAAGCTGGAGAAGGGACTGCTGATGCTGCTGTCTTCGGTGCTGGCACATCGCTCTGCTGCCAGCTGGGGTTGCTTGAATTGAAGGAATTTTAAAGAGTCAGTCTGTTTTTCTGCACAGAGGATGCAAGTGCTCTGTGCTTTACCTGGGGGTTATACAAACAACCTCTATATACCTGTGTGAGACAAATTGTTCTGAACAAACTTGCTTTATCACTTTCGTGTGCTTAAGTCTGTTGTTTTGTTTTTAATTATTTTTATTTCAGCAGCACCTCAAAGACCCTACCGCAACCAGGGCATCATCTTCCTAGAAACAGAAAATGTAAAAAGCGCCTCCCCCAAAGAGGTGATGAGCTCAGTACGTCTTGGAGGCTAAAGGGAGGATGTGAGGGAGCAAAGGTGCAATGCAGCAAGGCTCTTGCTCACAGGGATCCATCAGTTTAATGGCCGAGTGGAGGCTGGAAGCTGGGTGTCCTGGCGCTGTGTCACACACCCACTTTTCTGGTCACCCCAATCATCACATCTGCACTTTTGGTGATTAGCGTGGAATTTGTCCTCTCACCCACGGTGTGTAGGAAGGGCAGACCTTTGTGGCTGGTCAGGCTGCCTGAATGCTGCTTTTTTAAACACATCAAATCAGTCCTTCTCGCTGTCAGGCTATCACCTTACAAACACTCATCTCATATAAGAGCTAGTCCAGAACAGCCGTCAAAGAGAAGGAGCAACTCAAAGCCAGGTCTGACTCCATAACCTTCCCCAGATAAACAAGCCCTGATTTACAGCCCCTCCAAATCTGGGCTTGAGTGAATACCACTAAAAAGATGACAGCTATATCTTCAGAAGAATTTGGGATAACTCTGCAGTGGAAATTGCCTTCTGCAACAAATCCAGTGGGAGAGAGGAGATGGGTGGTGCAGGCAACAACTCTCACTAGCACCACCTCTGCCACCCTCTTCCACAAAGTTTTGACCTCAAAAAGGAAGAAGTGCCAGACACTCAGAAAATACTCCTTATACTGTGATTTTAAAGGAAGTGCTCAAAATGCTGCAGTGACGGGCAGCATTATAAGCTACCCAAGGTTAACTTAGGAAGTGAACTACTTTAAAATGAGGAACTGCCATGTGAACTGGCAATCACATCTCATTCAGCCTGCTGTTATTTATCTATCACCAGAAGCACACATAGTGTTTGGCAGACAAAGGAAAAAATAAAAACCCTGCAGCATGAGTTTGTTAATCATAATTAGGCGTAATCAGATTGGAAGATACTTTGTCAATTATTTTTGTTGTATTATGCTGTGTTATATTTGTTGAAAAATGCCGGTTTATTAAAAGGGAAAGGTTTGCAGAGAGGGATTTACATAAATGAATTCCCAATGCAATTTTGTTGAAAGAAAATGTTCATAGAAGGAAATGCTTCACACATCTTCAACTGAAAACATTTGCTTGTGAAATTAACCTTTTGCTCTTACATGTAAGTTGATGTATGTTAAAAATACACCATCAGTTTTAACAGAGAGTCAATGAAAGGTTGTGGGGTGATCACAAGTAAGCTTTGTGAGAATTTCTCTTACTGTAAACTGTAAGGATTTTTGTTTTTCACCCCGCTTTGCTGTACAACATATTCTATAAACCGCTTACTGCTAGATTTTTTTTGATAATGTGATGCAGTGGGGTATGAAACCGGATCAGGAATGGGGGTCAGGATAGTGCTGGGCAGCGGAGGGTGACTGAGAGAATCACACACGCTTTGAAACACAGACAGGTTACAGAGTGCACAGGCTGAGAGCAATCCAGGCAGAGAGGTAGCATAAGAAATGTCATTGAGTTCCTCATGGAAAGAGACCAAAGAAGCCTCAGGGCTGGGTGAATTGACAGGGCTTAGGGGAAGAGGGGCAGCGGGGGAGCACAGTACGATACTGAGTATATTGCTAAGGAAATGGCTGAGCCAGGAAAGGATGTGCTGTAGGGAAATGTCAGCATGAATATTTCATATGTTGACCCTTTTTGTAGTTTCAACATCTTAAAAGACAGTGACTGTAATTGACGTTAGAGTCTGGGGAGAGAATGTAATTTCTGTCCCAGGAGATTGACGTATATTACCCCCAAAAATGCAGCTCTTGGCTATGTTCTGCAAGGTGACATGCATTGCTACATGTATTCACTGGAAGAGCACCATCATTATCTGCCTGAACCTTAATTTCCCATGGAATATCACCCCTGTACTTTTTTCTTTCTAGCTAATACTGCAGTTTTACATATAAGGGCATTTCTGGAACAGAAAGGTATAATAAGACTCGGTAGACGCAGGTTGAAACCAGACGAGTTCAGACTGCAAATTAGCTAAGGCATTTTTGCTTATCAGTGAAGGTAAGTAAACATTAATGAGGGCTGTAGTGGATTTTCCACAATTGGAAAGCTTAACATTATAATTGGTTGTTTTTCTAGCACCAAACACTGCTAATGAATTTTGCACAGGAATTAAGAGGGGGCATTCTTCGGTCTGTGTTACGTGCGAGACCAGACTAGTCCCTTCTGACCTAAGTTGTTGATTACCCTGAAGCAAACTCTCCTGCCCTCAACAAGAAGAAATCTGTGAACTGAAAGCTAACTACATATGCCCCAGGTTCTAGCATAACCCTTTTATACTAAAAGCTATTTCCCTAGCTATAGTCTATATGAAATAGCATCCTACATACAGAATATGCATTGGAGCCCTTTCAATTATATACCCTCTGGTAGCTGATGCAGTGTCTAATGGACTCCTCTAGCATAGGAGTGAAAACAATATGTGCCATGAAAAGATTTATGTACAGACACTAGTATAGGCTTCTTTTCCATGTTTTGAGATCACAGTCCCTGCTGTCCGTACTGGTGAAATCTCTCAAGCAGAGCTTCCATCTGCCTGCACTCCAGGCTCCATGGAGGTGCCAGGACCTTGCATTTTTGGAGTGGAGGACGGGCTCTTGCTGCTCTCTGGGCTGCCTGAGCTGTCTCACTGTTGGAGAAGCCTTTCAGCAAGAAACTGTTGCCAAGACTGTCCCTCTGCTCCATACCAACAGGGCTTTACTACCAGATGTATTCCTTGTGCCGCTGCTATAGCATGCAAGGACTGTATGCCGGATCTAGCCAGCATGTTGGCCCCATGGACACACATTCATCACATGAGCCAAAGAGCCTGCATCGATCGCCCCATTTGTCCAAGCAATCCAAGGCACAAAGTTCATATGCCAAAGGCTTGCAGACCGAGCTCTGCCTGCACTGAGAGCACATAGCCCTCTTGTGAAGGTGCTGGGCAGAAAGCAGGGTTTGCCAGGCAAGCTGCCATGAAGACATGCCTTGCCGACCATGAGAAAGGTTGTGGGCTCTCCTCATCCACCCAGCTACCCTGGGAGCTGTAGGCACAGCACAAGCACAGAGCACTAAAGGACTTGGAGATTACTCTTGTTGCTGAAAGTTAGGCACTTATCGAAGTGCTTTGCTGGAACAAAGCCCTTTAACTGGAGACTTCTTCACCAAATAGTAAAATGCCATTGTCTTATGTAGCACTTTACACCAACCCACACAGCCAGTTTCTCTCTAGGAGCTACAACGAGAAAGCCAGTATGTATCAGATAGAAGATGGAAGAATAAATCCCAAAGTTTGCCTTTATCTTGCTTTGGTTTCATCAAAACTTCCCTGTTGTCATCAAAGGGAAGTTGTTCCAAGTCAATTTAAATATTAATATAGGCTAAAATACAGGATAAACCAAACCCAAGGAAAACATTTTACTAATCCATAAACTAGACAGAACAAACTGTCAGCTGGGAATAATGCTAAATGGGCACTTTAAACTGCTCTGTGGAATGTGAGTTTGATCAATTCACTCCAAGCCACATTAGTCTTATAAAAGCTGAGAGTAGCATTTTCTCCCAAGGGTTTCCTTTGAGGGATATTCCTCTCAGAGTGCAGTATCACAGAGGCAATTAAGGATGATAATATTTTTTGCATATACTACGCAACCGATGAGTCAACATTGATCAAAACATGCTTTCATCATTAATTTTTTTAAATACACTACCAAGTTCACAGTATAGTTGTTGTCAATTAGCTGACAGAAGCAGTAATGACTAGTGAAAATTATTGTACCAGGACCCTGTGAACTATTTTTTGACAAGAAATACTTTCCAGGAAGCTGGTAGGGAAAAAATTACTCTTCTCATTAATAGTCTGTGCTCTTATTCAGGTGGAAGACAAGGGTATGTTATGAGACTTTCTGGCATCATTGGCACATCTTACTCTTCCCTCCCAGGTTAATTGGCATCAGTGTTCCCAGGTCTTAGTGATGGTTGCAGGCTCATTACAGGTGATGCTTTGCTTGTATATCATTGCTGTCTCACAAGCATATAATTTATTGTTTAGAAAGGATTTCTGGATATTTTCCCAGATGTAAAATCACAGAGGCTTATATTTAGGGCTCCAGCTGACGACAACCCTACCGGCATACATTCTCTCTCCAGACATGCACACCCTTGGCTTTGAACTCTGACATTCATCTTATGTCATAACTTCCTTCAATTAACCAACACATTGCATTAGTATAATTGTTATTCCTGGCCTGAATTCTCTTACAGAATAGCTAAGCAGAACTGTAGTTGTAGTTCATATCGTACGTACAGTCCGCTAATAGACATTTAAGGAGTTATTGGTGAAGGTCTTGCTATGGTAATGCTCTTGCTTCAAGGTTATTTATATAAAAAGGTGTCTAGTATTTGTAAAGAAAAAATGAGCATACCTCTGTGCTTCCTGCACAATAACATGTTGCATTGCCTTCCCCTCTGAAGTTATCATCTTGGCTTTTCTATAAAAATTTTCAGCCCATTAGGGCAATTCAGGCCTTAAATCAAATGAAAAGATTCGTTCAAAGGTGCTCTTGAAAGTGCAGGGCCATAAAATGGGAACAGAAAACCAGCATGATCAGAAGCAGTCCAGTTCTGGATTCATTTGCTTATGCCAGACTTTTTCATCTTTTAGACACCAAACTGCAGGATGATCCAATATTAACTGAAGTTTGGGAAGCCTATGGTACCACCCAGAAACACACAGTTCAGAGGAGAATAAAACTCCCATTGTGTTCCTAACTATCCGGTTCTACTTTGCAGAGACGATTTTTTGTCCCTGTGAAATATGAGGGGACACAGAAAGATTCTGGAATGCTACCAAGCACCCACAAGGTGGGACTTCTGTCAGCAGCATTGCCTATCAGTCAGTCCTAGATGATTTGCTTTAAGTTAGTATGCTACGTCCCAGGGCCTGAGCACCCACACAACTTGTGGATGATGGTAGGGACAGAGTGTGCACCAATCCTGTTGCTTTTTTGGACAGGGAGCCAAGAAATTGTTTCTTGCAGCGGATGGAGCGAGGATTTTTAGAGCAGCAGAGTTCACATCTCCTGTCCTAACACACTGCTAGGAGAGCCTAAATGCTCTGCAGGACTGCCTGTCTTCATTGTATTGATCTCTGCTGCAGCAAACACAACAGGGAAACACCTTTAATTAAACAATTGCTCACCCTCAAGTCCATCATAAATTGCTGAATCACAGGTGTTTAAACACTAAAATGATGTTTTGTCAGATGTTTTCAACAGTCCTTTCTGGACAATCCAGTGTTGTTTCACATGGAAAGGGCCATGGACTTGCTTGGTTAGAGTGACTTATTTCAGACATGGAGTATTCACACCCAGAGCAGTAATTAACATATTCTCAAGAAGGCACAGGAAGGGGGGTGCTGGGAGACTTCCCATTGCTCTGGCATAATAGCCTTAGTTACACTTTACAGTACCGTGCCGTTTCCACAAATTTACCCATAGCGAATCATTTGTTTCTAGGGTGATTCATAGCCACGGCTGCTTCCCGTCTTCCTGGGGGCTTTCTGCAGCGTGAGGCTTCTCACAGTCTCAGCAAGACCCATGCCTGAAGAGGGCTGTCACCAGCAGCCAGCCCAGGCTTCTTTTCTGGCGAGAGTGGGTGATAAGGGCAGCAGGCTGAACAATGGATGCTCCTCCACGAGCAGATTAGCCTGGCCCTGCAGAACATCATGTATCTTTTAAGGGATGCTGTCAAGAAGAAAACGGTGGGTCAAATCCTTGGTGAGAGCGAATTAGCCCAGCTGCGTCAGCTGCACTGCGGTTGGTGGAGCGGCGCCAGCTGATAGGAGCCGAGGAGCTGACCCTGTCTATCTAGGAAAAACAGTGTGTATCTGGGATTTGAACAATGCTGGAGAAGGGATTACTGAAATCAAAAGGAGTGTAAGCTTTTTGCTTGCTTTTCAGCACTTGTGCTGTTTCCCAGACTCTCTGCTGGAGCGCTGATGCTGGGCAGGTCTGGCCTCTGTGAATGCATTTTTGGCTCTCATGGGATTGCAAAATGACTGCTGTAATGAGGCTTTCTCTCTGAGATCAGAAAAGGCTGCAAAATGTTCTCAAGCACACTGAATTTCTTTACATGGAAGGCTGTATCCCATCCCTGCTCTCTTCAGGTGAAGAGGACCTGATGCTGGGGAACAGCAGTAGCAGTATTTGCTGCTCTGTGCCACCCCAGCCTGCTGGCACCCGCCAGGGACCCCCGAAGGATGCGATGCTGCTGCAGCTCTGCTGGAGGGGTAGCACAGACCAGAGGGGATGGACCCTCCCACCTCCCTGCAAGCCACAAACGTGACATTCTCTGCGGGAACGTCAAGTACAGTTTGAGGGCTGACAGAAATGTCATAGCACATTGCAAGTGCTTTCATCCCTTCACCAGAAATAAAACACGTCAGGTCACAGAAGGCTGGTTTTGCTCTTACCAACAGTGCCGGCTGTTGTCTGGCTGTGCAGGACCTCCCAGTCCCTCCAAAGGCATTTTTGATGCCAAGGAAACAGCATTTTATGAAAACGCTTCCCTCTTTCTCCGTCTCAGATAGTTTTTTTTGGTCACTCAGTTCTGAAATAAAAGGTCCAGCTAGCTGGAGCCTGTTACTTCATTTACAGCTCCATTTGCTGGGGTTTTGATATCACTCAAACCAGGATTTTTCTAGCTTTTATGGATTGTGGCTAAACTTTTTGCACAGTTTGTCCTTCAGAAGTTCCCAGATGTCTCAGCTGACACTTCCCTGGCATATATTTCAGGGGAAGAAAGATGCAAAAAAACCTGTCACTCAACTGATTGGATTTTTTTCTTGCTACAGTGCTATAATAGTGTTGATAAATACTGAGGAAAATTGGCATCAGGTCCACTTTCTCCCTCACTGCCAGGACATGTCCAATTTCAGTTTGCTGGGTGATCTGCAAGCTTTGTTGGCAGGTGGCTTGTATGCTTTTGTCCCCAGTTTTGGCCTGCTCTTTTTCACACTCATTTTGCCTCCAAAATTTAGAGGGTATCCCAGAAGTTATCTTTGATTCTCTGATGCTGTATGCACAGCATACTAACAATTGTGTTAAGTGGTAGGTTTCCAAGTAATGCTTCTTATTCAGCGATCCAGTTGCCAAAGGCTGTTTGTTTTATTACTTCTGTGGAAAATCTGACCTGATTGTTTGTCTGGATCTATTCAGTACTTAAACAGTGAAATCAATTTTAGTAGGCCTTAAGGGATGTGTATGTAACCCATCATGTGTCCCCAAGTATGTCTGATTCCCAAATGAGGTGAATCAGACCCATTAGTTTGTGGCTAACATTTTGCTTGATAAAATAGGCATTGTGCATTTATGAGCCAGAAAGCTAAGTGTCTGAAGTTTCTACAGATTCAGTTAAGAAACAAACTGTTGAGTGCTGAAAGAGGTCCCTGCTCTTGACAAATCAGCTGGAGGCATCTGTATCACCCTGATGCAGGTCTGTATCAGGCTTCTGCCTCCAGATGCATTAGAACCTAGAGGTATTTGAGATTTTCCAAAAGAGTGTTCCTGCCTTCCATCTTCCCAGGACAAGTGAAGTGGCTGCTCTGGGTTGCCCTGTGCAGAGGCAGTCCAGAGACAGCCCAGGGAACCAAGTACCTGACACATCTGAGCTGGCTGAAGACCCTACAGGATTGCTTACAGATGTAGAGGCTCATCCCGTTACATTTGGCCAAACATTTTTCTCTTTTCTGTCATTAAGTATGCAAATATTTGGGCCTTTAGCTTCTGGAATTAGTGACCACCCCCTGCTCCACTTGCAGCACTGCCCTGCACACTCGAGTCTGGGAAATCTTACATGCTGCTACTCAGATGCTTCCCTAGATGCAATGATCTTCCCAGAAAAAGGGCTGTTTCCAACACTGCCTGGCTGAGAAGCTGAAACTGGCTTTTAAGGTAATTCAGGTGGTAAGAGGTGGTGGCAAATTGAGACTGCACATCTTACACAGCCCAGCTGAGAGGGCTTAGTCAGAGGAAGGCACCCAGCTGTAATATTAATTATTTTCCTGTTATCTCTGTAGTCTTCATGTCTGCAGGCTCTCCTGGGTTCTGCACAGGTACTGCAGTTTCTTTACTTTTACTTCTCAAACATGATCAGCAGCAACGCATCCTTTCTGTAACCGATAATCTGGTTACTGCAAGAAGGCAGGCTGATGTGCGTGGGTTTTCTTTTGTCAGTAGGTTTTGAAGTGATCAGTCACAGTTTTCTGAAGACCGCCTCAAATGAACGTCAGTCTCACTGTTAATAATTTGATTTCAAGGTGAGCTCATGGGCATGGCAAGTCCCCAGCACAGTAATTACTTGGGGTGCTTAAGAGCAGTGAGAGCTCCTGGAAAATTTGATAGAGTACTAATTATATCAGAAAGGTTTTTAATGATTACTTTCTGTACAAAGATGGAGGAACAAAATAAGGTGTATATTCTGCATATATCCTGAGTGCTTGCAAATAAATTTTCCTTGCATGAGGGGCCTCATGGGTGCTCTAATAAGAAATATCTCAACCCTCGCAGGAGCTCTGGCATAGTCAGGGTCAAAAAGCGGCTGCGCCTCAGTTGTGGCACTACCCAAATTCTGCACATCTCTACTTTCAGAGCCTCAGTTTCTCTCTCTTCGTCTCTCAACAGCAACAGAGCATCAATCTGTTTTTTTAAAAAACACTTCCTATGCTGATTACCCATCCTCTAACCAAAAACCTTCCTTTCTCTTTTTTAATGTCCTCCAGGCTCTTTCTGTGATATACACAGGTCCCTGACTCAGTCCCCTGGTATAGTGCACCCTCGTTCATGCTGGTAAATTAAGCAGGAGTGTGGAAGTGTTTCCAACATCAAGGACAGAATGATCTTCCTACTCCAGATGGACATTATCTGCTCAAGACTGTTTTAAAATAAACCAACCCTTATCTCCCAATGACATATAACCCAGAACGTTTCTGTGGCCCTCTTTACATTTTACAAGCTGCTAAATTTTACGTATTTCCAACATTTGAGTTCCTAAGTGCACAGGAACTTAACTAATAAATCCAAAATCAGATTACTGTAATTTGAATGGACCAGTGGATATCATCACATAGTATCAGGAAACAAGCCAGTCCTTCCATTTTAATTTTGCATTGAAATAAATGTATTCCAATAATATTATCAAAGGTAAACTGCAGAGGTGCTGGAATGTGATGGATTTATTAAGATACACCATGTACTTATTATATGAAAACATCCACCAGAATCTGTGGTTTAACACATTCCTGCATTATAGACATAAATTATTCAGAAATAATTTCACTCTCAGGTTTGACACTTCATAAAATATAATTTCCAGTAAGATAGGCATTTTTGAGAGGATCTTCTCTTTGAAGAGAGGTGTAAATAGTCATATGTTAATATTACAAAACGATCTTTCATTATATCAGAACCATCTGTAATCCAAATGCAGTGGTCCTAAATTTGCCCTATTCTTCAAGAGGATAAGGAATATATCCCTTGCATAGCAAATGATTTAAAGTTCAATTTCTAAGCCCCTTTTTAAACTTAATAGAGCTCTTCCCCTGCCTGAGAACATTTGGTGATGGGTGACAATCCAACTATTTCAAATCATCATTCCCAAAAATCCCTCCTAACTTTGATGTGCTGGTTGGTGTCTTGTTCATGGCATATGGTAAACAGTAAGACTGGAGAGGTCCATGCTTGGTCTTCTGTACCCACGCATCTCGGTCAGTATGAGGAGCCTGAATGAATGGCCTCGTCTGCACAAGAGCTGAGTTCATTCTGCTACTGCCAAAGAAAACTGCAGCAGCTTCATTTACTTCAAGGGGAGTTGGAAGTATGGAGCATCTTCTGAAAAATCAGGCTGCTTGTATCCAATGCATATGTGTAGGTTTGGAAATTTTGGCCAGAGTGCTTTGTTTTGTTTTGTTCACCTGCACCTGATCACATGCAACCAACAAGACTGTGCCATAAGGGAGGAGTACAATTGCACAAGCCAGCACACATTTGTGCGAGAACAACCACAGGAGGAAACACCTGGATACCACCACTCTCCGTGAGCCATTTTAATACCATCTGTGGGGTTTTTTTAAACTACAGATGGACTGTGATTTTTAGAACAGTTCCTTCTTCCCAGGCAACAGTGTTTGAAATGCTGCCTGTAACAGCACTTGCTTGTCCACTGCTGTAAAGCAGATTGTTGATCAATCCACTAACACGTCCCGTGGTTCCTAGGGCAGTTTCACATGTATGGACATTTCTGTCCCACAGTCTTTTAGCACACCTGGGTAATACCCCTGACAATTCTAGCACCCCCTCCAAAAGCAAAGACAGTAATGTGAGCTGCATGTCATGGCCACGTGAAGCCCGTTCACCGCAAAGCAGAGAAGTGTGGTGCAGCAGGACAGAGCGGACCCCAGCAAGGAGCCCATTCAGGCACTGGGAAGGGACAGCCACCCGTGGGTAGGAGGTGGCCTCCTCGAGGCTGGTAGATTTGGGGCTATTCAGGTAGCTTACTCACGTAAAATACGTTGCTCTTCTTTTCTTTAAGACAGTATGATGTTCTTCAGTGCTTAAGCACTACATCTGTTGTCTCTGTTTTGCCCACTTTTAATTATCCTTTTTAAAACCCACAGCATTGAGGACTACTTACCCTCGATCTCTTTTTTTTCCAGTAAGTAACACTAATGACCATTTTAATACTTCAGATACATTCCTATCTAGAAAAGCAGCAAAGAAAAGTCTCCAACATCATCCTAGAAGAAACTAACATGTTTAGCATGCTAGTCTGCATTATGAGCTTAAGCATTTTTTAGAAGTGAAAAGATCAAATTCCCACAAAAATAAAATACTGGGTGTCATTTCATAGTGACTGTTTTTCCTGATTTAGGAGCTAGATCATGTAGAACAGATGGGGCCAAATTTTGCTCTCATTTGCATAAGCCTAGCTCAATTTATTTTAATGACAGCAGTTCCTAGCACAGTTATAAGAGATGTCTTTTTCTGGAGCTCCTGGAACATCATATCTCAATAGCAAAAAAAAGGGCAAATGAATGCTTTCCAACTTTTTCAGTTAAACAACCAGTGAAATGAAACAATTTATGCAGCTTATGGTGTTCACAGAACATGTTGTCACCAGCACATTATGAAGATGGGATTGATAATGTCAAAAACCAGGGAAATACAGTAAATAAGTTAGAGGGTAAGGGTAGTGCACAGAAAAGCACCAGGAAAAAAGAAAGAAGCCACAGAAACCCACCAAACAGAAGCAGAAATATCACAGAGCAACAGAGCTCATGCAGATAAGGAAGACTTCTTGTTCAGCTGGAATACATGTTCTAGTTTTAAACAGCAAGCAGCTTCTTATGCCTCTTTAATACGAACACAGAATTTCTACCAACATGTGTGTGTCTGTGTGTGTCTAAGTATGTATATGCAAATACATGTGAAATTAGCACCTCATCTTAAAAATATAACTGGGGTTATAGCATAAATATTGTTTGATGACTGAATGTCATGAAACAAATCCATTTATTATAGCAACATTTATGTGGCAGATCTTTTGAATGCATGACCTGCACACAGCAGAATATATGTATTTTCTTAATGTTCATGTTTACTGTTGGATGTTTCAGGCTTGCCTGTATCTAAGGACAGGGTACCTGGGGAAAGTGAAGGCACGGGGTCAGAGAAGGAACACAAAGGACTTTAAGGGCTTGGCACAGGAAAGCCAGGGAAATCTGCTGGATTGAGTATATCTACTGTTCTGGCTCATAAAAACACATGACAGTAAGCCTGCATGTACATTGCAATCAATATTCAGCATGCACTGGATTGCACACAAGATTTACCAGCCCACCAGCGGGTATCTTTATTTGGTCCTGCCAATGCTGTCAGCATCTGTCTCACCTCCAGCCAGAAAACCCTTAGTCCCTGCACTCACATGTCTAGTGCAAAAGAGGGTGCCCCTCGGGGACCTGCCTGCCTGGTGCGGCGCTGCTGCTGGCAGGTCCCCCTCCATCCGACTGGAGCTGACATTCAGATGGCCTGGTCAGCAGTTGTGGGATGGGCTTTAGCAGAAACAAGCTTCCCCCATTACTCTCAGTTCCCCTTTGCCAGCCACAGAGGTTTTGAGTTATTCCTGTCTATTGCACTGAAGCATGGGTTATTAGCCAATGTGTCAGCCTGTAATTTGTTTCATGATGTCAGCCTGTATGCTTTAGTGGTTCTGTTCCCTTCTTTCAACAAAACCAGTCCATCTTTTAATTCAATTATAGCCCTTTTTAGCTGGCTTCCTCACAGATCCCCAGCAAACCATGCTCTTTGCTTTGTGGATAATAAGGATACGAACATCCTGGATTCTTGAACTCAGTTTTTATGCAAGCTACAAAAGGCAAGGGGGCCATATTTTTTCGGTGAGCAAATCCTGACCCTTGGAGGTGCTGAGTTCTTGTTCTGCTCCAGGAACCCCCTTTTGCTTCAGAGGAAAGAAATGCTCCCCAGCATGTGCTCAGCACCTCCCAGGACCCCATAATTAAGTCATTTCCTGAAGGCCACAGAGTGAATCAAAAACAGTGCCAAGAATTTAATACAGCTTCCTGAATCCATTCACTGCTAACCATGAGCACAAAACCGTGCTCTGTTCACACAGAAATTAAACAGCACTGAAGTTGTACTATTGCATGTTTGCGTCCCATTTGTAATTAATTTTTCTCTCAGCTTTCTTTTCCACACCCCCATCTGGAGCATTAATTTCCCTGTTGAAGCTGCATGTTTTCTACAAGTCCTAATGGGAGAATTGCAGCTGCTGGCCAGATCTAAGCCCCAAAGGGCTCCCTCTGTGCCAGCATCCCCCTCTCCTGCAAAGGAGACATCACCTCCTCCAGTCTCTTCTGTCTTTCTCCTGGACCCTGCACTGAATTTGCCTTTGGTCCTACTCCAGGTGAGAGGAGGATGAAAAGGAAAGAGGACACACTTCTCCTCATCTCTCTTTGCAATAAGGATCTCCTAAAGACAGGGTCCACAACCAAGACTGAGGTCTGCTCTTAGGCAAAGTCTGCTCTGTCAAAACAAGGGAAGAGAAACACCCTGTAGCACAGCATCTTCCCTTTGCAGGATCTAATCCCTGGAGAAGGGTTAAGATTCAGGGCTGGGGAGAGAGTCAGTGTCCTGCCGTCCAGAAACGGGACCAGAGTGACCTCATTTTTAACGGTCTAGACCCAAGCAACATAAGGGAATACTGCTGAGCTGCTGTTTATGTCATTTCCACCCCCATCTCCCTAGCATATGGCTTTTCCCTCTCCTATCTGTCATCGGTACTGATGCTGGCTGTATCAAACTCTCAAAGAGGCTTTTCCTACCCCTGTACAATCTGACTTCTCCCACCTATGGCTGCTCATCCAGTACTGTAAGATCCCTGCTTCTGAAACCATGCTAGCTTGCATGCTCCCCCCCAATTGAAAATGAATCCACATCCCATCTGCTGGTGTTAGGTCTGCATGCTGCTATGCTGGGTCCCCTTTGTCACCCATAGCACAGCTGTCACCCCCTTCGGGTCGCCATCTCTTCCAAGGCAGCACAATCCATGGCAGTACCAGTCTTGAAATGCATGTCTTTGGCCGGGGATGGGAGTTTGCACAGTCTGCCCAGCTCACATTTTTCATATACTGTCTTTTGGAGATTCAAACCACTTTCTGCTGCGGGTCTGCTACCAGGCGTGAGGTCTCAGAGAACTACCTGCTCTCTGCGAGCTTCGCTGCAGCTGGGGACTTTCCTCTCAGGCTACGTTTTAATCATCTTGTCAAGGGTTTAGCCTTTGCTGAGTCTTTTGCTCTAGTCTAGACTCAACCTAGTCGCCTACCAAGACAACATTTTCCCAGAATTGCAGTGTCGGCTCATTGGGCCAATCACGGACCTCTCTGTGCTTTCACCATCCTTTTGGTTTGCCACCTAAAAACATATTGCTCACATTTCATGGGCATCCAGTACCACTCCAATGCCTGTAATACAGTTTCACATCTAGCTGCATCCTCTTTAATTAAATGGAAACTTTCACAACCATCAAGTGCTTTAGAAAAAGCAATGGTCAGAAATCAGACTAGTTTGGCTTAACTATCTTTATTTTGGCACCCATTGCTTGCAGTTAAAGACTGAGTCACTGTTTACACTCTCTCTGGTAGATCTTCATATTTCCAGAGAATTTCAGCCCTGGAAGGCAGAAAGCTTTCATGCTTCCTTTCAGAGAATATTCTCGCTTTCTTTCAGTCCTGGTTCCCTGTATTGCTCAGCACTTACTCCAAATCCTGAAGTCTGGGATCCCAGCGTGCTTCCCTCCCAGTGCTGGTTACAATCAGACGGAGCCTCGAGCCTGACCCAATGGGAACCTCTTCACAGTGTGGGCATCAGCAATAACTGGCTGTTGCGTGGACCACTCGCGAGTGCAGCCCCCTCACAAAGGCAAGCCCACAAAATGTAGTGAAACTCCCTGAAAAGCAGAGATCAACACTGTTACCGGTCTCAAGGGAGGAACACAGGACCTTTCTCTCAGATTATATACAGACCAGTGAGTAGAACTTAGTAGATTCTCTACAAATAATGGTTTCCTGCTCTCCCTGGGGGAAAAAAGAGTAATAATTTCCAAGGATGATATGCCAATATTCACAATACCGTCTTATTTCAAAGAAATCTTCCTAGGTGTCAATAAATGCATTGACAAGACAAAATTCAAAGCAAAATGACAGCCCCAAATCCATGGGTAGTTCTCCCCTCCTCCCTCAAGAAAATAAAAAATAGTACACACAGTACATCAATCTGTTTCTTGGAAAACTGACATATTGCAACACCCAGGGTTGGCTCAGATGCATCCATAGCAGCCAGACTCTTGCAAGCTCGAGCACTGATTGCTGAGGATGGCATCAGGCTTTTCTCCATGGCAATGCAGACCACTTCTGCTCAGCCATCTGTCTTATCCATCACCTTTTAAATTTCACTGCTGTCCTTGTCCATGCAATTCTGACATTTCATATGCAAGCCTGCTGCATACAAATCCCCGCTGCAGGATTTCTCCATAAAATTCCAGGTGCTGTTCAGAGATTTTATTTAAATGAAGGAATACATGTATTATCATCACAGTGAAGATTATAAGAACTAGATTTTATTTTTCATGCTGACTAAGCCAGTGCAATTTTATTTAAGGTTACTTAAGAGATCAAAACTGACAGGCTTACTGAAATGTATTCTGGTTTTCTTATAGGCACCACTCAAACTGTTAATTTGCTAAGGAGTTATGTAATGATAATAATTACTTGCATTTCTATGGTATTTTCATATCGTGAGTATTTTCTACAAACTGAACATGGAAATAAATGGAAATGCCACCATTCCTAGGGGTTTTACAGTCACTGTCGGCGCTAGGTAGATAATAAGGAATGATAACCTATCTAAATGAAATACTTTGGGCAGGCTTATTTGGAACGCAGGCAGCTACAGAAGTGTAATTTTCACATGAAAATTTGGGGTTTTACTTAAAGCTTCTGGTCTTGAAATCATGCGATTACAAAGTTTTTACTGGAAATATCTGTCTTCTGATCTGCAATTCAGAAAAGCTTGAACATAGGAAACTCAGAAGCTCAAAAATAAATGAAAGCAACCCCTGCTATATTGACTTTGAGGCAGTGTTAAGATTTGAGAAGGAAGGGGAGGCTGTACCCTTCATTTTCAATATGTGCCGTCAGCAAGCACGTTTTCTGACACTATGCTGACTGCAACTTGTCACAAAGACAAGATGCAGTCTACATTAATTAATAGAGGCCTGGCAATCTCCACTCACGCAGCTTCCAGTGATCTGTATTTTCAAAGAACAAATCTGAGAACTGATCTTCGCACCGAGTAATGAATCATGGAATACCTGACACCCAGGAGTATAAAATACATGACTCAATTTCTTGCAGCCTGTGGCCATATTATTATTAATTTTTTGCTTTACTGATTGTTCACATTAAACTTCTGGTCTACTAAATGTGTTGGAAAGCCTTTCTGGGCCCTCAAGAAGCAAAATATTCCCTACATCTGCCATAGCTGGGGTTTATGGATGTCAGGATATATGGGAAAATCCATCCAAATTTGTCAAAGATGTGAAAATGCAGAGGATTTGTTTAATCACATTAAATGCCCATGGGGATGCTCCTATCTGGAGTTAAGGTAGTTCAATATGATCAAGTTCACTTTGTTTCTGAAGGAGTTAAATGAAGGCATGGTGCAGCTACTTCAGTTGAGAATGGGAGTCTAATGCAGGGATTAGAGCAGGCTCAAATCAACTTCTTTCCCTCTGTGAAGAATGGCCCTCAGTGTGACGATCCACATGGAAATCCATGTTCTTCCATAGCTCCTCCTGGTGTCTCAGGGCCCCCTTTTTCCCTCCATCATGGAAAAAAAAATGTAAATGGACCAGGTAGCCACAAAAGACACAGCACTTGAACACAGAAAATTAACATCTCGCCTGCCTGCACCTCACCAGCTGACTCAGCCAGAGAGGGAGACCTTTCAGTCCACAGTATTTATTTGCTCAAGACAGGAACACACTGCTTTTCATGCAGGAACATCAGACTGCGCAGATCTTTTGCAACCCTCACCACCTTGGACATTTACGGTGGGCAGAGTCCAAATGCCATCACACCATTTACAGCCCTCCTGAAGGGGTTTAATCCACAGGATATACCAACTTTTTACATCTAAGCCCCCTCTGAGTTTATTTTTTATTTGCGTTACTCCTGGCTAAACAGGACAAAGTGAAAGGAGGAGCAGAGGTAGCCAGGAATTGCAGAAATACTGCCCCATTGTGCAGAACTTGAAAATGCTAGTCAGGCTTTAGAAAAATGCAGCAGATTATGGCTGATCCAGCAAAAAGAGAGAAAAAGATGAAGACAGCAAGCAAAGCCTGTCTTCTTTCAAAAATGTGTGTTTTGTTTACTCATATCAGGACCACAGAAAAAAATGGATGAATATTTTGTTTGTTTCTTTCTCTTTTACATGTAAAGAATGACTTGGCAGCAGATTTTGATTTGAAGAATACAATCTAGATGATTAATTCTATATAAGCAACGGTTCCTTAAACTGGTGGGCTTAAAAATTCTGAGGGTGTCACTTTATCATTTATAATTATCTAATGCTGCAATGCCTTTTCCTTTACTCTACTTGCCGTTTGAATTACACTGGAATCCACAATTTCAAAGCTAAATCATCTGAAAGGGATTTTTGGGAGGAGACGGAAGAAGAGTTGCATCTGAATTTGTTTTATTTGCAGTCCAACCCAAACCCACAAAGGCCCTATTCTGAGATTCCTATTTAAAAGGAACTGGCATCCTGAAAAAGCGAGACATGTTAATGTATTAATATTTTTAAATCTGAACTTGAACCACAGCCTTCATTTGACCTTAACTCCAAACCTTTAAAGATTCTGTGCTTCAGCCCATCTCCATGAGCTGCACATTTAGCCAGTATCTCTCCTGCCACAGTTCTGGGTTTGTGTCTCATTTATTTTGCTTTTCCAGCAAATTATCTTTTTTCTTTCCTATCTATAAAAAAAGGTCAAAAAGGAGAATTACCGTGCGTAGGAAATCAGCATTATTTCCTTTTGCATTTTCAGCCAGCTGCCAAGCACAATAAACACATCCAATTGCAGCTAGGCTCCCTTCTCCTCCCACCCCCTTCCCAGACGTGGTCAAAGAAACGAGAAAATCAGCTGAAAAGAAAATATTCTGGGAATTGGGAGAGGATGCCCGGCTCGGAGTGTGCTGTTTTCTGCGCTGAACAGCAGAGGGGGGCAGCAGAACGGAGTGTGTCCGGCTGCGCAGGGCTGCGCAGTCCCGCCGCCGGAGGAGTCCCAGTACTGGCTCTCCAACGCTGGGGAGACCCTAAACCCTCCCATGCCCTGAAATTTAGCGTTAAATATATTTCCACAATGGCTGTGAGGTGAACGAACCTCTTTGGCAACAGACCAAGTGTCTTCAGGATGGTGCTATAGGAATTGCCTGCTGTTGGCTCTGTATTACACCCCTAATGGTCCAGATCTGCAGAGATGTGGAGTGCCTAACTCCCACTGGTTTGGAGTGGTCCTCACAGCCCTTTGAACATGGATCAGCTGGTATTTCCTTAGGATAAATATGTATGAGCAAATGACAGAGCCAATTACATTCAATCAAATCCAAGCTAACATGTAAGAGACTCTGGAAATAAGTTTAGATTGAGGGAAATATGTAGTGTCATTACTCGAGCATTCACACTTTGCTGTGTCTGTAGTATCTATATATTTTGTACAGCTGATGCCAGGAGAGATGTGGGAGCTGACCCGTTAAAAGAGAGCAGAGGCCGTTGGAGTTGGCTCTTGTTGGGGTTGTGAGCCATGCGTGCAAGGTGTTAGGAAGCACTCAGCCTGGAAAAAGCTCATGGGAAGGGCTTAAATCCATGAAGAATGGGGAGGCCTTTTAAGAAGGTTGGAGACTGCAAATATCGGCTGCCTCCCAGGTGATATTCAAAGCCTGGAAAAGAGGTTACCTCGAAAGTCACCTGGTCTTCATATGGACCAGCACATAGATCTTTTAGCTGCCTGCTGAGTAGCCTTGGCATGATACCAAGCTATGTATGATTTGTAAGCAGATAGTCTGGAAAGCCTTGCAAGCTGTCCAGGAGTGTGGCTCACTATAGCCAATGCAGGGTTTGCCAGATGATCACATCCACTGTGCATCGTGATATGCCCAGATTTGCAATACAGCACATGCCCATCAGTCTGGGGAGTCATGGCCACAGAGAACACAGTGCCAGCACTGCCCCGGAGTGGCACTTCTTTGAGGTGAGCTCCTTCAGATGCAAGTACTGAGCAGGGGTAGAGGTGGCATGTGCCTGAAGAAAGCCACCGCTGCTCTGAAGTTTGTTTGGGAAGCCAGGCAAAGACCTTGCAGATGTAAGAGCAGATATGCATTTGTAGAAGACCCTAAACCAAAAGCCTGATTTTAAACAGACAGAGCTGAATACAGAAAGAAAAGGGGACATGGTGAATGACATTTCCTGGAACAGTAAAGAAACCCAGGGTCTTAAGGTTGTCCTTCTGGAGTTAAACCATGTTACTGAAGGTACAGCAAATTTGGAAGTCCTACTAGGGAACCTGTTGGTGTTCGAGGACAGTATCTGAAAAGGCTGTTTTGGGTCTCCCAGCAGCACAATCCACCAGCTGAACTTCTGTGAACCGCAGCCAAGGACAGGCAATGGGATGTGAGGGGCAAAACTCACAGACATTGGATCACATATCCCAGACTATATGTGCACATGTGCATGTATGTGTGCATCTGCACACATGTGTACATGTTTGTGTATCTAGCTCAACTAGTAGCTGAGATGATGACCATATCTACTAGAATAACCAAATTAACAGTTCAGTAATGAAAGGAAACCCTGATCCTAAGCAACAAAGTCTAAAGCAAAAAAACATCCATTAGAAGGGGATAAAAATACTGCAAATTGTAAAAACAGAGATCAAGTAACAGCACTTCAGGAACAACAGAGAAACAGCCTTAGCTCCAATAAATGTACATTTAATATCTCGGGAAAATAGAATTATAGGGCAGATTGCAGACTCCATCCAACAGCATGTGTTAAATTTAAGAAGTCGAGGATCCCAGCCCTGAGGTTTGAGAAGTCTTTGGGGTAAGAAACTGTAGTTCTCATTCCTGCATCAAGTCTATGAATTAAAATGCAGAAGTTACCTGAAGGGTCATCCTATCCAAAATTACGCATTAGTATTTAAATTCCTTCAAATGTGCCATTCTGGCAACAATGGCACAACATGCTATTAAAAAACCAAGGCAGATAAAACCCCTCAACCTCAAGCAAACAACAGTTAAATTGCACTGATCTTTATTTTCTGACCAAACTGTGAGATAATTTGTGTAACAGGGGTCTCTACACCAAAATTCCAGTCTGATTTCCCTCATTCAGACTTCCCATTTTTCCCCTGTAGTCTTGCTGGCCTGGCTTCCTGCACAATGATAATATTAATGTCAACTAAAACTTTTGCATACATGATTTCAAGACACACTTGTGTACTTCGGAAGAAACAAACGCTTCTTGCCACAGTGAAGTGTCATGTCAGCAAATACTAAAAGCACCAGACCTCCTAGTAGCAGTAGCTATGCAATAAGGGCAGCGCAAACTGCCTCAGCTTAAGGCTGTTGCTTTGTTTGTGGAAAGGGAGTGGCCGAAGCAGTTTGAATCAACTAGACGAATTGAACAGAGCAAAGAAATGATCCACTAAATTAATAGCTCACTGTCTGTTTTCCCCATAGTAATTATCTGCATTAATTCATCTCAGAAGGATAAATGTATAGGAGCTGCCAAGGGACATGGTCAGAACTAGGAAGAGGGAAGAAGAGGATACACTTCTGTATACTGCATGGCCCAAGTGTGGTGGGCATGCATGGTGGGCAGAAAAATGTTGTTTCAAAAGGACTTACAGCAGCTACCACACAGGGAGGGATTCAGTTGTGGAAATAGCCCTAAGACATTTGTCTCTGCTGCCAGAGAAAGTAAGAAAATACTGAATCCCTGTTCCTTGTCCAGGACCCCGATGGGTGTCCCTCAGCCCCTGGAAAGTCAGGCACAGACCTGCAAGAGGTGTTTCAACCTCTTGGACCTGCAGAGGGAGAGGGAAGATGGGCCAGGTCTGCAGCACCCAGTGCCTGCATGGAGGTCTTACAGGGGTGTGAGGAGATGTTGCCCAGCTCCTGGGGACAAAATCAGTTTGTCACAGCTGGATAAATTCAGCTTGTGGTCACAGGGAAGTTACAGTCCTGTAGGGCAGGGCACAGGTACTGAGGTGCCAGTCAACATGGATGAATAAGGAGAGGACCTGGAAGCAGACATAATACTGAAAGGAAGGTAGGTAGAGAAGGCAGTGAATGGCACTGAAGCCCTTTTAGAAAGCTGGGTTGAAGGGCAAATGCAAATGGGAGAAAAAGTCCTTTACTTCATGCGTGCCTGTTGCTGGCCACTACATCTACCAAGCACAGGAGTACATTTGCTAGAGGGTGGCTAATGCAGACAAGGATGGCACAGCACAATTTTTTAAAAACAGAAATATTTTATGTACTGGGTATTTTGTCACCTGCCCCTGCAATGCTGGCATTCCTGAAGTAGGAATGTAGCTTATAATGCTCTCATATTAGCCATATGCAATGATTTACAACAGAATCCCAGAAAAGTATTGACATTTTATCAGGATAGTGGGTCATGGTGAATGATTTTAAAGGATCATAGGTAGACATAACCTCTGTTTTACAGCTTAGCTAAAAGATCCTTATGAAACCAAAGAGCCTATAATTAACTTTATAACAATACCTAGCAATGCAAGCACATTACTCAGGCTGCTCCCTGGTCACTCCCAGTAAAGCACCAGCTCTTTCAGTGAACAAAGCAAAATCACTTGTTTTCTCCTCAGATGGAAAATAAAATTAGCCTGAAAGAGATGTAAAGCTAAAAGGGAAAGAAAAATGAAAAGGTTTAAGAAGAGAGGACAGACAGAAGAGGATAGAGGAAAATTACTACTGAGGAATATTTGTATTGCTTCCTACTATTTTTGTGTGTTATGGCCCTATTTTGGACTACAGTGTTACACAAGTTCCTCAACCTTTTCCTACCCACTATAACACTGATGGAACCTGATGGATTTTGCCAAAAGAGGCTCCCACCTCTGTTTTGACTTCTGCGTTCAGC
This sequence comes from Ibycter americanus, assembly GCA_035590275.1. Taxonomy (NCBI): domain Eukaryota; kingdom Metazoa; phylum Chordata; class Aves; order Falconiformes; family Falconidae; genus Ibycter; species Ibycter americanus. The sequence continues at coordinate 107,888,102 of JAVJGI010000050.1, read as the reverse complement.
AGCAGTACACAGTTGTTTTTTCCCTTAGCAGACTTTCTGCAGAACGGGTGCATGTTGGCTTCACTGCTTCCAGCAAAAAGAACATCCAAAATCCATAACCACACAATAACATCACGGTGAGGTTTAGCCAGCCGCAGATTTGGGAACTGATTTCAAACACAGGTGGTAGGTTTTCCCTCACATATAACTTTTCTATTTGTTTTCAAACTTACAATTCTCAGAAGACTCTCAGCAGAGTCATACAAATAAAGTGTAGTAAGTCTACGTGGAACCCAGGGCATACAAGCAAAGGGGCTGAGATTTCTCAGAATTTGTAAGGGAAATATTTTCACTACTTACATGTAGGAAGTGGCTGCTGCTCTCAGCTGGGGTGGACGGGGGAGCTTAGTTGAGCCCTGCGTTGGGTGACACAGATGGAGCATTTCCAGCAGCAGCCCTGCTGTGAGCATGACTTTCTCAGGAGAGGGAAGCAGTGTGTAGGACTTCAGTGTCAGATGAAGAGTATGACTCAATGCATATTCTCTATGGGCTAGCTTCATGCATAGGTACTGCCACAACAGCAGCGCTTGCTTGCAGTTACACAGCTCACAGCACTTCAACATCTCAAACATCTCATCTAGGAGTGGTATTTTGAAACAGGAGCAGCTGTTAGGGCTGGTAGCTTTTCCTCTATTGCCATTGCTATAAAATGCTTCCTGTACAGGTGACAATGCAGCACAAACCAGTGATTTTGGTATTTCTGCAGTATAGTCAAGGCTGACTAGCTCAAAAAAATTAGTTATGGTAGAAAGAGTGTCCCATGTAACCAGTCTTCCAGGTTCCTTTTTTGGTAGCTGTCAGTGGCATGACAAAGCAATCTCATGCCAGCCCTGTATAAGCAAATATCTCCAGTACATTAAGTGCCATCCCACCGGGAAGTCACCAGCACCCATCTGGCTGCCTCAGTGGACTCAACCTCTGGAAACAAGCTACGGTCACTAGAAATGTCAGACCAAGGTCAGGTATGCTATATGCGGGTAGAAATAGAGTTTCAGAGGGTGGTATTCACTTACACCAAGGCTGATTTTGCCCTGTGGCCTGAAAACATACTAAATGAAGCATTAAATGAAGGAATGTGTGATGGCGGATTGAACAGACACTATGCATGTGTCAGGGCTAAATGGAGGGGACTGGCTTCTAGGGCTGTCTAGTCTTTCTTTGGGAGCTGAACTAACGTAAAGTTGAAAATTCAAACCAATCTGAAAAAATCAGATCCTGTGATTAGAAGATTTCTGGAATGTCATTTCAGTCAGTATTGTTTTCCACAAAATGTCTTGCTGGTAAGATGGATGCTACCAGAGCACTGCCAAAAAATAAGAAATGCCTACCTTTTCTGGTCCCTTCCTACCGAGGTGTGATCGTGCAGGGATACTGCAATAGCAATGCGGCATGAAAGCGTGAAGTGCACTACATCTAGCTTGCTTTTGGGAGATGACAAAGCAGAGTTTGGGTAACTCTACTTCAGATAAGCACTAGCTGTGGCATATTGCAACCAAGAAATTTCCTCGTGGTGGAAAAATATTTGACAGAAGGGCCTTTTTCGTTGAATATATCTCCCATTCCAGTATTGGTTGGGCATTTGTAGTACCAAGAAACACAATGTAGACCTCTATTAGACTTAAGGAGGAATGCAGCTATATAATACTCTAACAGAAGTCCTTTGACTAGTTAGTTTACTGTACTTTACCGTGGGTACAAAACCAACTCAGGAATGGCTGTGTCTTGTGAATGCGCAGGCAGCCGCAGACAAATTCAGCACAGAACCATGATTAGATGTATGTCGAGACAGATGTATTTGTCTGTTGGGGCCTGGGAATTTTTCAAGACACATTCCAGCAAGTCCTTTTGAAAACCAAGTCAGAATTTGAAAATATCTCTCTTCTTTTCATTGGCTTCCAAGCAAAAACCATCATGTCTTCCCCATGCTACAAGTGTTCAGGAAATCCACTCCACATCTGGACAATTAAATTGCCTGGAGATGCTCCAGCTCTGGGCTTTGAAGAAACAGTTTTAATGTTGAAAGAAAACACTGATAAGCCAAAAATAGAGAGATGGGTGGATTCTATCAACTTTCATAAATCCAAGATCATGTACATATGTATTTAATTGCAGAAGCCGTTTCTGTTCTGCTTTGAATTGCATTAATCTGAAACATTTTTATTGCTCCTCGCATTTACACTTTGAGATTCTGCCCTGATGTGCTTTTTTTTTTTTTTTTTTTTTTTAATTAATAGGATTTCAAACTGCTGAGATAACTTTCAAGCAAGATGATTGTTGGCCTGTGCCTTTACATTCCATATTCTATCAGTTTATCTTTGAAAGGCTTTAAGAAATAGCATGACATTTCAGAGCTTTCTTCCCTATGGGAAATGACTATGCCCCATATTCCCTTCCTGTCCCCTTTTCAAATTGCACTTTTGGCTTCTTGGTTTTGCTGGAGGGTTTGTAGCCCAGTTGTGAGTGCCTGCTGTGGTAAGAAAGTTTTTCCACTCTCTTCAGTGTGAAATTCCAGGTACAGTATTATGTCACATCAGATCTCTGTGAAAAAATGTATCTTGGCTCCAAAAGAAAAGATTAATGGAAAAATCATTCTCAGCCTGCCAGGAAAGTATTTTTTCCCCTTCGGCATGAAAACAAAATGTAGGGTCAGCTGAGGGACCTAAGGATTAAAGGGAAAGTAATGTTCCAAGCTTTTCTTAACCTCCGTCCCCAAGTTGTCTAAAGGCTCTTGGAGAAAGTGGAACAAAATAAAGAAAACCAACTTTGTTTATTCCTGTATAACAAAGTCCCTTATTAGTGATGTTTTACATTGGTGTAAATGCTAAGGTTGCTTTTACCAGCGGTGTTATTTTCAGCAATTAAGTCTAGCAAAAAAGCTTTAAAAATAACTGGATAATACTGAACGATGCCTTTGGCTCCGGAGCCACTCTGTCCTTTATCTGTCTAGTAGCCACAGGAAGTTTCTAGTGCTAAGTAAAAGCAATGAATTATAACATAGGCAAGCCTGGATCTTCACTGACATATTTTATTAAACTGGCTACAGTGCATTAAACTTCAGAAAAGACAAATACATAAGGAAGAGGAAGAGGGGAAATAAGGACTGACACAGCAATTTTTTGGTTCTTGCACATAAATAGTAAGTACTTGGCCAGAAGAGTGTATTTGGCTGAGGGACGCATGGAGCAAATTTGAGTAATGCATGCTCCTCCCGTCAAAATCCTGACAGCCCTGAGGAGAGGCATGTTGTGCCCCAAGGCGAGTGCTGCCCTGCGAGGCATAGTGGCCAGATGCCCTGGCTTGGCAGAGAAGAGATGCCGTGCCTTCATCCCATAGTCAAGCTCTGATCCGCTCAGTGGAGAGCAGGGTATTCAGCTATCCTGGATTGGACAGAAAACTTCATTAACTTCACCTGGTCATCTTATTCACTGGAACCCTAAGGCAGCTGATTGCTCTTCTGGCCTGCTTGTGGCAATTGCAGAGCTTCCTATTGGCAGTAAAAAATTGGTGCCTCCAGCAATTTCTCCCCAAAGAGCTCAGTGGCCCTTGCGTGCCCTGGTCCCCTCTCCACTACACAGCCAGGAAGGCAGGGGAGCAAATGCCCCATGTCACTGAGCGATGCTTTAGGTACCTTTCTGAGACCTTCCACCCAGTGGGGCACTCACAGCCAGTCACGGGGAGGAAAGGGGAGAACAGACACTGAGAAGGGGGCAGGCATATTTCAAAAGCTTTCAGAGACAGAAAAGCGTGAAGACCCGGGCTAACTTGCCAATGTAAAACAAAGTGGGTAGTATAGCACAAAGATCTCCTCCAGCGCTTACCAAAATCAACAGGAACCTTAATGCTGCTTTGAAGGGGAATTTAATAAATGTCCAACGTGAAGCTGACCAAGGAGAAATGCAGTGTGGCAGCCAGGGGTTTTTTTTAGAGAAAATGAATGCTACCAAGTGTGATGCAGAAGCAGAAAACAGCAAGAACTCAGAAGACTGAATACACCAACAGGTTGAGAAAGCAACCCTGCACCCTACTCTTCTCTTTTGAAAATGTCCGTACTCTGAGTGGCAGCAAACTAGGGGAGAAAGTAGGGGTCAGAAACAAGAAACATTATCCCAAACCTAGCAGAGATTCCCATCTTCGCATGCCTTATACTCTTGATCAATTCAGCACACACACAAACACGCACACACGCACAAAGTCTTGGCAAAAGACTGAGTATTTCAATTGGATAAATTACTTCCACATTTAATCAGCCAAGACTTAGCTGTGTTTATTAGTGAGTGCAAAACTGGCAATTTAAGGCGGCTGCTTATGATTGCCTTCTGTAATGCTATTAAAACACTGCTACGTTATCACTATGGAGTCCGACAACACATTTGTTGTGTGGAACAGGACTCGAAAGTCATGAATTTTAACCAAATTTGGACTTAAGGAGAACATTTTTCATAATTGAGTTAGAATCTTTTCTATGATCTGTCAGGCTGGTTCCACAGTTCACCTCTTACTGAGATCTCCTCTTGCCATTTGACTTGTCAGACTCGCGGAGAAGAGCAGCACAAAGAACAGACACTTGGGACCTATGAGTGTACCCTCAAATCAAAGGTGTTATTCTAGAGTAATCTGAAATGAAACATGTTAAGTTTTGATGTAGAAATTGATAGCCATAATGTTTTGTCTTTGGTCAAACAGACTGGTTTGGTCAACCTGATGTGAAATGTTTCATTTTGGGAGTGCAGGAAGTGGTAGGCTCTTCAAAAAGTTCTTCAGGTATAAAAACTAAATTCTCTTTCAAAATAACAAATTCATTTTAGGAGAAAATACTGACCCTAAACATCTATATTTCTTTTTCACCCAGCTGAAAAAACTGGTCCTGTTAAGTGACAAGTTCAAAGATAATTTTCTTTGCCTTGAATCTGCAGTTTTGGTCACGTTTGACAAAAAAATAGAAAAACATCACCAAGATCTACCTTTGAGCAAGCTCCTTAAACAGAATTTAGGTCAAAGAGATCCAACCTCACTGATCAGATAAAAAAAAATAGACTTCTTTCTCAATTCTGTCATTTGTTTCCATTTTATTTGAACTAGTAACAGAGTACTTCAACAAATTTTCAAGCTAAATTAAGCTTCAGTAATTCAGAAGTTCTACTGTGTAGTGAAGCAGTAGTGCAACTGTCAGATCAGTCTCCATTTAAATTAGCTCTTGGGAGGATTAGCTATGTGGGGATTAAATGCTTTCATATCTGACCCAAATCCCTCCCCCATTACTATTAGCTCCCTAAGTCAGCTGGTTTAAAATGTACTTTGATCACCTGGGAAACTTGTCCCTACTTCTGACTGATAGGATTGCTGTGTTAAAAACAAACTCATTGCTCTTCCCTTTGACTTGACTCTGAAAACATGACATGAGCCTTGTAACTCCACAAAATGAAGAGACTCATGTTGTAAATCTGTGCAGGTACACGTTCCATATCATCTGCAAATGAATTCTTATAATTTTCCTTTTTTCTTGATTTATTTGGAAGCCAGAATACAGGATTCATGTTTAAAAAAAAAAAAAAAAAGGCAGAATATTCCAGGGTGGTCCTAATCTTCTCATCTTGAATTTATATTTTTATATATAAATCCATCAGGGATGGAACATATGGGCAGAGTGGAATGTCAGACAGGCAGAGTATTAAGAACAGACAGAGTAGCATAAAGCAAGCAACCTTCGTGTAAATAATTTACTATGTGTTAAACTGGATCAAATTCCTACAAATGTGATGTTAAACACTTACGTATGGCAGTATATTTTTATGGAACAGGATTAAGAAATGATGTAAATTTCCAAGCATAAAATTTTGGCTAATCAAAATCTGTTGGCAAGTTAGCCATTTTCATTTTGAAGGAACACTCCATATTACCACTTTGTCTCCAGAAAAGACCATATCTTCATATAGATCCCTTGAAAATTGGATGGATAATTTATTTTCCTGACTCACAGAATTTCCCTGCAACACCACCATCCCCATTTATTTCCATATATTTTATTACGTACAAATCAAGTATTTTTTTAGTAGGAACAGACCTTATATGTGAAATACAAGCACTTAACCAAGTTTCCTTAAGTTCTGACCTACTAGCAGAAAAAACCTGTCAAAAGATCCCGCAGTAGAGGAACATTTGTGTTTAAAGAGGAATGCCAACACCCAAGAAGACGTGCAGATTTTGGGGGAGAAGAGGTTACAGCAGTATATACCTGTTTCCAAAGTTATAGATGGAGACTACATCACCACCCAAGTCTCTAATAATGTGTTTCAAGATGCAGAAAAAAATGTGGTATGGCACAGCTCTGGCTCTGCTGTTTCCTCCTGTCTTCACATGACTCAGCCCTCAGCTGCAATGCCATGACGGCAGTTATACCTTTTGATCTGACCATATGACATTCAGGATCTTGTCTATTCCAGCCAGAAGGAGAACTGGAGGTGGACTGAGACATCTTCGGAGTAACTCCCTCTATATAAAGACACATTCAAGGTCTTTTTTCTTACAAGGAAGCCTTGAACGACCCCACTCAGATCTGAACATCTTTCAGTTTGCTTTTGGACTATATGCCTCCAGATGCAAGTGCTCAAATCCAGGAGTGAGACCTCTGGCCAAACAGAGGCCCATAACTCATTGCTTGGTGAGATTTTCCTCCTACCTGGCTGTGCAGAGCAGCATCCTTGCAGAGATGCATGGACGGTGCTGCCATCCTGCCCTGCTCCCAGCAGCTCCAAAGGCCATGTATCCATCTGTGAGGCTGAGCCCAAGCACATCTATCCCACTTCTCAAGGTTTTCTCAGGGGAGATGAAATGCTGTCTTTTAGCAAGAAGCGCTTATATTCTGTTTGTCCACCTGTCCCTTTTCTTACATTTACATGCACAGTCCCACTCCCATTTTTTAATTCTGGCCCAGTTTTCTCATTGATTACAGGAATGGACTCCCCCAAGGGCTTTAGCTGCCAGAAGGTAACTGATCTTAAACCATTCAGTTTTAAACAAATCACTGAGAAAAACCATCCACTGGGGAACCAACTCTGAACCACTGGGCTCACCTAAGGTAACTAAGGAACATTATATTTCTGTGCTTGGAACTTCAGCAGTACTTTTGCCCTAAGAAAAGCAAATTATGCAACTCTTTGTGTCGTTGGCAGAAAAATCCTTGATAACATCCCTACGAAGCACAGCTGAGGTGGCAGGGTGGACAAAGGAAGCGACTCAGAATTGGTACCATCCCACTTGTAGCAAGATGCAAATGAAACCACCAGCTCTTCAAGGTGCCCTGCCCTGCTGTCACATCTCTTGGGGGCCCTGCAAAGCCTGCTGGCAGCAGCAAGTACAAGGAACAATGCAAATGCTGCTCTTTGTGCCGGAAAAAAATTCTGTTTGAAAGGTCTCACCCAGCTAGTCCATCTCTTGAGACTGAAACATGGGAACAGACGGGCAGCGCTGCTTTCTGGAAGCTGGCAGCACTCCTGGAAACGGTGTCGCGAGCAAAATGAGGAATGTTTCTTTGTTTTGGAGGAAGAGGAGGAGGAGGAGGAGGGATAGTGGAAAGAAGGTGGCTCTAAGGAAAACCATATGAGCAGGGAGGAAGGAATCATTTAGTTTTCTTTACCATCTAATTAAAAAAGCATGTTACAGAACATTTGGAATATGAAAAAGGCTGTGTCTCCAGGACTGCCTATTTTGACTTGTGGGATGCTCTTGAGCGTGAAGGATGTATTATGGGCCAAAATCTTAGTGACTTAGAATCACACCTGCCTCAGGATATTCACCAAAATGTCTGGGCATAAAGGACATGCAGATGCTTTGTCAATAAAGCTGTACTGATGGGCAGAGACTGCAGGAGCTGCACCGACAGCTCGTTCATATAAGCCCAGCAATCGGGAAAATGGAGGTGGGTGGATGTGCAGGGAAAAGCTTCTGTTGTGCAGCACATGCTTTCAGCCTACTTGGATGAAGGCTTCTTCCAGCTTACAATCAGGGAGGCCAAGCTGAGGGGACACAGATCAGGTCAGGAGTTCATAGTCCTGTTGACTAATTTTTCCATTGGGGAAACATCAGGGTGTGTTTGCTTGCACTGTGGGATGTCTTAATTCCCTCCTCTGATGATGATTCCTGTCCTGTAGATGTTTCTACTGTTGCCACTTAATGAATTCACTTTAGTCTGGCAACTTATCTGCTAATGCAATTTGAGCAGCAGATCGCTGATATTTACCAGGCTGGAGTTAAAAATAATTCATGTGTTACATTTGAAAGTTGAATCTGAGGTAACCAGTCAATACAAAGCATAGTCCATAAGTAAGAACAGATGCAAAATTAATCCGAAACATTATTTTTCTGTTTCTTTCCCTATGACTTTTCTGGGTTTTTTCTGCTAAACTCTGACTTTTCCCATCTTTTCTCAGCTGTGGAGAATGACACCTGCACACCAAGCTAACAGTCTTTCTGCTGATAAACACAGCAAAATGCTCATCCATACTTGCAATCCCAAGAGTCGCTGTAATTACAATGTCATGTGCGACCAAAGCAGTGCCAGGAGGCGAGGCTGCAGTGTGACTGGAACAGAACATCCCTAAGCAGCCAGTGGCCAGAAAGCTGTGAGGACATACCACGAGAAACACCGCTGTAAGCCTCTCGGTATCTTTGCTTTGGTTGCAACAGAAGGACTTCTGTCTGACGTACCATGACAGTTCCTATGGCTTGTTTTATGTTTTATGTTTTCTTAACTACCTATTCACACAGCAATACTAACTGCCAAGGAGGAAAGCCCCAGAGATTTATTGTAGTTGGACTGGATTGAAAATTCCTTCAAGCATGATGCTGCCCAAGTGCTCATGGCTGCGCTGCAAGGGGAATGTAGCATAACAAAGAGCTAAAAATGGTCACAGACATTCCCCACCCAAGTTCCCCAGACTTGGTCATCTGGTGCGGCTGCTGGACAAGCAGCTCCAAGGATTGAGCGGGGAGTCTTTGTGGGCAGCAGGGGTGAATAGGGTCCATCCTGCTCTCCAGAGGCCTCTCTCCCAAAAAGGCCACCAGGCTTGACACTGCACTCTGATTTCTGCTGACTAGCAGTATCAGGGAGGCTGCATTCTGCAACTGAGAGTCTGACAGCTGTTGGTAGGGTTCCTACACCCATCACTTTCCTTGCCATGTTGTCTCTGTTAGGAAGGATTTACAGGGTTTGAGGGGCAGGCTATGAACAGGTTTTATTCTTTGCCCTGTAGGTATATTGTACAGGCAAGTGAGATGTGTATTGTGGCAACCTGACTGTGCTTGTGTCTGGTCCTAATAGTATCCTGAGAGCAGGCCTGCCACTTTGACACAACAAGACTAGGATTTCACAGTTGGAAGGACATATATCAGCATTAGTTACCTCAAACACTATAAATGAACTTGTAAAATAAATACACTATGTGCTTGGCTAGTGGCTGTGGAGGCATAGAACTTTGTATGCCAGCCTTAACTGTGGCAATCAAGAGCTGAGCTAGAGCCTGGGGCAGCAAACAGCAATGGTGGTGACAAATCTCCCTAAGGTTCATGTGAAGTGGTGTATTGGCCACCCCTCTGTAGGTACCAGGCACAGATTTCCTGACACCCCTTAAGCACATTCCTCCAGCGACACTCCTCATCTTGCATAGCTATACCACCCCACCGCCTCTTCTCTGGGACACACAGAGGTGCCCTGACGTAGCGCTGACACTGAGCAGTGGGACAAGCTAGGAAAACACGCTCTCGTAGGCCAACCTTTCTCTCTGCTATTTGCAAGCAAACATCAAGAGCAACATCTGGTACATCTCCAAGGTGTCTTGGAGAAGACGTGCTCTGGGACACCCCAGGGCAGACCCTCTGTGCTCATGGCTATGCTGTGGTCACTGCCCCTCTCCTTGTGGAGAAACTCCTTCCCCTCACTCGGGCTCCTGGGAGGAGCTGAACATTTACAACATGCTTGTTGGTTCGCGGCTCAATTCCTGCTCTGACACGCTAGTTATTTCTTCATTGAGTATTGTATTTAATTCTTAAAAATTACATCAATACAAAAGAGGGATGGAAGCACCTGAATTTATTTGCTTTAATCCAGCTTTTTAGAGGTTTTCCCTGTAATTACAAACATCACATCTCATCCTGCTTGATTTCACACCCCTGTCTCTGCCTTTCTTTCTGTCCTCCCGGGAACCAAGAGTAGGGCAGCTCCAGGAAAAAAACAGGGTGTCCCTGAGAAATGGCTCTCTGGAAAAGGCACCATAGGGCGGGAGGTTAAGAGCCACCCTGAGGACTTGTACAGGCTGCACCTGAGGTTACCTTTCCCAACATCAGGCACAACTACTGACAACAACCCTGCAGACTTGGCCAGGACTGAGAGGGACGAGCCGAGCACCTCCTGCCATGTGCATTGCTGCTGCAGGGGTCTTCAGGGAAAGTTTTGCCCCCACTTACAGTCCAGCAACTCCACAATCATTCCCTTCTCTTGGTAATACGTAGGGGTAAAAGAGGACATATTTCTATACTCTTATTAGGAGCATCAAATAGTTCATACACCTTCCTAGCTCAGGACAACAAAAGCATGAATGGTAACTACAGGGAGACTCCTTAGGCCCATTTGCTGTAGGTGTTTGCTCATTCTGGGGGTGTCAATGACTGCCAGATCCCCAGCCCTCTCCAAAATGCAAGCTGAGAGAAAAGGGGGAGCCAGCAGGGACCCAGGGGTGATATAAAAGGATGGAGCTGGGAAGGTGGTGGAGCTGTTAGCATCTGAGCTGTCTTGTCCCTGGGTAGTCCTAAAGCTGTGTCTGTCAGACCAAAGACAGGGTAACTTCTCCCCTAGGCGGAAGCTTGTCTCTCCCTTGCTGCACTGCCACTGCACCTGCAGTGGCCTTCAAGCACTGAGGACTGTTCCAGTTTGGTCCAAAGATGTCCCTCCACCCTCCAGCCTTGTACCCAACTCTCTGTCCTCAGCTAGGTGTCTGCAGTCCAGAAGTGGCTTGACCTGCTCTGTATTTCTGTCCTGCAACCCGGACAGCCAAGACATGCACTTCTAAATATCTCAGCTGGCTTGCTTAAAGGGTGCCTACTGTCATTAAGGCGGCTCCATAATGTCCAAAGAGAATTTCAGCAAGTGCTTGAAGGAATGTTTCTCACATTTTCTAGGATATGTTTCTGAAAAACACTCACTGGATATTAAAAATAATAAACATTTGTTAGATAATAAAACTCAGACTATGCTTTCTTGGCAAACTAGGTGATTTTGTCAGGATTCTTCAGTGGCAGAAGGCAGATTCTTTTACAGCATCATCATTTGTTTTGAGCTTTGCTCTTTGTTACCTGGTTTTGCCTAGATCCTTGTCTGTGAATGAGGAAAAAAAACCCTCTAGTTGCCCTTTGTGTAATCTTAAGGGAGAAATTCAAGTAACTGGTAAAGTAATAAATCCTTACTACAGATCATCACTCATTTTTCTTACAAATATGTTTAAGATTTTTACCAGTGGTTGGAGGGGAAGAAAGCAAAGGTTAGTGCAATTTCTCTGCTTTGACTGAAAAAAAAAAATATTCCCTCCTTCTATCCAGCTATTGCGCTAGTCCAAGTCTATGCAGCAGGGCTGTGAGTCACATCACCAACAGCTTTGCAAGTACAAAGCTATTTCTACATCCTAACAAAAGCAATTCTGTAGCTCAGGATGACAAATTCATGAAACATCCATGAAAGGTCATGAAACAACATGCCACTTTGGGACAAACAGACTTTCTTCTGAGGTCCCACATTTCAGTGAAAATCTCTGCTTCTCAGCACATGCTGCCAAAAGTTATATTAAAAATATCATACCAGAAAAAAAGAAAAAATGTTAATATAGCATAGTGCTGGTTTATTTAGGGTTTTTTTAGCTACCTTAGAAGGGCAGTTACAATATTTTAAGAAAACTGCAAGCCAGCAGCCAGGTATTAGCATTCTTCACACTGTGCAGATGCTTCCTTGCATCCAAGCCAGATCTGCTTTTCACCCATCTCTGCTGTCCCTTTCTCTCTCTGTATAACCTGTGCAGCTCAGGGGCTGGAGGCTGCATAGTTTCCGTATCTCTTCCTTTTCCATTCTGGACACTGTTCCCAACAAATCAAGACAGCTACGAGGGTGCCTCCAAAGAAAACCGGCTAACTGGGTGTAGGGGTGAGGTGAGGGGTGAGAAAGACCCTTAGGGCAGGGGCAAGTTAGCTCAGGCATCTGTGCATCCACTCGGAAGGGAAAATCTGCACCCTTTGGAGAGCAGAAAGAGATTCTGCCTCTGGGATGAGTCAGTCTGGGAGAGGTCTGCAGACCATGTACCAGTTTCCAAGCAGAAATCCCCCCCTGTGGGTCTGAACATGGGAGGGGACAATCTGGCCCAGGTTTAAACAAAAAATCCTTTAAAATCCCTTGGAATGTAGTTTTCCTTTCTGTTTTGTCACTTACAATTATAATTATAGGTGTTGCTACTGCTCCATCCATTGTTACACCAGGCTAATACTTTCCATCATACCCACTGTTTCCAGTTGCTTGTAACTTTGTCAGACCTTTAACTTTTAAGGTCTGAAATCTTCCATGCTCTTTCTCTGGCTTAGGTTGATTAGGAAATATCCCCAAAAGCTCAGATGCTTTCCAGAACAAAAACTAGTGACAAAGGCAGGTTTCCCCACCCACTCCTGAAGATCGCTGTGAACCTTTAGAGCAGGAAGCTGAAATGTGGCAGAAAGACAACAGTGAAGCTAGAAAGGTGTGTCACACCATCTCATTGACGGTTCTTTTTGATTCAGCTGTTGTGGACTTGACGAGCAATATACCAATGTCTGCCCTTCCTGCATGCACAGTTGAGTTTAATCAGTTCTCTGTTACTCTGTCAATGAAGCAGCGTGTAGTTGGTGGAAGCTCAAGCTTCTGCCACACACAACCTGGGTGCTGGTGAGCCTGGTGCTGTTCAGAAGGGACTGTGTGGGATTCTCTTGCCATACAGGAGAGAGACAACGTGGCGCACAATGTGCCAAAATCTCTCTTGGGCTGATGCTGCAGCCAGCACTGCAGCAGTAGAGCAGTTCTGCATTCCCAAGTCACCAGGCAGACACATATCTGACCCATCTCGTCTGTGATATTGCCATAATCCTGTCTGTAAAACTGGGGAGGATGCACATCATGATAATTTTATCAACTGCTGCTGTGGGCACACCACGCTGGTATTTTGAATTGCATTGACACCAACCCTGCTCTGGTCTTCCCTGGTCCACGGTGGGATCACAGGTCTTTCACACAGTGGGAATATTTGTAATTAGCTCCTTCAGAGAACTGGCCTTCTGCGTGACCTTCCAGGGCTGGGTCCCCTCCCAGAGAAAGTGTATTGCCACTGATTGGGCGCAGTTTGCAGAGCAAGCCATGCAGCAGTAGGTATTCCTGAGCAGGGTTTCCAGTCTCCCAAATGAACCTGGTGATTAGCACATGACCTGTTAAGGGACTCAGCACCCATATTGTCTAAACCTTATTGCCAACACCTATCCTAGAAGTCAAGGATGGGAGCTGCTTTTCATACTTACTCGGTGGAAGTAAATGGAAACTAGAAGCAGGGCATAGTACAGTTCAGAAAAGGAACAAAAAGGACCAGGCAGCCCCCCTCCACAGGCTTGTTCTTTGAGGAGCTCTCAGCAAAGCTACCAGAGCAGAAACAGCCAGGTGAACTCTGGCTCACAGTCCCTCTATAGTATTTCCTGAATCGCTTTGACCTGACAAAAGACAAAGTATGCCAGCAAAGGTGTCACCATCACACAGCTGGAGTATTTCCACCATGTTCCAGGAGATCTGTGGCTTCCCGACATTTAATCTGCCTCCAGCCTAAGGGATGGACCCAAGAGATGAAGCCCCCCCAGTCTCTGCTGTGTTCAGGTTGCTTTGTGCCACCAATATATGGAGAAGGCAGCAAGGCAGAAAAAACCACTCAGGTAAAAGCTGTTCTTAATGTTGCTTCTTCATGCATGTACATTTTGATACATCATTCATTTTAAAATAGCATTTAAACAAGCATGAATAAAAAATTCTTTTTACAAATGTGAATGCTCCAGACATCTAAGACTGTATGCTCTATTAACTTTCAAAGAAATAAAGGCTCATGAGCGCCAGTATTATTGTTAAAAATGAGATCTAAGTCGCTTAGATCTTACAAAGTCTAATGCACAGCTTTTAATTACATGCTTGAATCGTTAAAGTATGTACAAAAATAACATGATAAATGTGTATAAATACCTACTTAATGGACACACATGTTCACATGTATTTAATTTAATTTTAAGGTGGCTTTTGCATACTATCTGCTTCCTCTCTTTGTGGCTAGGACTGAGCTAAGACATTGACTTGGAATTTCCTTGTCTTCAGCTTCTTGTAACTTCCTTTGTAGGATAAATTCTCCTGTTTGCTCACACCTCCAAATTACAATAACATTTATCATAGATAGGAAATATTATGTCCTTTCAGCTGCTTTGTAACATTATCCAAGCACTTAAAAAATCACTCTGAAGAAACGTTATTCAAAAAAATTTGCTTTCAAAATGAGGGTATTTTTTGGCAGGAAGAGACCTGCTGAGAAAACTGTGCTGTTTAACACCCAGATATGTAGATTTATACTCATGAACTGCATTGATTTTAAAGGAACTGCTTGGAGTGGTACGGTTATACACATCCAGGCTGGGACATCCTATCATATACAACTTTATTGCCTCTCAGCAGTCACTACAGATGCATTTCTGTTGTTTTGTCACCACTTGCACTGTACTTTATTGCAAAAAATCCCACCCAAACCAGTAATTCATTATACTACTTTTGAAGATAATAGATTTTGAAGTTTTTGAAGCATGTTTTCTTGTTCCGCATTTGACCAGCACCAACAGCACTACAATCCAGCTTAAAGACTCGGCCTTTATGCTGCAATTACATTACAAATAAGCTGTACGATAGACCAAGATACACTTGAGAATTGAGATGCAGGTAATTGAATAACAAAGAAAAATGTGATTTTTCCAAGAAAGTTTTAAATCCTTACACATTCTGAAGCCTTCTCTTGAATCAATATCTAATAGTCCACACCACTGACTTACAGTCCAAATATTACACCTGCTTGTATATTAGACAATTACCATGTGAAGAGTGTATTTTGCTTTTATTTTTACTCCTGGCCCTGTGCTTGTTTCTGTAGATTGCACTGATTCAAAAGCCAGTGACCTTGGCTAATTTGTTAAGGACAATTAACACTCAAACAAAAGTGTTCCAAAATGCATCTACCACTAACTTGCCAAGAGAAAGGACAAAGTCATAAAATGCACATCAGGGTTGAAAAATGAAAGAAAAAAAGAGGACAAAAAAAGAAAAGGTGTGGGGGAGGGTGGTGGAGAGAGATATGCATATCTCCTTCCTTTCTTTCTCAAGGAGAAAAGAAGACCAAAAGAAACAGCAGGAATAAAATACATTGAATGCCTAAGCAATGAATTGTTTTTGTGAACACATGGTAAACTTGTGTGGGAATCTGGGAATCAAAGAATATAGGGGAAAATAAAATCTCCCTATTTGTGGCTGCTTAAAGAATAAAGGCAGCCATGTGTGCAACAGCAGAGGTTGGGTGAAATATGAAAAATACGTTACTATTCAGCAGTATGACCAATGTATTCAAATTATTGGTGGCATAAATATTTTCTCACTGTTTAAGCTACAGCAAAACACAAATGGATCTTCAAATAAAAAAAAGAGATCCCCCAAATCCATCTCTAATTTTTCTAGGGCTTCAGTGAGAGGGAAAATTCTGCAATGAAGCCACAGCCTGAGCCTACCTTCCCACCACTAAATGTCTTTTGGAAGCCTGACTTTGAACTTCAATATCTTTGTGTTTGCTAAAATTATTCCACACACCAATTTTGCCTCAGCTACTCTATTAGAAGTTGTTATTTAAATAGAGCTGCTTTACAAAGTACTTAACACACTTGTATATCCTATCCTTAACAGGGTCTTAGAGATCATCTCAGTGTTGAACCAGTCAAATTCAAAACTTTCAGCAGGGGATGGGTCAGGGAGGAGAAGGACAACAAAAATTCTTGGTGGCGGAAGGACCATAATTTGAATCATGACTTGGAAGACATTCCTTTCAAGCACCACTTTGATGAACAAATCTCCCTGGATGACAAATCCTTCCCATAAACACACTATAACCAGTCAAAAGCACACCCGCTTTGGGAGCATATAAATACTCCGAGACTGGTTAGAGCTACCCACATATTAATATCATATATTACAGTTGTTTCAAAACAAACAAGTATTTCAAATTGCACTAGCTGGATCTTTCTTATAGGTAGTTGTAGTGTGCTGGAGGTAGACCTTGAAGAGCAGACACTTCAGGGGAGAAGGCTGCTGTGAAGTGTGACCTACCTTTACCTTCCTTTCTTCTTTTCTTTTTTTTTTTTAATAAACAGAATTATTAAAATATCATATTACACAATGCAAAACAGAAAATCTGTTCATCCAGGGCTCTCATACAGAAACCAATGTCTGTGGTTTTCATGCATTCCTCAAAGGAAAGTGGAGCCCAGCATTTCCACTTTTTAAGCAATAAAAGGGCAGCACAGAGAGTGGAGTGACTTCACCAAAACCACGTGACAGTTTGGTGTCAGAGGTGGAAGCAGAATCCATACCTCTCTGCCTTAATTTACTGCCTTTATCCTTACCCAAACAAGTGAGCAAACTGAAATGCAATGAAGAGGAGCTTGCAGTGACCACTACTCCTCATTAAGTTGTCCCTTAGAATTGTCCATTGAATTTGGTGCCCAGCAACTGCAGCAATGGAAAGTGTAAGAAATGAATTGCAGTTTCAGAAAGACAATAGCAAGGAGTGGTGACTAATCTCAAAGCCTTCCTGGGCTGAACTGCAATATAGCCTGGGACTTCAGCAAACACCTCAGTCTGCAATGAATTGTCATGTACTATAGCTTTATCACCCTGAAGAGAAAAAAGCCACCAAAAGCTTTTTGACAAACCTCAAAACCACTGTCTGATCATGACTTTTATAACCCTGCTGAGTGTCTACAGACATAAGGAAGAAATTCTTTACTGTGAGGGCGGTGAGGCACTGGAACAAGTTTCCCAGAGAAGTTGTAGATGCCCCATCCCTGGAAGTGTTCAAGGACAGCTTGGATGGGGCTTTGAGCAACCTGGTCTATTGGAAGGTGTCCTGCCCATGGCAGGGGGATTGGAACTAGGTGATTGTCTTTAAAGTCCCTGACGATCTTTAAAGTCCCTTCCAGCCCAAAGCACTCTGTGATTCCAAGTACCAAACCTGGTCTGCAACAGCATTTAAATCATGCAGGTCTGAACAAGATGAATGGGGGAACAACAGAACAAAACATTGCGGGGAGGGGGGAAAGTGAGAGAATATGAGAAACCTTACGGTTTTTGCTCATGCTGCAAATCTGCCTCCTCTCTTTGCCCTCTTTGGCAGTCCAGTTGAAACGCTTGAAGTTGTTCTTTTAGCCGAGTGGAATTACTACCTGGTTTTCTTCACAGCAAACCTGGGAATACCTGGATTTTGCAAGAGAAAAATAAACCAACAATCTGAGATTTTCCATATAACCCCAGCATGTGAAAACTACTGGCAGTCCTAACAGGGTTTTTTATTTAAACACCTGGGCAAAGCACTTCCCAATTTGTAGTTCAGTGTTATGGTAACAATTGCAGAAACGGTGACTGAAATTGAAGTTATCCTTATTCTGAATCCTTTGTTACTGTTCAAAACTAACTTTGTCTTGCCAAGAAGACATATGAACATATATCTTTCATAAAACTAGTCACAACGCAATTCCCTTCTCTTCCAGTGGGTTGGTGGTATCACTCATCTATTCAATAATACACATAGGCCTAGACTTTTTTAAGCTCTAAACTTTATTTGTGGTTTTCTCTGGAAAACTCCTCTGTTTCAGTACCTAGTTTTTGTGCTCCAAAGGACTGAGCAAGTTGCTAAAGTGTTTGCTCAGGCTAATAAACCAGTTGGCTAGCACAAGTGAAGAACAAAGTCCTGCATTTGTATGCAGCATCTTTAAAACTGACTTGCAAGGACAAGAGCAGTCACGAAGCAGTAGCTTAGCTCAAAATAGGTACACAAATCTTGGCTGTACTGGATCACTAAGCCACCTGCTAGAGGGACACTTGCATCTACTTAAGCAGAACAGGGTTTACTGGAATACAGACTGCTTTCTTAAATATCTATTAGGATCTAGGCAGGACAAATTTAATTTCTTGATGAAAAAGGTCAAATTCTGCAATCCACACACTAATGAGAATTTTGAAGAGCTGGGAACAACAGCATTAAGAACACCTGTGTTCACATAATCAAATAAGTCTCCAAAATAAATGCCAAGATCACTTTAAAGTCAGATGACTTATCTAATGTGCTTATATGTGGGAATGCAGCTCTCCCTGCACTGACAAGTTTAACACCAGAGCATGCAACAGCCCTGCCAGCCGAACAAGCTTTCTACAGAATTTGAATCAGAAAGCTTTATCAAAGCAAAGATTTTTTTCTTCCTGAAAAGACAATAGACGCCACCCCGGAGCGCCAAGCATGGCAGTTTCTACAATGTAATACATCTGCCTGCCTGTGATCACCTCTCCAAGATTTGAAGTCTACGTGCTGCCAACTAACAGCTGTACCACAGAAAATGTTTGATAGAACTCAAGTATTTTCACTATACAGGACTGTGTCTGGCCCTGAATCTTTTTCAACGCCGGTTCATGCCAGTATTGCAATAAATCCATTAAAAACAGCAGAATCGCAGCAGCATAAGCTTACAGTCTCCCTGCCTCCAGTGGATTCATCTGTTAAAACAGAGGTCACCTCCCTTTGCTGGTCACTACTGAGACCCATGGAAATCCATACCTGCTACTGAAATGGAGCCAATGCCTTTACTGGCTGAATTGGCTGAATCTGTAATCAGAAAATGACAGGTGTAGCTAGACAGCTACAGCAGAGACAGACCAGACATCAATGGCTTTGGAGCTAGTACTCCTCTTTATAAAAGTTTTCCACAAAATTATCTTTCCTAAACCTTCATGGTGGGTCTCATGATCTGCCATTCAGTGTAAACACGTGAGCAGGGCCTGCCTGATTATAGGATGCTGGTGTCTGATGAGGTGGAAGGGGTGTATGAGAGATCCTGGACACAATCAAAGCAATCTGAGACTACTCTTCATTGCTGACGAGACTGACAATGAGAACACTGCTACAGCTTTTAGCATCAGTGCAGTAAAAGTATACTTAAACAACCAAAGTGCTAAGAAAGTAAAAAGTAGATGCCTGTGTACATCAGTCTTAAATGGACACATTTTAAGGAACGCTCATTAGGTCATTTAAGCTTTAAATAGCCTGTTTACATATCAGTACGTTTTTGCTTCTCTACCAGTATTTTTTCTGCAGCATAGATGTATCTGTACAAAATCTACTCAGCACGTGAAATGTAAAGGTAGAACATATGTGTCTGATAAACAGCCTGTTACAAGCTTATCGTATTTCAGGATTGTTCCACTTCAGTTTACAATTTGTTTTATGTTCTTTTGAAACTGTTTCAGTAAAACTGGGATTAATTTAATACACATTTATTAAAATTGTTTGCCGTAGGATAAGACAAAATTACGAAGTACAGCAGACACTGAAACACTGAGCTGCCTATAGGGCAACTAAAAAAAAGGGATGTCAAACTATGAATTCCACAAATTTCCTGATTTCCTGTCCCCAGTCACCCTGTCTCAGATCCATGTTAGAGTGAAAGATCTTTTACACAATTCAGCCTTTCCTTAGACAATATGATAGGTATATCATTAAATTATTTCCATGCAGCCACTGTGTTCAAACAATAAAATTCTCAGTCCAACTCATTTTGTAAATATGCTATAGCTGTTCAAGGGTTCTCTGAGCTCATGTGATTGGATTGATGGCCCTCAATAGTCAAAAGAAGGGAAAATTATCTGCTGGGATTTTTCCATCTGGTTTACATTGCAGTTCAAACTCTATGGATCAAAGAAAAAGCATTTTCTCTTTTGCTGTGTTATCTAACATGAGCCAAAGTATTTTTGGGTCTGTTCAATGGAAAAGCAAGAGAGCACCACTTCATGGAAACTACCCCTATTTTTATTAGTTTCAAGTCACTTTTTAGAGTCATAATGTATAGTAACAGACATGGGCATCAGCCATGTGAGTGCTGGTACAGGGAGCTGAAAAATGAAATCTTTGCTTAGTTTTTATTTGTTCCTTAAAAAAAGCTGTGACACCCATTCCTAGAAAGCTAATCAGATGCCTGCAAGTTTAGAGGCAAACATAAGCAAATTTTTTGCTCTTTGCCTCTAGAAATCAATAGCAGAGCTACCAAATTCTTCTAGAAGTTTTAAGGCTATCCAGCCTTTCGGGCTTGGGCTGAAATGCAGCAGTCCAGAAGAACCAGTTTAGTTAGTCATACAGGGCTTTGACCTAGAGCCTTTGAAGGCAGACATGCTCTTTCCGTTTTAGGCACTTTCTTCTAATGTTTTTTAATTATATCAACAGCCCCTCTAAGTCATAAGTCTGGTGCTCACTTCTCATTAGCTGGCATCTAACCATGCTGCCTAATTAGCAGGGTTGGGGTAGAGATAGAAAAAAGCCTTTTAAAAGAGAGAAACCAAAGGGGAAAAAAACCCAACACATAAGGAACATGGACTCTTTTATGTCCTGAACTTTCCAGGAATGCAACATATAAAGAAGCCTTGAACAGGAACATATTCTTTTCATGACAGGGTACAGACTTCCAAAAAACTTCAAAACCCCCAAAACCAAACAAAAAAAAAGCATAAAGTAGCCATAGTTTTTTACTTCTGTCTCTTAGGCATTAAAGAGATGTCTAGTAGCTAAACTTTACAGAGAAATGAAGAATGTTAGTTCTGCAGTCAAACACTTCTGGACTGCTTACAAAGTCTTTTAGTCATGTTGGTGTTTTAATGGGGATCAGACATCAAACGCCTTTTAAAACTTGCTGGATTTAAACTTAGAAGAAACATAAAGATTAATTAGACGTACAGAATGTACCCATCAGATCTTGGTGGGAAGACCCTCAGATAGCAAGTAGTATATGTAACTGAGTGTGCTTATTCTACAAAGTCTGTGAACAGCCCAGCCTTGCAGGAGGTAAGGAGCACACATGGAAGCAACCACAGACATGCAGAGCGTCCAGCTAGTTGGAAAAAAATTCTCTGTCTGCAGAAAAACCAGACATTTTTATATCAGTCTGTGAAAAGGTAAAGAATATACCCAAGACCAGTCCAAAGCGCACTTACTCCGAATAAAAAAAATTTCAGCTACGGAAGGGAAAAAATATCAGAATTCAAGAGCTAGATACATCCACTGATTGGAATATTATGTTGGATTTAGATGAGATGATTATTACGAACAGGACATGACTACACTGATTAATGTGACATCTGAATTTAAAATAAAGATTTTGCAGAGAAAGTCGACTCATGTGGAATACAGATGGGTAACTTCAGGCGTATGCAGGGCAGATTATTCTCTGTAAGGAGAAATATAAAAGTTTGCAATTGCCTATGGAAACGGAATACCTGTTCCGGGTTGAAAACATATCAATGTGTGTATTTCATGTAAAGACTTTATAGTTCAGAGGATGAGAAAACCTTGAAAATGGGAAATATTTCTATAAAGAGGAAGAAAATAGAGCACAGCTCAGCATGAAAGCTGATGTGCTGTATTTGTGGGCAGCCACCAAGAAGGGAAGGCCAGCTCCTTCCCTGTCCCCCTTTGAGGCTGCAGCATCTGTCATCCTCCCATGCATCGGTCCAGCTCCATCAGTCCAACTTGCTCATCTCCCACAGAGCTACTTGCTGTTGCGGGGGGGTTGTCTGGTGTTGAATCTGTTCACTGAACCAGTTCCTGCCTTGATGAGACATTTACCAGCTGCTTACCATAACCAGACTTTGTATGACAGGGAGCGGAGGGGGAGCAGGACTGCCTCTTCTGGTGGCAGCCTGCAGTTAGACCAAGTTCCACATGACGTAAAACTCAGTGTAAGCAAGAGTACAGCAGAGGAAGAGACAAACTGCAGCAAGTAAAGAAATATCATAGACACTCCATTACTGTCTAATTTTAATATTAGAAAACTTCTTAAAAAAATAAACATTGTTTAAAACTTAGGACAGGAAAGGCAGAATGAAAACAGTCTGAAGTTGTGCACACAGATACGTACAAGCAAATGTTAAATCTACGGTACAAGTTTGATGTGGGAGTATTTGTTGACTCTGAGTAGTGGTTCTGCATTACCCTTGTCACTATCCAGATCTCCTCAGAGAATATATGATCGTACTTATAGCCTCTATATTTAATACCTATGACAAACTAGCTGAGGGTAATGACAGACATTGGATCCCAATTTGATTTTTATGTTTTGCGACAGCTGTGATTTGAGTGACATTACTTCATAACCAGGGAATTACAATTAAGCTGTCTTATGGAAAACTGTCAATATTGTTAAAATGACAGTTAAAAAACCTGGTAAGTTTGTATAGGTAGGGAGTATTGACCTGCAGAGCAAGACACCTGAGACTATCACCTGTTGAAATACTGTATAATAAAAGTCTTAGAAATAGGCCACTAATGCTAAAAATAAGAGTATTGTAAGTTCTTGCAAATGCAATGAGAAGGTGAGGGACAGAAAAGCGTTACAGGCATAGGCCTGTGCACATATATAGTACCAGAAACATAGTCCTTGTCCCAGAGGCATCTGTCTCTAATGAAGCTGCTTCTGTGAGTTGATTGCTATGGTCCCAAATATATCACAGGGCTTTGTATTTTAACTCCTGCATGGCACTGGGTTTTGGCTTCCAAAAGGTACTGTGGGAATTGGAGCAGCTTTTCAGAGCAAACTAAACAAGGACCTGAGCCACAGCGATGTTGCAGAAAAAAGCCCACTTAAAACAGGTGAGATTGAGGTGAAAGTCAATGTAGGTTTCATGAGAGTGAAAAACATATAGACAGCATTTAAATTCTGTGCATCAGTGACAGGAGCAGAGGAACATATGAGAGGCCTCAGGGTTTTGTGAGTCCCCAGGCATGCGCATATTATTACATGCTAAAAAAAATAGCAAACCATGAATCTAGAGAGAAAAAGCATTTCTCTGGCAAGTGCAGCATGGGCTAATTTCTAAAGGAACTCTATAAACCCAAGAGGAGAGGCAGTGTGAGCCAAAGGAAGGAGGCGGGGGGAAGTATCTGGGAAGGGTAGTGAATGTAGGTGGAACCAAGAAAATCTAGCACACACTTTTAATATTTCTTCCCAACCGAGCACAATCATGATCACCTTGGTATGTGATGTTTCTTTCAGGTCTAGAAAGAACAGGATATGGGAAGTAACGGAAAATGAAGTTCTTCACAAACTCCAGGGTGAAATGATTTAGAATAATTCATAATGTATTTAATGTTAGCTCCTCTGCTGCTTATGAAACTGCTAGAAATAGATTAAAGTTTAATGTATTCATTTGTCATGCATACAATTAAAACAAAAATCTTTTAGCTGATTGTGAATTGTTTACAGAGGCTGATAATTAACTGATACATCCATCTGAGACAGGCCAGCAACTATATAGTCTGTCTTGATACGCAAGAATAATTTACAGTCGGAAAGGACGGCTTAGAAAGCTCGATTCTCTTGGAGAAAGTTGGCAGTAAATGGGGAGGCAGAAGATTAAAAAAACATTAGACATTTTAGATATGTAAACTTTCCTTGTGAGGGCAGTTTACATTGCCTGATAAGTCCTTTTCTAAAATATTAGCTTTATTGGCCAGAAGCCCAATTCTGTGGTCACGTTCACAGACAGCTCTCTTGTGAGCACAGACTGAGACACAGAAGATGAGAAAGCAGTTCTTGAAGTCTGTATTCTTGAATGATATGAAGAGCAATAAAAAAAAATCTTGTTCTATGAAATAAATATCACTGCCAGCTTATTGCAAATACTTGTGGACAAGATGCTCAGCAGATGTGCAAGTGTGTTGTGTTACTGATTTCAGTACCACAAACACAACTTACTCCAGGTAGAGCAAAGCCTTGAGCCTTCATAGTTAGCCAGTTTTACTTCTGTGGAGGTTTGCATGGATAATGCTCAGAATGCTGAGCCATTTCCAGAAAGCAAAACATGGGGCTGAGCAAAATATTTTTTTAAAATAAAATGAATGATTGCCCTCCAAAATAGAAGCCTTGCTCAGATTGTTTCAGCTAACATGAACACCTCACAAGTCCGGAACTTCACACCACAAGCGCTACATGAGGCTGACAAAGTACATATTTCCTGTATATCTGGATATATAGCTGACCTGCTGTGAAAACTTTCTGTTTTCTGCTGCTGAGGAATTTTATTTGGCATATGAAGGGGTTGCTAGCATGCCTGCCTCATAGGAAGGGCTTTATGCAGTTACACTATTCATCCTCAGATGGCCCCAAGCCTGCAGTAATGAGGGCAAACTGCCCTGGCAGTGGCTGCCACATTATCAGGCAGGTGGGCTCTGGGCAGCCATGTGGAGTCACCACAAGTGAACAAACCAAGGAGCAGCTCAGCCTGCAAGGCCATACTAAGGGGACCCCGGAGGACTGTTGAGGGGGTCCCTTCCTCTACCAGCCATAGGACTTGGCAGCATGACCTGGAACCAGCTGCTGGGGATTTCATGCTTTGTAAGAGTTAAAGTGCACTGAGGCAATTTAAACCATTCTGTGCAAGAGACAAAGCCATTTTTGTGAATTGTTAAAAGCCTTATATAGGTTGAAGTTTGTAATTTTTGACCGTACCTGGCTGGCCAGCAGAGTGAGGTAATACATCTCCTCGCTAGGTCAGGAACAGTCCCACAAACTGTAGAGCAGTCCTTGCACCAGCACTGTTCCATGTCTACCTATGCAGGCCAGATGTTTGTGTTTTACAGCCTACAATAACAAAGACATGAGGCCCACTGACTGCAGGCAACGATACTCCCGCATCTCAGACAAGATTTGGGTTTTCTCTTCAGTAGACATCAGGGTGCTTGTGGCAGTTTTCCATTGGCTTTTGAAGACACAAGCTTTTTCCCAAAGGATCAGTTGATCAAGCTGAAATACCTGTTTTGGACTTCATCGTTAAGACGACATGCATAGCTTGCCGAAGCAAAAGGTTGGGTTTTTTTTCCTTTGGAAAAATTCAACAGAGGCAGTTAACCTCAGCCACATGTATCTACATTACTAATATATTTTTACTACATTATTGAAGCCTGGTGGATTAGAAAGCCTGCTGCATAAATTACACTTTACAATCCTTTGCCAGAAGCTCAGGGGGAGACTAATTTTAACCAATCATCATCCCATCGCTTCCTTATGGGCTGTACTAGTTTTCAAGGGATAAATTCACCACAGCACTCAGGGTTCTAGTTTCCAGGCTTTTTAAAACAAAAACAACAAAAAAAAAACCCCAAACAATTATATGATTACATAACGCAGAAACACTTTCAACTCATTACTATTACAAAAAAGTAAATAAAAATCTCAAGTTTAACATGCCCAGAGTTCTTGCTTTGGGAAAAGGCTTGATACAGGGGAAAGTGATGCAAGAAAAGCCCCTTTGGGCTTTAGAACGTGACTCAGAAGCTGTGAGATCGGGCTCCTAATGCAAACTGATACCTGCTGCATCTTCCCTTTACATCGGGGATGCAGGCGAGACCGGCAGCAGGTTCAGGATCACTCTAGTGAGCAGAGCTAGCCACAGAAACCACAGCAAGGAAAGAGCCCATCAAAAACCCTGGAGTTAATGAACCACGCAGCAGCACCTCGAGACTCTCATTTCATTCCAATGAATGGTTGTAAATGGAAATTAAAACCACCAGCAAAGCTAAAACCATGAAAGGAGGAAGAGATTTACACTCACCTGCATGGGGAGTTTTGAATCCCTCATTCCCTCAAGACAGACTCTTAATTCACCCAGCAGGAACTGTGGTTTGTCGGGATGCTTTGACCATGCAGATTTTCCACATGAACACCTGGTACTCCATGAGCTGTATGTATTACCAGGGGTTGGATCCACAGACAAAAAAGCAAAGGTGAACCCACATGTGAACTAGTTTTTACTAACTTCTGCTTTTAACGTAACCCTGGAAAGCATACTTAATTCTTTTTCCATATTATACATACTCATGCACACCTGTGGGTTGGTTGTTTTTTGGGTTTTTTTGACTCTTAAGAGCAGTTTTGCTATCTTTGTTTTAAGGTCTATGAAAGATTTCAGGAAGCTGTTACTTTTTGAAGTTCTTCCCTGACTCAAAACAACAAAATAAACAAACAAAAAAAAGTCAGCTGTGGTGATCTCTTATGATCTCTTTTGGCAGCCTGTTCTGCCACAACCAACCATTTTCAGATCCTCCATAATGAGGAGGTTAGCAGAGCCTTAGACTGTCTGAAACAAAAGTACCTGTGAGCTGGAAGCAAGCAAACTGAAGGCATTTTAGACACAAAATGCTTGATGAGTGGTTGTATAGCTGGAAAAAGATTATCTCGTGAACAGTTTTTCAGCTAAAATAATTCCCACTCATATGAAAGATACCTTCGTCTCTCTTTTTTTCTTTCATCTGTGGGAAAACTGGGCGGGGGAAATCTAACAGGTAAGCTGACTTAAATCATACATCTCTGAGTTTTTGAATTAAACTCTGGTTTTTCTGGTTTTTTGAGGCTTGGGGAGCTGCAATTTGAGGCATTAGATCCCATTTTACTCTAATGCATTTTACCAACAAACTGTGGTCAGATCAATGGTGTGTTTCATGGGAGTTTTGGTCACAGGTTAGCACGAGAAAGGCAAGTCAGCCACAGAGCAATGCTTGTACAGAATTGAAGCATGAGACTGTCAAACTGTAAATTTCATGAGGCACTGCAACAACAGGGAAGACATGGGCTTATTTTGACCTGAGCTCGAACAAAGTAGTCTTACTCTGTGCAACATACTATTCCAAAATATTTTGATCAGCACCATAAAAATGAAACTGAATTAATGTTTTTCTTCACTTGCCATTCTGTGACATAGAATTTCAGGATTTTCACCCTAACGGAACATTTTAGCTTTTGAAATAATCTGGGTTCTCTAACAGACAGAGAGCTCTAGTCAAGGCAACTCATCTCTCCCTCCTTGGAAGAGGTGGTAGGATGTTGGTCTCAGCGTGCAGCTGGGAAGCTGCTCTTCAGGGCAGTTGCGGACCCCAGTGTGTGTAATTCAAACAGGCAAATAACAAGCCCTTCTTCGTATATGTCTTTCAGGAAAACACACCTCTAATCCCTATGGTTACATTACACACTGAACACTGGCAGCATGTTATTTAAAAGCAGGAGCAGATCAAATTGTAAGGAGCATTGAAAAGCACATAGCCAAGAGGTACAGAAAATGGTAACTGTAAACCAGTTACATCAGTAAAAAGTTGCATTCCCACAGCTGGGAGAAGTAGAGCTTTCTACCAAGGTTAAAAACAAGTTTCTTGTGGCAGCAGCTGAGAAAGAGATGACACTGCAAGGAGTCATGGTTCCCACATCCTCAGCGTGGCTGAGCAGCCACCCAAGCAACGGGGTGTCACACACCTAATTCCACAAGGAAAAAGCCTGCAGAGCGGAGTTGTACAATAACCACTGAAGGGCAGGGTGGGAAAGGGCTCGGTTAACTCTCTGGCAGGATGGAACTGGCAATTGTTAAATCCATAGTTGTTCAGGCCTTTATGAACCAGGCAGCTGACTCTGATCTCAGATCTCCCACAGTAGCAGAATAAGGACCAGAGCACTGAAATGGCTGACTACCTCAATATGACTGGTCTGCAAAGGGGGTTTCCCCATCTCAAGTTTCAAATCAGCTGAACTTCCAGGATCTTTCAGATCAGCCTTAGGAAGATGTTTCTTCCCCTTCTTTACTTCAATTTCAATATAAAGTCAGTGCAGAAGCTACCAGCCTGGAAGCACTTTGACAAGTGTACAACATGCAATAGTCTGTCTGGGCCAACGGAATAACAGATAACTGGGATAAGAAAAGAGAGATGGGCATCCTGAGCAGCCACAGATGGCTGAAAGGCAAGAAGGCTTTCTGAACTATTTCTTTTTCAAAGATCAAAAAGACTCCTTTTGGAGGAGTCCAGAGGAGGGCCACAAAGACAGTCAGAAAACTGGAGCACGTCCCCTATGAACACAGGCTGAGAGAGTTGGCATTGTTCAGTCTGGAGAAAAGAAGGCTCTGGGGACACCTTACAGCAGCCTTCCAGAACCCAAAGGGGGCCTACAAGAAAGCTGGAGAGGGGCTTTTTACAAGGCCATGTAGTGGTAGGACAAGGGGGAATGACTTTAAACTGAAAGAGAGCAGATTAAATTATATATTAAGAAGCAATTCTTTGCTGTTGGGGTTGTGAGACACTGGAACAGGTTGCCCAGAGAAGTTGTAGATACTCCATCCCTGGAAGTGTTCAAGGACAGCTTGGATGGGGCTTTGAGCAAGCTGGTCTATTGGAAGGTGTCCTGCCCATGGCAGGGGGATTGGAACTAGGTGATCTTTAAGGTCCCTTCCAGCCCAAACCGTTCTATGATTCTATGATAATGAGCAGGGACAACCAAGATGTCTAGTCTGCTTTCTGAAGAACAGTAATAAAACCCCAGAAACAAGTGTGACACAGGATTTACTTATTAACTGAGAAATTGAGGCAGAGGTGGATATTTATATGACCTAATTGCTGATACCTACTGTAAGTCTTTTAGGTTTTCTGCAGGTACCAGCGAAAGGGAGTGACAGATGCACCTCCCTAGGGTCAGCCAGTATATCTAAATTATACTCCTGCTATAAATTCCCTTCTCAATAGAAGAAGCATCTCTGTCTCTCTCCATTAATAATGTTAAGGTGTCTAGTTCTTGATTCAGCAGCATAATCAATGCCAGAACTTTGGTGCCATTAGTACTAGCAGCTTGTCTTTTCTTTTGTAGTGTCAGAACTGAAGAGCAGGCTCTTCTCTGATCTTTTCTAATGGCTTTTGTCTGCTTGCAAACAAAAGAAAAGCGCTGTTTGCATCTAGTTTGTGATTAGATATCAACACACAGTTACCAGATACGCACACAGCAAACAATAGTTTTACAATTAAAGACAAGTTAATTATTAATAAACATCACAAAGTCTTCTTCACAGGGACCTACTCACAGAAAACAGCTTATAAGACTGTGCAAGCACAGGGCATCACTGTAAGCGATCACTGATACTATCCCCCTAGCTCGGATAAAGCGTAGCCACTAGGACACTAAAGAACTCAAAATAAAGATAACATACAGGCTATATATATACACACACAAATAAAGCAAACAAAACCATCCCACCTTCTGCTGAAAGATTATCATATCACCAGATGGTTGGCTGGCTGACAAGAGGTTGCCCATCTCAAACAAGCAAGATATAATAAGAGGCAAGGCCATAACAATTTTTATTTGACCAGCATGCACAATGCAGTGGTTGAGCTTTTTGGGGTATATATGCCCTTCTCCAGGTCTGAAATAGAAACAGCAACTACCAGGCCAAGCGTATGTGGGAACAGTCAGTCTGAATTGTGACTATAACAGCTACACCTAGTCTGTCTTATTGCGCATGATGCTCCCCGGTGAAAATGTTCAGCCAAGAACAAACAGCTAATTCAGGCCAGGTGGTTCCCCCACTGCCACTCACAGAGGTGGTGCCTGCCACTGCCTGGGCAGCTGTTTTTAGAGAAAGACAGCATCTATATTGGCAAAGATGGTAGAAAGCAGCAAGGCAGCAATTTTCAACCCTAAAACAAAGATAAAAGCCAAGTGGAAACATACTCTACAAAACCTTTCTCCTTTGGAGCTGCCTTCCTCCTAAGGAGAAACAAGTATTTTATCCTGACAAATGCTAGAAATTAAAGGCCAGGAAGTATTTGTATTGTTAAAGTTTCCTATGTTAGAAAAACGGTTGATTTTTTTCTCCTAGTTGCAGCTTACCTAACCCAAAAATATTTAAACATAGGAGAAGAAAGAGGGAAAAGAAAAGAATAAGAAGGGGCTTTAAACTCTAGGAATATTTTTTCTGCAGTGAACTCAGTGACTGAGGTTCGTAACAAAAGTTGAGCATGTAATATTTTCCACTGCTTACGGTTCCCTTCTGAACTTCCATTTTGTAGGAATACACTTGGATCACTGCTGACCTGTATCTGGAAAAGGCTCGCTGTGTATTTTGGCTTGGTTTCCTTTCATTTCTGCTCCTCCAAGTCTGTTCCCCATTTCAACATCTCTTATTGCCACATTCCCAAACATGTTACACAACCCTAAAGAAGCAATTTATAGGAATATTAGTAGTTCAGCTGTGACCAAACAAGCCCTTTTCCCTTTTAACAGATCATTCTCTCTTGGGAGCCATAGTTATGTGGCTGTTTGCTCACTTGTTTACAACATTGTACTGGATGTGATATTTAAACAGGCAAATGACTCAAAGCAGTATAAACCTGTGAAAGCCAGTGCTCTGCAGCAGCTTTCAAAGCAAAACCTGGCTGGAAATATTCTGTGAAGACTTTTCCAACAGACCCTGGAAGAGTCTCATACGTGAATGTGTAACCTTCCTATAGCCAACCAAATTGTGCCATATGCGTGTACAGAGAGAGATCCTGCTTTATAGCCTGGGGCAGCACCATCCTGATGAGATTTCTGAGCACTCTGGGAATGCAACCCATCACAAGTACAGGGAATTCTTATAATGCCAGCAGATACAAGGATATGAGGCTGCATAATTTACCCCACGACCGGGATTACTCATAAATTATAAGTAGCTAAAAGGCAGTCTCACCAAATGCACTGAAATTCACAACTGTTGCCTGATCTTGCAAGCCCTATTTGTTTCAACACTGGCTCCCACGGGATACTCCTACAGGTTGTGAGTTTGCCAGGTTGAAGACCTTAGTTTTCAGTATTTTATCGGAAGATTACATCAAGTTCAACGTCGACTTCTTCGGAAAAAGAGGACCCCCATTATGTGAGCTTAAAACCCAAGCCACAGTCAAGACTTTTTCACTCGTGCCTCTGCAGAACAAAAGCTTCTGACTCATAACATGAAGTCTATTTTGCTGACTTGCAGTTGTCCTTTTTACCCCACTCCAAATATTGCCACGCCCACAGAAGAGCTTGCCAGGTGGAGTGTCTACCTGCCGCAGTTTACAGCCTGACACATTAACATGAAACAAAATTACTGACTTCAATTTTATGCACTCATTACAAGCTGCAGCTCAGGGTCACATTTATTTCTGCTTGGCTGTACCTCCAGCACTGATAAAAACCTTTGGAAAAAGGTTTGTAGCATGAATTAAGTAATTGCTCAAGCCACCTCCATGAATTCTACCTTCAAGTTAACCCAAAGAAAGTCCTGTAGCTATACTGGGCTCTACCATGATCATATTCATCTTCCATCATGCAGTCAGTACAACCTAACACCCAAGTTAAGTGGAGAATTGTGATCAAGAGCTACTCAACCTCTTGCAGAAATGAGAAAAAAAGTCTAGAGAGACCCTCTGAGTCAGGGAGCACAGCCACAAGCAAAGCAGTGAGCTGCTGAGGCAGCAGTCACAGCTGATGGGCCTGACGCCCACCTGAAGGTAAAGCAGGTCTACTAAAAGCAATACACACAACCTCACCTGTAAGCACACAAGGAGATGCCTCACAGACGTGAAATGTCATTTTTCCATGTAAGGCTTCCTAAGAAATCCAACACAGTCTGCACTAGCTTCAGTTACATGCAGATTTTATATTTTCCTGCCCCAAAGTGGTGAGCCCTGGAATCTGCCAAAAAATGACATCACAGAGAGGTCTTCATCAGAAAGACTCAGATATAGGCAAAAATAAGTATCTCCATCACTGGTGCCATTCAGTTACCAATAATATCCTCAGCCTGAGAACATGGTTACAGTACAACACCCATATACCTGTGTCTGAAGAGGCAGATATCATTCTCGACATATGTTGTTTCCTTTCAACATCCTAGCAATATCACTGATGTCTCTTCTGGCTTCAACTAGCACCTACCTATAAGACAACACTGTCAACATCATTGCACAGGCAGTGGGACATCTAGCTACTGGGTGACATGCAGTCGGTGTGCAGTGATTGTCCAACCAGCCTAACTGGCCATTTCATCTATCACCTCATCTGATAGCAGCTTGTCTCTGGTTACGTGCAGTTACGCAATTGTTTTGGTCAGAGATCACCAGGGATGCATATGTACGGACAGGGCTTGGCACGACGGGTCCTCAATAGCTTGAGGGAGCTAATCCAGCCTGGAGCAGACAAAGCAGTTTGCTATCCTGCATGGCACGACTGGATCCATACACTTGAGCTTGTTTGGCCTGGCGGATATAAGCTACTGTCTATCTGCCATCTCTTTCAGAAATAAAGCATCAAGAAAGTGATTTTTTAACAATCTTACTGGTACAACTGAGGAGTAACGATGAAGCACAGGGCAGGGACAGGAGTGAGGGGCAGGGAGAAGCAGAAATGTCATAAACTGCTCACTACAAAATTGCTGAATTATGTAATACACCCCCAGCTTCTAAATATCAGTGCTAACGAGTAGGTTTTCTCCTGCCTCTGTGAGTTTTCCATTTCTTTCCGGGACAGAACTGAAGGCTACGTAGGCAGTAACAAGGGAATGAGTAGGCAATCCAAGTGACAGATATTTGTCAAAAAAATTGGACAGGATTCCCACATCCTCTTCAAGGATTTTAGTTGCTATAGAATTACAAAAATAGTATTGGGCTATAAAGGCACTGTAAACCAGTATCTTTCTCTCACTATCCAAACTGATGGAGGGGTAAACAGGAGAAAAATACAAGACTGGGACCAGAGCCATAAGCTATGCGGAGCCTTTGGGACAAGAAAGAAACAAGGTTTGAGCCCTCCTGTGTGAACTTTTTGGGTAATAATAAAGTTGATGAAAAACTGCCATATCCAGACTCAATACAGAGATTTACTGATGGCTGTGCCAGCACAGTGTGATCTGTCTAGTTGCTGGCTACCCTCAACAACAAATACGTGGACTTCCTTTTTCAAGGACATTTTATCCACATTCAGGACATCCTAACATACCAGCAACTTTTAATCAAGAAAAGGAATAAATGCTGAGGAATGGACAGGATTTTTGGTTTCATCTTTGGCGAGGATGATGGCACAGCAAGAGTGTTTGCAGCATTTGACTCTGCTTCGAGACACCTCCCACATAATTAGCCCTCTTGCCACTGGGAAACTATTCAATATATACCTTCCCTAGTGAGAAGCCCCATCTAACCACAGCAGTCAAGTAGCAAATAACACTTTGATTGTCTGTGCTTATATTTTCCACCTTCAGCAGAGCAGATATTTTATTTTCATTAGATTTTCCAACTACTCTTCTTCCATGCATGACAGACATAAAAAAGGACAGTTAACTCACACCTTTCCTGAGGTCACCTTGTTTCAAAGCCTATTAGCTCGATTCTCAAGAAACTTTGTTACTCTGGAAACCGAGGGAGGAAAAAGCATCAAATGAACAATTCTGTTTATTGTACCATCTGTGAGTTTGTGATAACAATAATGCAATTCTGTCCCCAAATCCTCAGTTGTTCTTCTTGAGATGATTGACTTAGTGAACATGCAGGCTTAATGGTTTCTCCTCTTCCAAATACTACCTAGGTTGGTTTGTTTTTCCCCGAAATACTCAATATCCTTAAGCAGTGACTAAAGACAAAAAGATTACTGCTTTTCAAAGAAGCCAGTCCTGTGAGAGTTCCCGTCTCTTCTTTTAAGTGCATTAATAGGAATAGGAGAAAGACAGAAGGTTCCCCCAAAACATATGGATAATACAAACACAGTATAACAGGCTCTGGCCCTCATGGTCCCAGGGAATGAATGCATCTGTTTACTTCTGCAGGACTCTGAACTCAGATAAGTGAGGATCACTGAGTTCACTTTACCATTAAATCTCTGTCACATCAGCCTTCCATGATCACTGTCAAGGATGAAGAAAAATATTGTAGAAGTGTGAAAAAAATTCCAAAGTATTTTAACCTGGCTTTGTACTTATTTGTGGCCTATGTGACACCTGATTTGATCTGGATTTTAACTTCCTCTAAGAAAACATTTCTAACCCATTAAAATTACTTGCACTCCAAAAAAATGAACTTAAAACAAAAATAACCTGAGGAAAACCCCAACCCCAAACCCCTCAAAACAAATAAACAAAAAAACCAGGGAGGACAGGGTGGGCTTGTTGTCATTTATGCCTATGGAAATTTGGCAAATGTAGAGCCACTTCCTAACCGATTCTTTTGCACATAGTTTATGACAGAGAAAGGAAATCAGACGACAACAGTGAGCATTTTGTCGACAATTTTCCCCAAGAACTTCCCCAATTACCTAGTCCAAGCAACAACTATATGAAGAAATGGTTAGTTTCACGATAACATCTTATCTACACCTTAGTAGTTACATCTTCCTTTGACATTTAGACTCTACAGTACGTTTGCTGTTTGAAAATTATTATGGTAACTGTGCAAACCTATGCAAGCTAGAATTTTATTCTGAAGTGGATTAATAATTGCCAGCTTGTTTTTTAGCAAGTGAGAAGTTGGAGAACTTTGTCCCATACCACAAAGGCACCAGAAACTGAAGAACTGGAGAGTCAGGAAACACAAAGAAAAATTATTTCAAAGTATGTCTGAAGTTAATAGCTGATAGCAAGGTTAACGCTATGGGGATTATGAAGCACACAGTGCAGAACAGCAAAAAAAATTTAAAAGGCATTGTTTTTATCCAACCTCCCCCCTTTTTAAAATTTGTATAATAAGGGAGTATTTCTCTCAACTGGGTTAGCAGAGCTCCAAATGAAATCTAAAAGATACCGCTCATTTTCCTTCACTTCTGGTTGATGAGCTCACTTTCACACCAAACTAAAACACAAGTAGCTCAAGGTTTGTCTGAGGGTCACTAAAGGATGGGAAGACTGAAGTTTTTCAGAGAAATGCAGCATTCAAAAAAAGTATCGGTAAGAATTAGCATCAATATTCTGTACTGCTTGTATTACCTGCTTGCAGTCTTACAGCTCTTTACAATATGACCAGGTCTGCATAATGGGAAACTGGGACACTGCTGATTTAAGCTTAATTCACATCCAGATACAAATTATTGTTTTTATCACCTGTGTCTCAGGGGAGCTGTTGAATCAAATAGGCACTTTCCTCACAGGGGAAAAAATACAGGTTAGAAAGGTAAGAATAGCTATACTAGGCCAGAGTGCTGTATCCTCCAGTTCAGTATCCTTTCTTGAAAAGGGACCAGTAAGAGATGCTGAAGTCAGACTATAAGAACAGGCTCAGCACACAGTGATACTTTGCCAGAATACACTCCCAGCAATCAACAACTTCAGGACTTCTCAAACCAAAAGCATACACTTGTGTATCCTAGCTGCTAAAGAAATTTTCTTCTATGAGCTTATCTGGTTGCTTTTTGAACCCAAGTAGAGTTTTGGTCCTCACAGTGCTCTGTGAAAAAGGCTGCCAGACCTTAACTATGGATCATGGAAGAAAATTCCTCTGCCTATTCTAAACTTTGGAACCTGTGATTTCACTTGGCATCATATAAAAGAAATAGAGAAAATAGTGAATGACTGTTCCCTGACTACCTTCTCTGCTGCTCTTTATTTGATAGCTCTTTATCATATTCATCCCTCCTAGTCATTTCTTTTTTTGTGCTGAAGAGCTGTAATATATTTAGTCATGCCTTGAAAGGAAGCCATTCTGTAACTCTGATCATTGCTGCCTGCCTTCTTTGTATGCTTTCTCTTTCACTCATTCTTTTTGAGAATGGAGGACTCATGAGGTGGGCACACCATTGGCTCTTACAGTGGCACAACTGTTTATCCTGGTTTTCTACTCTATTCCTTTCCTAACACTCTTTTTGCCTCTTTAACACTCACAGTGCACTCAACTAACATTTTCACAGAACCATCCAAAATGACTCCAAGATCTTTTGTGATTAGTAATAGCTACTTCACAGCCTATCACTGTATATGTAAAATTAAGGCTGTTCTCCAAAGCGCACTACTTTGTTTTTATCAACAGTGTCAATAGCATTTTATCACCTAGTTATGAAATGTGACCTTTCTACAGCATTTTGAAGTAAGCTCTGTTTCTCCTCTGAAATTTCCTTCCATCATTCTCTGTCCCTCTTTGCCAGATCACTCATGAACAATGTGGGCAGCGCTGGCTCTAGTAGTGATCTCCAGCAATCTCCTACCCTGTGAAAACTCATTATCTATTCCTACAGTTTGAGTGAGATTCAGTGTATAAAGAAAAACATCTCATGCAATTTTGTGTGTGACATAGCCTGTATGGTGCCAACAAGCACATTTCCCTTAAATCCCAGGTCACGTCTGTCAGCTTTGTGCAGATGTCTTGGATATTGCAGAGCATCCCAGGTGGCAGAAACTGTCTATTTTTAGGCCACTGAATCCAACTCTTGTTTCCTGTTTCTTAATGAGTTACAGACTCATGTGAGGATGATGGCATTGCTTAGTAGCTTTGTTCATTTTCAAATGTTTGGCAAAAGCTGTTTTGGAAACTCAGACCTACCTATGAACTTTTCACACATGCTAGTAACTACTCTAGAAAAAACTCTAACAAATTTGCAAGGGATGAGACCCTTCTAGAAAAGCAATGATAACTCTCTCCTATCATACCTTATTTGTTTATGTGTCTCCTTTTTACTAGACTTTCCACAGTTTTCCTCATACAGACTTTGGACTTAGCGATCACTAATTCCCAGACCCTCTTGAAAATCTGTTTTATATATTGAAGTCACATCTGCCAGTTTTTAACCATCTGGTACCAGGGCAGTTTTAGGTGCTATCTTATAGACTGAAACAGTTCTACTTCTCCACACTAAATGTTGATGCAAAGACATTGAAGTAATCTGAGCACTGTCTCAGCATAAATTAATCCATGAATTAATCTGTAATCCACACACCATGGTCAGCTCTTGACAAAAATGAGAGAGGATATGCGCCTAATTCTTGTTCTATGGCCTTTTTGTGTTTAAAAGCTATAGCCATACCAGCAACTCCTCTTAGGATAAGCATAATCAGGAGTTGGCCAAAAAAAAGTTCTTCTGTCCACGTGGTTTGTATCTAGTTCTTAAGCAGAACATGTTGTAGTAGCAAACGGATTTTTTGGCCAGCATTTGCACTGGAGCTATACTAGTATTGCCATATCAGCAAAAGCCTCTCACTCTTCACTGACATTTCTCTGCCAGCAAAACTTTCCAATTAAAATCTGGGCCTATGTTTTAGTACTTTCCCATGGCTGCCCCAAGGGCCACAGCAAAATCTCGGTTCTCCACAGCTCTGTGGCTCTTACCGCAGTTTCAGTCCTCTTCCTGCATCTTTCCCTCCACCTATGCTTTCAAAGGAAACCAATCCCAGCTGCTTAAACATCTGTCTCCCACTGTGCCCACACTTGACACATGCCACCAGCAAACAGAGGAAAGACAGTGGGGTACGGATCATATATCTGGATTTTCACTGGTGAGATAGAGGTGAAAGCTTCTCAGGATGTTTTATCCATGAGTCATCATCACCATTAAGAATTCAAATCTTCCTGAGAATTCAAAACGTGAATAACGGTTTGAATTAATTAAGCAACGTCTCCTTCTGTGTAATGAGCAGTAAAAAAAATAAATTTTATCGAAGTGAGTATACTGTCACATAAAGCTGTTTTATGCTCTTGTCCACAAAGGAATCTAGCTCCAGATGGAATTTACTCCTTTATAGGGATCTTATTTCTCCATAACATCAGATGCAAAATCTCTCTCTTCTGTGCTTCTGAAAAGATTTATTCATAGCTGCTCTTCTGGTAAGATACTTGAATCTCATGGTAATATTTAGACGAGATCAGTTTCTGGCTAAAACTAATGTGTTACTGTAGATTATACCTATCCTCAGCCATTATCATACCACATAAACACATTAGGACATTTTCCTGGACAACAACGTCTTTATACATACTGGAACAACTACAGAATAAACAAATGGAAAGGCATTCCCTGTGGCTGACCTGTGATTTGGAGTTTGCTCTCAATTCCTTGAGCTTCATTTTCAGTGTATAAAAATAAGCCCAAGCATCAAAACGATACAATTGTCACTTCCTCTAATGTTCATCCATGGGTACTTATCTGAAAGGAATACAGTGTGTAACGTGCCTTCACAAACACCCATGCATCAATACATCCTGCATTCACATATGTATTTCATAGCTATGTTGCACAGATCTCTGTCAGGTTTAATACTATTTTCAGCTTCCAGCCTTTGTCCCTTGCCTTCCTCCTTCTCTGCCTTCCCCAAAAGAAGGAAAATCTAAGATGAAAGTCAAGCCATGCTGACTATTCAGTAGGCTCCTGTGGCTCACCTCTGCCTGGCAGATCCCTGTGCACAGGGACTAGTTCTGGATACTTCATGCCAGATCACAACAGTGTGAGAGAGACAGTGTTACCAAAACACCACACCATTTAATGCAATGGCCTAATTTGCTCCTTCAGAGTTTCTCAAATACTGGGATTAGGGTTACTTCTGTGCTGTGCAAAGTGGCAAGCAGAAGGGAGAGTAGGAAGATTAAGAGAGACCAGACTGAATTTTGACTGCAAAGCACGGGGAGACTTCGGAGTCAGTTTGTTGAAGAGCAGCAAGTTTACAAGACCCTTTGTGTCTTACACTGCCCGTGCAGCGGATTTTCAGGGATACACACAATCCTCAAAGGTGCATCCAGAGAGGAAGGCATAGAGCAGGTGGCCCACGTAAGTGAGTAGACAGCAGTTCTGTAGAGGGCTGCACAGCTGCTCCCCCAGCACACAGCAGTGCAGGACATGCATGGCGCTGCTGCTGTGACTCCAGATGCCCAACAAGGAACCAGCTCACTTGACAAACATTGCAATTTGGACAGGAGCATATGGTGCTTCAGGTATTACCCACATTGGTGGCACAACTCTCGTTGCCCCTCAGGATTTCAAAAGTGTTTAAGAGCATAATTTTCACCTTGGGAACACCATAGAAATATTGGGCTGCAGTGGCTGAAACAAAGCATAACCTTAAGAGCATGATATCACAGATATTTCTGAGAGTGGGTATGGTTGACAGTGTGCTATGAAAGGTTAAAAAACCCAAACAGCTGTGATAGATAAATTTCTCTGGGGGAAGGCTTGAGGACAGAGTGAGAGGGTCCAGCTAGGTGGATGCTTTAGCCCAAACGTCAAGAGGAAACCTGCAGATGTTTCAGGGCCTATTTCAAAATGCAGAGCTTGAGCTAAAAGTCTATATAACAGATGGCAGTTTCTGAGTCACTAAACATTATTATTTGGCAACAAAATTACGCTCTCTCAACCATCTCTCAAGGGATTCTTGCCACAAACTGCTGTAAAAGTGATGTGTATTCTGTAACATTCAATTGCAGAGTTTCTAAACCAACAAGGAGAGCTCCATATAACTGTAGACACAGACACATACTTAAATAAAAGATCTAAAGTAAACTTGGCATACATCAGCCTGAGTCAGAGAAACCAACACTGGAGTCCAGAGGCCCACCATTTTCTGTGTATTTCTGGATTATTTATGCTTGCACGTTACTATCTCCTAACAGATAAAATCTGGTTTTTTCTTCTTCTTTTTTTAGGTAGATTTTTAGTAAATTCAGTAAATATAACAGGGGAATTAAATCTTAACACCAATGTCCGGCACTGAAAACAACTTTATCTTTAACATATCTTTAAAAAACAACCAAACCATGTTTATAGGCTGATCCCAACAACACTACTATGAGTATTACACATCCCATTAAACAAGTAGATACAGGCTCAGAAGGCCAGATACACAAAGGGATTCAGGTACCCAAATGCTTCCTTATTTCATTTAGTCTGAGTTTGGGGGGATTTAGGTACCAAAATACTTTACAGGATCTGGCGCTGTGTATCTTTGCAAGGCTGTTGCAGGCATCACTCTCAGGGGCAGGATTAAGAAGTCCCAGCTCCAGTCTCATCCTCAGTTTATTAGGCTATAACCTTTTCTGAATTGCATCAACTGAGTTAATAGAAAGAGCACATGACCTTTCTGTGATAAGGCTCTTTATCACAGCAGCCTCCCAAGGAGTCACAGTGTCTACTGTGCTGAGCTAATAATAGACAACATTTCTACAGGGACATAATTCATGGGGCTGCATGCACAAGGCATGCACCAAAACCTCATAAAGTACCAAATGAATAATACTCTGAATAAAAACAAAAAAGCTGTAAGCACTGCACAGTGAAATGTTCAATACAAGCTATCTGCATAACAGCTACGTATCTTAAACCCAAAAGGAGAGAGAAATGGTAGAGGGTAGGC
Source organism: Ibycter americanus (assembly GCA_035590275.1). Classification (NCBI taxonomy): domain Eukaryota; kingdom Metazoa; phylum Chordata; class Aves; order Falconiformes; family Falconidae; genus Ibycter; species Ibycter americanus. The sequence continues at coordinate 107,847,559 of JAVJGI010000050.1, read as the reverse complement.
AATAGACAAATGATTGTGTATCACATTTTGGTCAATGAGGTTGCTATTTTTGCCTCTATGGTAACTCCTTCTACCTGTTATGCATTTTATTCCTATCCTGCAAGGACTGTTGACTAGGAGGAGAAGGAAAACTACGAATGACAGCAGCAGAGACTACTTGCAAGAGATCAGTATGGTCTACTTAAATCTGACAAGAGGAAATACAGAAAAGGGGAAAGGATGGCTTCACTTAAAAGAAAACAAGCTTTCAGTGTTAAAGCATCTCTCTCAGAAAAAATATACTCTTTCCTCCTTCCCCTGTACAACTCCATGCAGTTTATCAAGTGAAAGTCTGCTGGATGAAATGCTTCCTTCGCAGCAACATGCCAGCGATATCTAGAACGGCTCATAATAGAAAGTAAAGTCCGCAACCATCTTTTGTAAACAAAGTTATTGCTTGTAGGCACAAATGCATCTAGAAAGTGATGACTCCTTTAAGTGCTACCCTTTAAATTGTCATTTTTGGCACAAATCTGCATTTTTGAAGAACAGAACCAAGGCATCGTGATACATAGAAGAAATCATATTCTGAGCTGAAAAATTACTCTCCCTTCCCTCCAGGTTTTGTCTATCAGAACAGGACAACAGAGCTTTGCAACCTTGATATTGTTACACTGATGCCAAGGTGACTGCTGTACACTGTGCTAGGTATGAAAAGGAACCTACTCCATCAATATAGGTGGTAGTAGTACTTTGGGAAAGGAAACAGCTAAAAAACACCAATTAAACTACAGTCATAAGTAAAGAGAAGATGAAAACAAAGAGAAGATGACCCTTGTGGATAATTACCATACAGAAACCTTTTGGATTTTGCTTTTAAAGGTGATGTTTTTCCCTACTATTTTCTTTATACATGCTGCGTTTTTATTTTGATCTGGTGATGATTCATAGGTTAAAAAAAACCCAAACACCCCAAAACCAACACCAAAGAAAAGCCTGATTCAAGGAACAACAAATCTATTATCCAGGTAGCATCACAGCCTAATCTCCATTGCAAAAGTACATGGAGCACAATCCTGTCCCTTCTGGAAAGCACAGGATTCTATCATTGAGTTCAATACAGACATGATTTCAGTCATCAGCTGAAGGTATTTCTAAATGGTAAGATGAGGTAGCCAGCGTAAAAGCACACTAGTTAATGTGAAACAGTGCTTAGACAGAAGAATTTTATGTTCATATAGTTTTGTTGTTTGAGGGGCTTGCAGTCAAGGCACATTAAATGCATTTCCAAAGACAAGCTTCATGAGCTCTTCTGTAACTACGTAGATATGCAGAATTAGATGTCATTAAAGCCAGTCCTTTGTGATCTCTTCTCCTATAATGTTTATAACACGTCCCTGGTTAGCAAAGTGTCCAACAACTCTAGAGACGTCAAATGTTTTCTGACTTGACTTTTTAGAGAAGCAGACAGTAACAGACACAAGTACTCCCTAAGGATTTATTCATGCCAAGCTTTCTCCTCCTCTTATTTTGTACTCAAATAGTGATTTCCATGCATCTTTACTGGTATCTCACCTTGCCCTTGAGCTTTACCTAGAAGGAGTATCAGCAATAGTTCTGCTTGTAGTGACCTCACTACGTCTTTCTTTTTTAAAAAGCAAAAACAACAAAAAAAAACTGTTTGTTTTTTTCCCCAGCAAGTAGGAAGAAAACCAAAACAGTGACTCACAGACTAAAATAGATCCCCAAGTCCAAAGAAACCTTTGAAAGGGATGGGTGTTTTCCTCCCATAAGACAGACTGTGTAATCTTTAGCACATTCTTTCGCTAAGTAACACATTCCATCTCAGTTTAAGAGAGAAACAGTGTAAAACCACCGCACCTTTTTTCATCACTATGCATTTTAACAGTTGTTCTGCTGCTGCTTCAGGTATTGTAAAATGCACCAGTTGTCAAGTGCTGCTTCAGTCTGCATAAAAACAGGCATGAGAAATTCAATGCCTTTCTAGTTTCTTTCCCTTCCAAAATCCCATCAGCCATCATTCCATCTCTTCACAAACAGCATCCAGATGTTAACAAACATCTCAAACTTACTGTTTTTCAATGGCACAACCTCTTCCTATTCAGTTTTTTCTATCATTTATTTTGTCCACGCTGCAGCCTTTGTTGTTTGCTCATATTTCCAGCTTACCACAAAATATGTTGTATGAGTATCAACAAAATAATTCCTTTAATATGAACCAAAACAACACTATTTGCTTCAAATCCAGGGAAATAGAACCTGTGATTAAGTTTATGATCATTGGAGCTTCCACTAATATTTTTTTGGATGGGAATTTAATGTGGAGCATCACTGAATGTTCCAGTTTGAGTTCAAGAGTGAACTTTTATTTTCAGAGCTCACAATAACAAAGAGGCTGAGGATCTTTAATATATTTTTTGAATCTGTTTCATTCAGTAGAAAATAGGTCCCTGAGTCATGAACTATGGATTGTAAATCAATAAAGGTCTGATAAGGCTGACAAGTGACAGAAATAGACTATGCAGCACCTTGCACAGGCTTTGCAGCATCACTGAACACATTAATGCCTCTACATTTAGAAAAACCTTCTGCCTTAAATTTGTGGGCACGCTGATCTTGACTAGAGAAAGGAATTTTGTATTTCCCATATAGCTCTTAAAAACATATTATCATATGTTTGCCACAGTTTCCATAATTGCATGTATAGTTATGAACAGTTGTTTTCAACCTGAGTTCAGTGGACTCTGGAGGCTTGCAGATTACTTCTAAGAGGTCTGCTTAAAGTAATGAACAAAAGCAAGGACATCTTTTCTGGGTTTAATCCTGCTAGGCAGTCATCCCCATCTGTACTGATCAAAAGTCCTTGAAATGACTGTTACAACCTAAAGGAGAATGAATTGGGTTACTTCCTCTGTGAACCTGATGACAATAAAAATTGGCAAAAAATATTGCTAAGAAATAGCAGCTTATTTCCAGAGCCTTGAGACTGAGGTTGAAACAAGGGGAGATACCCCCGCAATGTATTACCTTCTCACAAAGACTCCAGGTTCTTAAAAATGGTTGACAGCAAGTCTGAGGAACCACAGAGTTTCTCAGGGAATTTAAAAACTGCAGATACCAGATAAATTGCACCTTTGAAAATCAGCTCAGGAACTGAGATGTGGTGCAAGTCTGAGCCAGACTTTTGCTAACTGAAACATGGCTCTTCTGTTGTGTGCCCCGTCCTGCAGAGATGAGGATAATTTTGTTTGCCATTGAAAAGCTCACTTGTCTGGCTCCTCTTTGTGTTACAGGACTGAGGTTTGCTATGAAGGGTTAAACCCTTGTCTCCAATTAATGTTAACAAAGCTAATGGGTAAGCTGGACTTGCCAGCCCAAGCTGAAGAGCTGGAAAGGGCTTACCCTATTTCAAAGCCATGACAAGGGCCGGCAGCGTCGAGGTTATCAGGGAAACGTGGAGCAGACAGACTGTGGACAGCCAGAACTCTCCTGGCACATGGAGCCATGGCAACGTACAAACACTATCCTTGGGCCTCATGTTCAGATCTTCCCTCAGGAGAATTTCCTGCAAGAGCACGTGCTGTTTGCTAACAGCCAGGGTCAGAAAGCAGTCTCTATACCTCGTTGGTGGGGCTGTAAAAGGGGGATTGAATCAGACCTAAACCTAATCAAAATCCAATTGCATCAATGTTTTTAAGTTCTTGTTAAACTCATACCAGCCTTCCAAAAGTGTTTCTGCTAATCAGACTAACAGCTTAGCTATCACCGATGTCTCTAGATAGGCACCTTTCAAGCACCAGGACTGTCTGCACCCGTACAGGTCTGCAATGCTGTGTGTTATATCCTATACCATTAAAACCTATGTCCTCAATATCCACAGGGCTCCCCAGCAGGTGCTGCACTAGCCCCTGCGCTGCCCTCAGGGATGCTCGGTGCTGCTCAGGGTCCCACCTGGTGTCTGCTCCCTACCAGGACTCTCATGCTGTGTGCTGTCACTGGCTGCTTGCCATTCTGAGATGATTCATTTTCCACATCAAATGGGTTAAACTGGTTTGGGGTTAGCAAAGTGGTTAAGAGCCCACCAGTGGCCTGCATAGGAACAAAGCCAGAACACATTCAGCCAGAGCGAAGTCCAAAAAGAAAAAAGCTGTGGTTCAGCTTTCTGGTTTTACTTCTCCAACGATTTTGCAAATGAATGAGAAAAATTTAAAGGAAAAGGAATTATGCAGAAAATTAGAACTATCATTACAGTCAGTCTCTAGAGTCTCCTGTAAAGTTTGAGACCCATGAGCTAGATTTTGCACCAGCACAGTCCTTGGCTCAAATAAGCTCCAATCCAGATAAATAAGAGAGGAAGAGAAGAAAGAAAAACACAGCAAAGGAAGTTAAAGCAGAGTAGTGACAGTGCTGTCTTTGAGCACAAGCCCTGTGCTCTGCTCCAGAGCATAAGTTAGGAGAAGAAAAATGCACAGAAAATGTCTTGGTTACAATCCTCTGCTCGTGCCACAGTTTCAGGGTTGCTATTTGCTTCCTGTGGGAGCATCTCCCTTTCCCCAGAAGCTTAGATTATTTCTTCCCCATCATCTAGATAAAAACTTATCAGGAACATGAAATGAGATTGCAACTCATATACAGTAGATGTTCTGTTATGACAGGCTAAATAAAATCAGTTGTGATGCAAGCAAGATTATGGGAAAGGCCTCCATTTCAGTTTGTTTTTAAATAATCTGTGGTCTGCAGCTGAATATTTGTCCAAGGAAATAATGGGTATAAAATAATCACTGACTGTATGCCGCTAAGAACCAGATGCTATTGGGTTACACTTCCCTGGACAGGCAGCGCTAAAAGTTAGAACACCATCACCTCAATAAAAATGCAACAAGTCAAAAACAACTCCAGGCTGTAACAAGTGCAGTCAGTGCTTATATTCCTACCCCCATTTGTGTAACAGTGTTTACTACTTTTTCTCCCCAGGAGTAAGATTTTAAATAATTGACTACTCTTCTCACTTGCAGTCTCAAAACCCTGTTCTCTTTAAGTCTTTATAGAAAAGAATGAGACTTTATGGAGTCTGATTCTGTTCACTTCCTTTCCAATTACAAGGTCTTCTGCAAACTTGATCATTTATAGCCAAGAAATAGCTCCAAAGGAACCCCTGCGAGGAAAAGCATTGAAAGACGATTAGCAATGCCTGTAAATATATTCAGGGGCAAGCTCCAGATTTTACTTCAGCTAATAGGAAACACTGAGATTTTGTTGTCAAATTAGCATCAGAAACATGGAGAACCCACAGAGGCACAGCAAAGCCATAAGATGCTCTCTAGCTCCATACAATCACGGTTATAAACAGGACTTCTCAGCAAGGTAGGCAAAATTGGATTTTGCCGCCTGGAATAAAGGACTGGAATTGGAGGTTGAGCTGTTCCTACCCCAGGAAGAACAACAGAAAAAGGGGGCACAGGTGGAATGCACAGCCAGAGAAAAAGACCTCTGAACCTTTGAAACTGGGCTACCTGCCACCCTAAGGAGAGAAGGGGAAAGCTGGTGGTCCATAACTCTGAGTCACACCTCGGACACCCTGTTACCCTTCCCTCAGCACAAGCACCCTGGCCTTCAAAGGGTCCCAAGAAAACAAACTAGGATTATGGCTTCTTTTTTTTTTTTTTTTTTCACTGCACAGGGCAACTTTGATATGCCAAGGGAAGGCCCTGGCTGCCTATGGTATTGGGTTTATGTGGCAAGGTTTTGGCAGAGGCAGGGCTACAGGCATGGCTTCTGTGAAAGCTGCTAGAAGCTTCCCCTATGTCCAACAGAGGCAATACCAGCTGGCTCCAAGATGGACCCGCCGCTGGCCAAGGCTGAACCCACCAGTGACAGTGGTAGCAGCTCTGGGTTAGCATATTTAAGAAGGGGGGCGGGATGAACTGGGCAAGAGCAAGGAGTGATAACACGTGAGAGAAACAACTCTGCAGACACCAGGGTCAGTGCAGAAGGAGGGGGAGCAGGCGCTCCAGGCACTGGAACAGAGATTCCCCTGCAGCCCGTGGTGAAGACCATGGTGGGGCAGGCTGTCCCCCTCAGCCCATGGAGGAGCCCATGCCGGGGCAGGTGGATACAGCCAAATGAGGCTGTGACGCTGTGGGAAGTCTGTGCTGGAGCAGGCTCCTGACAAGACTTGTGGCTCCATGGAGAGAGGAACCCAGGCTGGAGCAGGTTTGTTGACAGGGACTGTGACCATGCAGGGGGACCCACACTGGAGCAGTTTGCAAAGAACCACTACCTGTGGGAAGCACTCACGTTGGAGAAGTTCAAGGAGGACTGTCTCCACGGGAGGGACCCCAGGCTGGAGCAGGGGCAGGGTGTGAGGAGCCTCCCCCTGAGGGGGAAGGAGCAGCAGAGACAGCGTGTGGTAAACTGACCGCAGCCCCATTCCCATTCCCCTGTGCTGCTGTGGGGGAGGAGGTAGAGAATTTGGGAGTGAAGTTGAGCCCAGAGAGAAGGTAGAGGTGGGGGGGAAGATGTTTTAAGATTTGGTTTTATTTCTCATTACCCTACTCTTGTTTGATTGGTAATAAACTAATTTCCCCAAGTCGAGTTTGTTTTGCCTATAACTGTCATTGCTGAATGATCTCTTCCTGTCCTTATCTTAACCCATGAGCCTTTTGTTATATTTTCTCTCTCCCATGCAGCTGCAGAGCAGAGTGATAGAGCAGCTCTGGGGGGCACCTGGTGTCCATCCAGGGTCAACCCACCACACCTATATATATTGTGTCTTTGTGAGATGGCCTCTGCAACGAAAAGCAAGGAGGTCCATTACAGGGTTCCTAAAATATTTTGAGGTATCCATCCAGTTTCTAACCATTACAGGAAACATCATTTTTTTGATGACCCAGATATATTGCATTGCATTAAAAAAGTAGTATTATATCACAGTTTCTGAATTTCCATATACAGCACTTAGGACCAATTAAATGCAGTCTCAACCTGTTCCATTGCACCATCAGTTAAGTCTGTTTTGGTGCAAGGCATAATTGAAATATCAAGTTAAGACAAACTTGGAAGCAGAGCATTAAGATAATTAGTTGCTGTGGTGACTCAACACATAACATTTCCCAATACTACGTCACACATTCACATCTAGTATTTTCTTGTTTGGGCTGAAAAGAGAGTAGACTCTCTCCATATCATGCAGAGGCCTCTTCAGAGAATGCTCCGCAACAGCTCACCCACTCACTTATCAGAAAGGTTTTAGAGATACAACAAAGCTGGCACAACATCAAGTTAAACTTCAGGATCACAGTCACATCAGGACTAACCAATGCCAAAAGCCACACGAGAATTTGGTACAAAAAGCTAGAAATTCAATACTCGTTTCATGAAATTTCATCACCTGGAAAGAACACAAATAGAAAATGAAGTCACTTAGATTGGAAACTTCATATATTTTTTTAAAAAAACCCACTGTGATTTGGTCAGTTTGCTGTTGGCCTATTTACCAGAACATGTTTACCAGGAAATTTAAAGCCAATGCAGTCAGAACACAACTGTTTACTTAGTTTCTTCACACAGTTACTCTCTTACACACAACTGTAGTAGGCCTGATGCTGAGATATCAGTTCAATCACATATAAAAATTATTTTAAAAAAAGAACACAAAAAAAGAAAAACAACCAACCAACCAACGAGATATTTCTTTAGAGGTGACACTTGGTATAGCCCCTTCGGCTGTACTTCGACTCCCATTTCAACCTTTCCTGGTCCCACCTTTTCGGTGCTTGCTGAGCACTGATTGAATCTTGTTTATGGGGGAAGAAGTATTCTACACCAGCAGGAAAAGTCACTTTTCAATAAATCAGTAGTTGGCCTGCTGTGTTCTGCATGTGAAATTGTTAAGCCAGTTCCTTCCCCATTCTTTTTGTCTGTTTTATATAAATGATTCATGAGGGTTGGGTTGGTTTTTTTTAAGAGTATGCAGTAATTCTACAAAGGATCATGTAAAATATTTATGAGGTTTAGATAAAATCCACCTGCTGTGTGGATGCATTACCTATCAAGTCTTACCTCAGTTTGACTGAATTTATTTATTTTTGGCTCTGTTTTCATAATTTCCCAACCTTTCCCACTCTTTGAAGCCACATAATCTTCTAACCAAGGAAGTTAAGAAACTAATGTCAATGAAGTCTGTTCAAAGCTTTCACTTTTACTGATTTTACTCCTCCAGATACTCATAGATCACAAATCATGATCTGACCAGAGCCAGATGGCATGAGTATGCCCAACGTGTTGTACTAATAGTTTTGGAGGGGATTACTCAGACAGTAAAGAGCACATATCAAAGAAGAAAAGAAATGGTTTCTTCTTGCTTGCACTGGAAGAAATAAACCAGCACTTAAAAGGCACCCAGAATTAAATAATTTGATGTCTTCTCTTTGTAAAAAGGCCAATATTAAATAAACAAACTATGTCATTGAGCATATGTAAGAGGATACCATGAGACGATGACACAAATGAATGATTTTTGCCAGATGCAAGTTTCATCTCTGCGTATCACTGCTCCCAAAGGGAAACAACTGTGCAGTTATCATTCCCTTATGCTGATGCATTGGTTTTGCTCCTTCTAGAAAGTGAAAATATAGAAGCTTCACCAACAGAAAACAGTTTTGCTCATAAAAAATTATCGTTTGGTTTGACCACTTCATATTAGAATGAAGAACTTCCATCAGCTAAGGGCTTCTCAGAACTTCTTGATGAAGTGATCTGTTAGGACCGATGTCTTTAGTATCATTCTGTTACCATCTGAATCAGTGGACATCTTTTAACCTCTGATATCTCACATTTGTTTCCAACAAAGAAAACCCTTATATGCATCATTGCATTAGAACAACAGAAATGTCCTAGAAGCATAGCATTAAGAGTGCGATGATTATCTTTTTCACTGTGACACTTGGTGGTTTAGCTATTAACAAAAAATATAGTATTCCATGAGTAATATAATAATTGCATAATGATGCTAAATAATAATAAATTATGCTAAATAATACTAAATAAAAATAAGTTTTCAAAAAATCTTTCTAGTAATGTTTTTGGAATAGACCCTGAAAAGGCTGTTAATAAGTGACCTGCAATTTATGAGGAGCTGGGGGAGTAGACTCAGGCTAGCTGTTTGTCTTAGGAGATGGAAGGATAAGAGAGACAAAAGGCAGCTTTGAACAATCAATGCATCACTACCGATGGCTGTACAGAGCCACAAATACACTGACTCCTCAGACAACAGCAGGAAGAAAACAGAAATGCTGCTGAGCACATTGTAGCCCACCAGTGCTCAACCCTCTCTAGCCTGCCAGGATAGGTGGCTTGTTCTGGTGGTGGGCAGGGCCATATGGTGCAATTAGCCTTCAGATACACTGCACAGCCATTACTTCCAGTTACTTACTAGTGAATCTAATGCCATTAGAAAAGAGAGAATGACTTCAGTCAGTTTACAGGCCAGAAATCTTCATGGACCATTTATAGACTATTTGACCTTTTTTCTGGTCATCCTTTTTATGGATAACACGTCGAGTAGGATGAAAAAAAACACAACAACCCTCTGTGCACTAGCTGCCTGCTCTTGGGTTTTGAACTTATAAACAGACTTCAACTTATAAACATTCTCTACATACTAATTCTGGGAAAAATTTTTGGAACATTGGTCTCCAGTTGGAGTGGAAGAAGTACAGATGAGTCACACTTTTTATTGGTTGCATAAACTCCCATTTCTATTAAACTGTTTTCTGAAGATGCATTTCATATTTTTTTTCCTACTTGCTGATGTTGATTTGGCATTGTTTTTGTCTGCACCAGAATAATAGTGGTTGCTATTTTCATGGCAAGTTTTATTTTCAGAATTTTGGTAACAACAACAAAAAAAACCCCCACACTGTTTTCCCAGCACTAATCAGCCCAATTTATCATGATTCCAGAGCTGACAAGTTATGGCTTTTCTATGGGTACAGTTAAGCATATGCTTTTCAGCTAAGCATAATATTCATCCTGCCTCTCAGCTGGATTTCACTTACAACATACACCACCTAAATCCAGAACAGCTCCTTGTAACCACAATCAGAATCCAGCCCAGTTAATTCAGGAAAGGAACATAAAAATACCATGATAGTATTCATTGCGCCAAGGACAGCATCATTACAACATACTAACATGGTAAATATGGTGGGAGAGAACCTGCAAGTAGGTAAAGACTTTCCATTTTGTGCTGCTTTGATGGGGCTTGGCATACACAAGTAAAGACATATGGCACACAAAGTCTGTGGTTAGATCAGCCTCTGTATGTGGCTAGGCTCGTCCAACAAGACTGAATGCCCTCACCTGGGCACAACCTGCGACATCCATACAGGGATGAGGACTGACAGCTCAGTTGTCTTAAAAGCCTCCTCCACATCCATTCCAGGCAGCAGCACACTGCTCACAACAGCCCACACAGGTGAGGTGGGATGAGGCTCCCCTGCCCACCTGATCCAGCCCTCCACCTTGCTCTGCTCAAGCACCAATGCACAGACCAGGCAGATGCCCAGCCTAGGAAAGCTCAAAGCCATTTCTTAGCCCTCTGACAAATCCTGCTACTCACCATCACATAGGCAAGTATGAAAAGTGGCAGCAATAAAGAAATAGTCCAGCCTATGCTCACATTGTGAAGGATCTGTTAGTTTGCATGGGACAATGAGAACTGAAGCCATTTCACTGATTTTTGTATGTGTTATGTTCCACATCACCCAAGAGCTCTATTCCACTTTCTGTAGCCGCTTGGCACTAACTTTATGCCATGCACCAGTGCTTGCATTTCCAGCTGCAGGTATCATCTGATCCTCACTGTGCCATGAAGAGGTGCTACAGGTATTAAGTCTTCTCTTGCCCCACTGCATAGCTTGACGTTCATTTTGAAACATAGTTCACTGCTTGCCTTTGCTCATGCTTGAGGAGGGCCAGCTTGCCACCTGGTCTGGGGCTAATAATTTCACTCTTCCAGGAGTGCATCTTCCCCACTGCAGCACAACCGTGCCTCAGCTCTGCATGCTGAGGCAGGTAATGGGAGCAAACAGCTCTGCCTTTCTTTGGGTACACTTTATTCTGTGGGGTATTTTAATCTAATATTCTCTTTAAATACTTGTAGCATGATTATAGAGCACAGAGAAAAAGCAGGATAATTGTTATCCTTCACTTCAGCCAAGAGGCCAACTTACCTCTGTATCTTGTATCGGAAATGGGGGGTAAGTACTACTGTGTACTTGTAAGCCAATTTTAAACTTTGGAGGCAAATTACTTAGAAATGCATTAAATCCGGGTGTTTTAATTCCTTGCCTGCCTGACACTCTTGGACTACTCCTATAGTTTTTCAATGCTGAGCCCTTAGCCCTCCGCTAACTAAGTTAGAAACTGTGTGTGGTATTTTGACTATTTTATCTATAAGTGTATTTAGGTTTTCCAAAATAGCTGAAAGTAAGAATTGAATTAATCTTAAGTGTAAGGTAATGAATAAATATCCAGACTTGTGGACTACAAGATTTGTTAACAATTCTAGAGGAAATCACAACAGTTTGAAGTGAAACAAAGGTTGTTAGTCCTCTCCATGCTTGATCAGCTGGGGCCACTGATTACATTGGGGAATGGGCAGGGAAGGAAAACCAGAGAGATCCCAGTGTTATCACAGGACTGACCAGCAAAAGAGCCAAACTCCTTTACTCCTCAACTGTAGCCATTACAGCCCATTCCCCCTTTCATTCTCTCTAACTAGTAAACAGCCACATCTCACCACCCAAGAATGAAACTGCTCTACAGATGTTACGCACTAATAAAGGAATTCATATTTTTGCATCATCTCTAGCCTATTTTAGGAGGTTTTGGCTTCCCACTCCCTTGCCCCCTTTCCCAGCAATATTTGTCTCTCCTTCTCTCTTCCCAGTTCCTTGAACCTATTTCAATGGAGGCTCCTTCTCCCCCTGGCCTCTTGCACATCCACCTCTTTGCACTTGTTCCTCTAATTATAGTTCCTATACTTTTCCCTAAAACAGGTTGGTATGAAGCAAGTAACAAGCAGCATTGCCTTAAATGCAAAGGCAACATTTAATGAAGTAAGTGGACAGGAGGCAGACTCCAAGGAGACAAAATTACAGCTACACAGCTCACACTGAGGAATGTCTCCAAATGTTCATGAATAAACAAGACTGAAGGGAAGCAAGGGCATTCAGTCACAAGGATGGATGAAGTAACAGTTTCTTCTTCTCAACTGCTTGGCATTTAATGTATCAGTGAGATGGCAGCAAGCCTTGGCTTTAGTACAACTTGAGCCTGTGAGGATAACAGTTCGTATCTCTGCCTTGCGGGTGCCACATTTATGCCTTGCCGAACAGTTTCACAGAGTTTTGCCTCCAGAATGAAGAAAGCAAATAACGTTCAATTGTCAGAGACATTCCAAGGTTACACTAGTAAACTCACATAATAATAGTATTTATTATTCTTTCTCTAAATGGACACCAATATTGGCCTAGCATTCTGCTGACAAAACCTTCCCATTCTACTCAAAATAGGATATTTGAATGCGCTCCCTGTGTTCAGTAATACAGCTCCTCAGCATATTGTAATGTGCCTCATATGAGTCGCAGCTGCTGAGTAAAAGGTAAAGACCCAACACGGGCATTTTGTCTTCTGTTACTGTTAAGCAGTTATAAATATGGACAAAACAAAAGTTACGAAATTAAGGCAGTAAACTTGCCACCTTGCCAGAATCCAAATGGATGACGCTTTCTTCTCAGAATATGAGTTAACAGAGATATATGGATTCAATTAGCCCCTGCCCAATGTGGATGGTGCATAATTTACCGTTATGTCAAGCTGCCTTATAAATCAGATAGCTTCACAGTCACCTGCCTGTGAGTACTTTAGCTGCCATTCTGACTGCCTGTCACCATTTTTGTCTATTTATGCAGTGAGAAACAAAGGGGGTTTTGTTTTTTGTTTTTTTTTTTTCCAGTTCCTGTGCCCTTTAATTTTTGCTTTGGAAAGAAATTCCTTGAATTTTCCCATCCTTCTTCCCCCGCAGCTCCTATTAGAGGGAAAAAGGAGGGGAGGAAGAATATGAGAAGAACAGCAGAAGGAGAAAAACCTGTGAATGTCTCAAGCATGTCCTCATGCCTTTAAAATGCCAAGAAAGAAGGATAACTATTTCCATTTCACTACACTCCTCCAGTCTCAAGCACTCCGCAGGAGAGGAGATGATGACTGACTGAAGGCAGCAAGAGATGTATCACTGGCTGAAGCAGGAAACCTGACAGCGTCTGAAAGGTCAGAAAGGTTTCCTCTCTCAAACCCAACCATTTCCTTCTCCCACTTCACTGATTACAGGGAGTGTTATCCCCAGTTCACTCTACATCAAGCTTTGGGGGAAGTGTTTTGCTCCATTGATCCTCCTGAGGTGTCCATTTGTGGCCATATCTAAATACCAGTCATGCAATTCATGTACCACTAGCATTAGTCACTCTCCCTTCTTTTGTTCTCTAATTGATCCAAGGAAAGCAAATGAGATAAAGGCACGCTGCAAACAACAGTTTTTCACCGAGTGACAAGAGCTTTGGCAAATTTTTGTTCAACATTAAGTCTGGTAGGGCAAGAATTTCATATGAAGATTCTCTGCCAGGACATTCACAAGACAACATGAAAATGGATTTTGAATCACCTAGAAACTTTTACGGTGATTTAATCTGTAGTAATAAACAAGACATGGCCAGGACATAAACCTTAACCACGGGCACAAGGTCATCCTGTAGCATGTAACTGGCTAGCATAGTACCTGGCATGGTTTTGGCTTTTCTGAACCATAATTCAAACTATGTTCAGACAGCATAGGCCAGGGAGAAGATGGCCAAAGGTGCACTACATCTGGTAGCCATGCAACTGGAAGCTTGGTCATACCAATCTCTCTCTCACACAGAGGCTGGCTTGTGAGATTTACTAGTATAGACATACCTGTAAACCTCTGGACAGGAATACCACCACATACACAACAGCTGAGAACTGTTCCCAGAGAGCAAGGCCTATTAGTGAGTGATGCAGCATAACGAATCCTCAAAGGAGGCATGACAGATGTACTCCATGGCATTCTTGGCACGATAATGCTAGCAGTTGAAAAGCTTGTTGTAGGGGATGGTGTGTTTTTTTCCACCCCCTTTTCCTCTAGACTCCTAAAAAAATCCAGGAAAGATACAGATCATTTATAGTAAACTTAAACCAACAGGCAAGGGTTTTATTTTTTCAGTTGCCTTCCATGATCCACTTGAAAGTGGTTGACAGATTTCAGAGACAAACTTAGGTGGAAAAGTCACAGCTGTAAGTCAGTAGATCTACTTCTCATTACAAACCACTACTTTTGATATGAATTAGAGGTTGGGTCTTGCACATGGCCTATCCTATTGTTACCATGTAATATAGTCTGTTTTAGCTTTGCAACTATATTGTTTGTTTTAGGGTAATCACCATGGAGAGATTGCTAACCAACCCTGGCTCTGTAATGTTATGCCAAGAGGGAAAGAGTAATTTAAAACTTATGGTCACCAAGGAGATTGTACAGTAGCTGAGGAGGCTGTTGTATAGGTAACTAATGAAACAAACTTGAACTCTCCTTGGACTCTCCATATAAGGGAAGTAAATTAAGGTTCCGTGATCAGTCAGCTGTAACAATAGGGTCAACTACTGTTTGAGACACCTTATAAGACTCTCAGATACCTGTAAGGATCATGCGTGACGCTTAATAAACATAGTACTGCCTATTGAATGAATATGTATGATTTTTCTGAGAAATGTAACGCATAAACATAAGTGTAGACTATATAATTTTGTTTGAATGAAACATACAGCACACATGTTAGTTGGAGCGATCCCCTGTGCATCCAGTGCTGTAATAAAGGAACGCCTGCTTCTTAATGCCACATTGGTGTTAAGAAGTTTTCCTATTTCCTATATGACCTATTACTCCTGATTTCAGTGAACGCTATAATGAGAAGCTGCCATGATTCCTTCTGCTCCAGAAAGACACTTTGGGATAAGGTGGGGTTTTTTTCAGAGCAGCAGCTTGTCTGGAGATCTGAAGGACACAAGTACACCCAAGGCAATGCTCCTGGTATGACTCCTGGTACCACCATGCCAAGCAGGGTGCTACATCCTGTAGCACACCTGTGACAGCAGCAGAACCTCCCACAGTTGCTGCTTCCACTTTTGCTCACTTGCACAGAATGGTCAGGGTTGGAAGGAACCTCTGGAGATCATCTAGTCCAACCTCCTGCTAAAACAGGTTCACCCAGAGCAGGCTGCACAGCATCACATCCAGGTGGGCTTTGAATGTCTCCAGACAAGCAGACTCCACAACCTCTCTGGGCAGCCTATGCCAAGCCTCCACCACCCTCAAGGTAAAGAGGTTTTTCCTCATATTCAAACGGAACTTCCCGTGTTGCAGTTTGTGCCCGTTGCCCCTTGTCCTGTCGCTGGGCACCACTGAAAAGAGCCTGGCCCCA
>JAVJGI010000050.1:107810541-107821529 GCA_035590275.1 Ibycter americanus | reverse complement strand
CGCCCCCCCCCCCCCCCCAAATCAAACATCTCAGGGGTACCACAGATTAGTCACATCTGAGACATTCCAGCACATTAGTTTGCCAGTCATTAGCAATCTGAATGAAGTGCTGTGTAAAGCTCCCACTAAGAAAGCAAAACGCACACAGATTTTGCCAAAGCTTGCTCAGATAAAGAGGGGATCCTTGAACTCCTTTGCAGGAGCCAAGCAAAATGCATTAGCTTGCACTCCCAGTATGTAGGGCCAAGGGGAAAACAAACACAGCGCTAGCCTCACTTATTGGCCTTGTGCCCTTTCCACACCATAAAACAACTGAGGCAACATGGAAGAAATATTCTCTGTACACTGCTGAAGCATACAGGCCAGCTTGCTTGTATCCTCATTTCCAGAGATCTTTGTTTTACTAACATGCATAAATGCATTGCTTCTTTTTGGGTGCCAGTATGATGTCCAGTGTTTCACCTTTCGTAACCTGAAGTTTGACGGCTTTCACACTGTCCAGGAACACACAAAAACTGATGCTGTGCAAGAGCGTGTGAGAGAGAGTGAGATGCAGTTTTGTATGTAATACGATCTACAGACTTTCATACTGCATGCAGTAGGAATAAAAGCAGTCATTAGTGAGATGAAGTATACATTTTACACTCCTGTAGTCAGTTACTTAACTGATCTTTCCAGAAACTTGGCAAAAGAAGTGTACTGCAGCTATGCATATATATTATACTTAATGATGGCCATTAAGCCTGCAGTCACAAGATTCAGTTTGCCTTTTGCTGCTAAATTTGTGCTACAGCCTCCCAGATTTTGTAATAGTTACTGACAAGGTACAAAATAATAGTCCTGTGAAATCATGACGCTGATTAGTAAAGGGGTAACTGTACTCCCCTCTTCATCTTCATCGGTCCCAGTGGGTTTATACCAACAATAAATTTGGTTCATTCTTTGAAGATGAAAGGTGCTATAAAGTGCACTATATTAAAAACACTATAAAGACTTGTTATTTTTGCTCATATACCTGCTGAGTGATGGTTTCCAGAAGTGTAATGGCACCCCCTGAACATGCACACTCACTTTACTTTCTGGCTTGGAAAATTCCTCTTAAATTGTAGGCCACGTTTCCAGCTTTTTGTGTACAGCTCCTTGTACGCTTCAGGACTATAGATCAGCCTTCCTATAACCCAGACAGCTGTGTGGGAACACAGCTTTACTGTAACGTAGAAGTGATTTGGCATCTTAATAGATGGAAATAATCCAGTGGACCAGGTTCAGAGTCAGTTGCTGATCTTCACTCTTGACCATGTCATGGACTGGTGGGTTTGGGTTTAGATGTGGCAGTGCCAAATTCTCACCATCTTTGGCCCTAATTAGAAATCTCCCACAACAATTCTAGTGCTGAATTCTTCTCCTGCACGATGACTTTCTTTACATAGGAAAAATCTAGAGAAGCCTACAGGACTATTTTTTAACTTCTACTTAAAAATTTCCTTCCTCTCCTTCCCTGCACCAAAGCGCAGAATCTCTGAATCACCGTTTCCCAAAACAGTGTCTCAGAACTCACATGAGCTTATTCTTTGGAGGCTGTTGACAGAAATGTTAGTGCTAGCAAAAGAGCAGCCCAAGTTCCTAGTACCCACACCCTGATATAAACCTACAGTCACCAGGCTCTTCCAAAAAGGATGCCATCTGCAGGTATGCACCTTTAAAAGTAGTACTCTTCCCACCAAAACTGTCTGCTTAGCATTTTCAAGCTGTTGTATGGATTTCAAGAGTATGATTTCTGAGAAGCACTCAAGAACCTTGAACAAAGGCTTTGTTCAAATCAGTAACTGCAAGCCTGCCTCCTCAACTTTCCTTTCCTCCCCATTTAACAGCTCTATCATTTGTTTCAATTCCTCTGAGCACTAACCGGCCAACTGGTTTCTCAGACTACATCTGCTAACCACCTTCACAAACCAACCGTCCTGTCTATGCCTAGGGAGCCTTTTTCCTAAGCAGGGGGAAAAAAGAAATAAAAAATTAAAATCAAGAATTAACATTAAGAGTAAAGGAAGCAGTGAGAAAGCTCAATTGTCTTGTGCCATATGCAGCAATTAAGTATGAGAAGAGAATCTAACTTTTACTTCAGTCATAAAAAAAATGAACTGAAATTACCAGTCACGTATCTCAGTTCGTGTTCTTGTGCAGCTCAAAGCACGTCTAGAGCCTGGTGAATGACACTAGTTTTCCTGGCATTTGACAGAAATCCCTGCCTCAATGACCTTTACAACCCCATGACATTTTTGCAGGCATATCTTTTAAAAGATTAATCAATGTCTATTAACAATCTCTGTTGCTTGTGATTGGAGCAATAAAATCATTCATGTCTATTCCTATTGCCTCGTTTGGCAGTCAGAAGTGACCACAGCCTGTACCTTCAACCTTTCCTATGCCCCTTTCCTAAGCTGCCAAGAAATCAAAAGTTCTAGGACTGTCATAACAATAGGTTAAATGTCTATTTCTTATAACTTAGTTTCCAAAATCCCCATTCCTGCCTATGTTTCTGTTAAGAAAAGCTCAGGAAAAAATAATAATTAAAAAAAAAATAATCATGCAGACAACTCTGGTAAACTACAGGCATGAGGAGGCTTTTCTGGTAGCAAGTGTCCCTTGTAGCTGCGTGCCTCGCCTCCTTCAAAGGCTATATTTGGAAAGGACACTTCCTTTCTATCATGAGCGGTTCCTTTGGAAACACAGACTTGTATAGGGAACGTAGTAAATTAACACATCTCTCAGTTGTCTTGCCACTTCATTCCACCCTGTTTTTCTTTTTTTAATGGCTTAGCAACATAAAGATATTTTCATGAGACAGTAAACAAAGGGGTCTCATGTCCCTTAGCAGATTTCCTTGATCAAGGTTGTTGGGTCTCCTGTTTTAAGGCAGGAAAATAGCTGATCCAAAACAAACAAGGATTCACAGTGATTGTCACAACATGGAAGGAAGTCTGCTTCTGCTGGAGAATTTGCTTGAAATTATTAAATTCCAGCCATACTGACCAACTTCCCAGAGCATCAGTGTTGGCCAAAAACATATATAGATAGCAAGTTTTAAAAGTATATTAACAAATTAAAATCATATACTCAATTCAGTTGTACAGAATTCAGTTCTATACTGATATAGGGATGACAATAAGAGGTTTTATCTACTCTAGTTTAAAAAAAAAAAAAAAAAAAATAGCCAGAAAGGAAGTACCTTCAGCAGTTGGCTTACTCCTTTCTTTAGTCACCCTGCCACAAACCAAACAGAGTACATAGAACAGGATGGTAGGATAATCCAGGTGGAAATGGATGTCTGAGCCATGAGAGTAGACCAGGTTGGTTTTATTTTATGTATTTATGTTGTCATGTATACACACACACATACATATAGAGTATACACACAGACTGAAGCTCTACACACACACATGCACGTTTCCTTTCTGTCTTTCTCCTTAAATTCAGTCCTGCTCTTAAATATGTAGGCCACACACATAACTCCCAGAGATATCAATAGCAGTGCATATATGCATATTTAGGCTAAATCTAGTTTATCCAGAACATCTTAGGCATGAATCTCAGCTTCATTTTTTAATAATAGGTTACATTTAACTTTTATTCACTCTACTTGAACATCAGTGATCCCAAACAAATGTATAAAAAAAGCACGGGGTTTGTTTTGGATTCTTGAACCAACATTTCTACGGTCTACATCAGTATACAATGTTTCATGTTTTATAGAATATCCATTCTATCACAAGCTGCACTTCAACAGGGCAGGGAGCAGGGGGGAGAAGGAATCCAGGCCTTTAGTCTTCAAAGTGAACTTTCACATACACACAGCTGAACTGCATTGCAACTTCAGTATCAATTCTTACGGATGTAATGTACTTTTTAAATGGGTATTTGAAAAAGCAAAAATAATAAAGGCAACAGACTTTCAAAAATGAGTATTTTCCACATTCCTCTTACCAAATAGTTAGAGAATATAAGTCTTGTTTGGGAAATATGGAAGGAAGTCACAGGTCTAACTCACACATCTGCGATACTAACATGGCTTACTTTCATTTTCTTCTGTATTTCCTCATATTAAAAATGAAAACACAGAAAAATAATATCAAACGTAGCCTTACCTCAAACACCCATCCCACATTTACTCCAGCTCTTCCATTGTAACAGCACTCCCAAATATCCTCTCTGTGCTCTCAGTTTATGCTACCCTGCTACCCAAGTGCAGCTCATTAAGCTGCACACCTGCAGTAGCCCAGCTTGGGCTTTTCTCAGCTCTTAACCCACCCCAACAACAGTGAAATCATTTGCTCTTCAGAGTGTCATTAAACATTGCCTTCTCATCAAGGTTCACAACTGTGATACTCTCAGCCAACTTCCTTGATAAATCAAACCCTAATATTCAACAGGTATCTGAAGAGCAGCTATTTACGATACCAAGTGCACATAAATGTGTAACTATTTAGAAAAAAAAAGAAAAAAAAGTCATTTCCAGATTAGGTGATGTGGATGACCACTGCAATGTTTCAACAGGTGCGATCAGTTATGTAACTGCATGTTACTCAATACTTCAGTGTGTCAAGAGATGCAAGAACCATTTAAAGCTTTTTCATTTCACTTAGCCTAAACACCATTGTAGCTAAAAATACATATTTTGAGTATGAATATTGTGACTTTTAAATGCTGCCTGCATTTAAAGTTTATGGGAAGCATACGCTGTTTACATATCTCCTGTACATGCACAAAGACATAGAGTAGATGAGAAGTTAGAGCTGCCCACTGGGGAAAGATTACTTGGTAAAAGTAATCTTACCAAGTAAAAAAAAAAAGGCTTTACTGTGGGAGCTTTAGTATCACTCAGGTTTCTAGAGATGCTCTGTTTGTGAATGGTTTCATGGCCTGTTCAGTGACAGTAAAGTAAATTTCCAGTCACAGATGAAACTCTACAGACAGAGTTCCCCACGGGGAACCAGTGGTGGAGATTTCCTTCTTGTGACCTTCCACCCATAGGGCTGAATTTACCCTTGAAGTAACTCTACTGATATTGTTAATATTACATGAGGGATCAATTTCCCTTACCTCATTTGTTTTGTTTCTAAAGCCAAAGAAGCCAGGCCAGTCATTCCAAAAGAGTAAACCCCCTTATTTCCATTTCCACCTGCACAGCTACAGCAATTCAGAGCCAGCTAAGAACCTGTCCCTAAAGTGGGACTGTCCCTGTCTCTAATAGTGGGCTAAATGGTCAGCATGGGATGATTTTCTAGTGAAGGATGCTGACACTAAAATAGTCCCAACCAGTTCAGAGCTGGATTCAAGTTACCTCAGGTTGGGGTACTGGGTCTTGAAGGTATACAGAACCCTCTCCAGCTTAAGGATATTAATAGTGGTTGAGTACAAGAGGCAACAATGGCATGTGTATTGCCCACAAGGCTTGAGATATGTCATTTCTAGGTGGGTTAATAATGTTCAAATGTCTCACTCCTCACAAATATCTGGTAACTATCTAAGGCTGTGTTACAGGCTAGGTTTCAAGCACAGAGTACATACCACTGCCCTTGAAGTCCTGAGAGCTACCATTTCTGAGTTAGCCAGAGGCTGTGGTACAGTAAATCCAGAAGCTGTCACTCCTGTGATATGTTCCTCTACCGTTCATCAAGCGCTGCTGACTTCCATGCCCACAGAACTGCTTTCGCAAAGCAGTGCAAAGGTCCGTGGCTTCCATACTCCATTTTACATAGGCCACATGATTTATGAGCACAAATCTTGTAAAAATGGAATTTCAGCTGCATTTACTTCACCGACAGATTGGCAAACATCTTATAAATCACAATGCTAGTGCCAAAATCCCTGCCAGCGATCAACAGTTATCAAGCTTTGATAGCCTCCAAAACCAAACTCCACAGAATCTCGTTCTAATTTATTGTTAGCTTGCTATTAGAAAATGTCCTTGAATGAACAATATTTGCTACAATGTGAAGTAAATAAAACATCTGCAACAACTGCAAAGAAATTATGACTTGTGATAATCTAAAAATACATATTCTTATTTTATCCTGTGAAAAAATGGGGAAAGTAACTTGACTATAAAACAACAACAAATCCTGTGCACCATGTAATCAGTCCCATTTTATGCACTGACTTTCTTCACATCTGTGCAAATAAAGCCATTGTTATAATGCACAAAGAGCCGTGGCATACAATACGTGCAGCTATGAAACCATGAGTGCTGCTATATGTTGAGTCTTTAAATGGAAGGTGGCACATCTGCTTTTGGCATAGGAGTGTAAATCAATCCAAGATGTTTATTAAAGAGTAACAACCTGTCCACACACTCTTTCTTCCATCCAGCCTTGGTTTTGTTCTTGCTTTGTTATTTTCCTGGCAGTTAAATGCAGGCTCTGCACATTGAAATTATGTGTTGTTTCTTCACGTACGGATAACATAACATGTCACGTAATATTTAACAAGTATGCGATGGGGAATGGTTTGGACAAAAATGCAAGCCAAAATGAAGTGGGGAGGAAAGGGTAAGTACAAACAGTTACACCACAGTGACTGTAAGGTTTATGACTCTGGATAAGGCAACTATGTTTTCTAATGCTTTTCAAATGAATGATAAGACCTAGATTTGATTTAATGTTCTAGCTCTTGGCAATTAGTGAGCAGAATTTGCAACAGTGAAGGATGGCAAATGTTTTCTTCTTCATCAATCAGAGGCATGAGCAAACATTAAAGAATGGAGTAGTCAACACAGCTTGACTTTGTGTTTATTGGAGGTATGTATACCTTCCACAGCCAGGTCTGACTGCAGGACTGGTAAGAGCCTAAGTCTTATAGCACCTGCATGGGTTTACCAGCAGGAAAGACAACACAATAATGGCACTGGTCAATATTGACACCAGAGGTTGGCCCTTTCTGGAGCAATTGCTGATGTATTTGGCATAGCCTGTAACACATTCCTTTCCCACTGATCAAGGAGGTCTAGGGTCTGCTGTAAAACAGCAGTCCAAGGAGAACAATACCTTTTGTGGGCAGCCTCTTCTGTGGGCTACCTGCATGAAGCAGCACTTAAGAGCCTGGAAGCGGGGAAGAAGGCAGTGGCTCTAGGCCTGAGGGTAGAGCTTGGGACATGCAGCGCTCCTTCCTCTTCCATCAAAGGAAGCACAGGGAAGTGTCCTGGGATACCTGGGGAGAGGGACTCCTCCACAGCTAGGCAGGAGAAGCAACCCATTCTGTGTCCCAGTGAAGGGCCTGCTTTGTAGCATGCTTTTTAGTAACCACAGGTAGAAAGAAAATACCATGGATGTGGTCTTCTTAACTTCCAGGTGGGGAGGTAATAAAGTGATGCTGTTCTTCAAGTGCATTTCGGAAACAAGACATCCTCTCAGACACTCAAGGGCTCATCCATTGGAAAGACAATCTCTCTTTTGTATGCTGACAGTGGAAAGCCACAGTGCTTTCCTGGGTTATTTTTAAGAGATGAGGCTGGAAAACAGGCCGGTTGATGGGACATGATTCAGGAAGGCTCATTGTGCAGAACTTGGGATGGTTGTGAGCAAGTTCCAGCAGAGGTCCATGATGGACAGGGACTAGAGGCTACTGGAAGTGTGCTACTCATTATACCTGTTCATTTAATTGACTAGACTGACCTCCAAATATCTTCTGTAGTTGTTCATTTCTTCTTTGTTAAAATGGTCAGGATAATTCAAAGGCCAGATTCCACTTGCATGTATTTCAATGATAGTGTTGCCTATCAGCTCTGTCCCAAAAGCAGAATTTGTTAATTGGGTGTCTTTTCATCTGTAGCTGAGACATAGCTGCATGAGTGACCCAGGTGGATTTGCTCAGCAACACAGAACATACCAGGACAGAATTTATACAACAGTTACCACTGCAGGCTAGAATTATCTTGATCAGAGTTGTTACAGTGTCCTGTTATAAAATTTTAGCCAGGGCAAAAATACTAAATAAATGAAATCAAAATACTTGGGCAGGTCAGAAAAGTAAAAACAGCAAAAAAGCCAGCAATACTTTCTCCCATTTATTCCACACACTCTTAAGTTTCTCCTTTTTCTTTTCTTCCATATGCCTGATAATGGGACTCTGTGGAACTGAACCTTTTGCAAGTTGCTGGTGCCAGCTTTTTGCAGAGTGCCTTGGACAGGTCTCTTCATTTCCATTTCATTTTGTCTTTCTATGGCTGACACATATTGTTATTTAAATGAATGCTTTTGAACTCAGGTTTTTTTAATGCAAATGTGTGCTGCTTCCCTATTGAATTGAAAACATCAACACTTCTTTTTACCTATGAAAAGCAGGATAAAGAGTAATATTCTCAGGGCTGAACGTGGGTCAGGATGTTACTTTTCTGTGAATTTAAGCTAAAAAACAGAGACACGCACAATGGTGATGTATCGAAACATGGGCTAAATCTTCCTTCTACCCAAGATATGATTAAAGCAGTATTAAATGTTTTAAAGAACAGCTGAGGTAGTGAAGGTGCCGAGACTCGGCAGACTGGTCATGCATTCTGTATAAGATGGTTAGGGCAGTAGACAAGAAGTGAGAGACACCACAGGCCTTCAGCAATTTTAAGGTGCTCTATTCCATCCTTCCTTTTGAAGGCCATGACTCATTTTAGTTTGAAAGTAGATGCCCTCTCATTTTTAACCTTTTGGAAGCCGTTTTCCAGGAACCATAGTCTGAACTTACAGAACATCTTACAGGGAAATAATGGGGAAGAAGGAAAAAAACTAACAAACCCTTGGTTCCCTTTGGAATATACTGCATTCATGTCTTCAGGCTTTTCTTTTACCTATAACGCCTAGAAATGTATTTTCTAATGAAAGGTGAACATGGAAGTAATCACATGCTTCCTGGAGCTGGATCTTTCTGCTAATCGAATATTACAAGATATGCAAAAATCCACATCCCAAGAGCCCAGCATGGAAAGAGTTGATAACACCCGAGTTACATCCATACCTGATCTCCACCAGACCAAGAGGCACGTGACACTGAAGCATGTGGACGGCCTCACCCCTCTCCCCATTGCACAAGCATCTATCTTGAAGCAAAAAATGCCACAGTCCCACTAGCACCCATGCCAGCAATATTAGCGAACAGACCTCAGAGTCTGAGCTCCCCTTTGAATCACAGAAGTTGTCATTTTCTTTTAGTGTCAGTAGTTGTTGTTCCAGCTCAGGCTTTCTACATGTTATTAGTGGACTAATGAAAACTTGAAGTGCTGCTTGTCCTGCAGTACCAAATTTATGGATGGGCAGACAGCTTCAGTCTGCCAGGTGATAATCTGGCATCCTTATGCTAGTGTTAAAATCCCTACAGCTGTAAATATTTATTGAATATGAAATATACTCATATACTCCAGCTAGCACATTACCATATGAATAAATCTAACCTTAAATAAACCATGTGCATTCCATCTTTTACTCAGTTTATAAAATTCTTGCTTCTTGCTCTGAGCATTCTTAGCTTAATATGGGCTATTCAGAAGTAAAGTGATTCACGGTGTGCCTTGATTTCTTTTCTAACACAAAGTTTTGCTTCTTATATTTCACCTCTTACAGCTTTTGCAAAGTTTTGATTTGATAGGACAAGAACAGTGAGGGCATTAGGACCAAGAGAAAGACGCACACATTGCTCAGTATTATGTCTGGCAAAGTGCTTCCTGACTGAGTGCCGTAGTTATGTGTGAAACAAAGTCAGGGACCGACTAGTTCTCATCTGTTGATCACAGTTAACTTGAAGCCTCTGAGCGGGGGAGAGCTGTCAGATCTGCTTTCAGAGATAAGGCGCTTCAATCCAGGCAGCAACTGGAAACTTTGAAGCAGCAAGATCTGTTCTGAAAGGAAACTACAAGAAACAGAATTTCTTTTTACTTTAGAATTTGAAAAGGAAAAAATCAGAACTTTAGTTACTCTTTTCATCAGCTGAACATGCGGTTTCCTAACTAAGCTGGGACTCTGTATAACAGAGGATCTACTTTCTCTCACTGGATCCATGCTACGTTTTACTACAGTAAGCGCAATATTAATAGGAATGTTATATTTTATCTGTAAATAGAGAGGAAAGCATGAAACGGCATCAGTGAAATGTGAGGGGAGTAAAAAAATCCTCTTGGCAGACAGTGAAAACCAGGGCTTTGCTGCAACCCGAGGACTGGAGTCTGAGGAAGATCCAAGTGATATTTAACATGACCATCTGTATCATTTTGTCACCAACAGTATGTTCTTGAGGAAGAAGTGCAGATATGGATCACGTAAGCTGCAGTTTCTCTTGTTGTTGTTGATGCTGGGCTTTTTGCTACTGATGGTTACAATGCTGACTCCACCACCCAGCAACCAGAGCAAGGAAGGGACTTTCCAGCCTGTGGAGTTCAGCCCCCGGGAAGGGTACCAGATGGACTTTGCGGAGACCCAAGAGATGCTGGAGACCCAGGAGGAGAGCCAGCAGTACTACCCTCTGGACGGGCTGTCACCTTTCATCTCCCTGCGGGAGGACGAGTTGATCGCCGCCGTCGCGTCGCCCACCGGCAAGCGGAACCACAGCAAGGCCAGGAAGGGCTACCGCGTGGTGCGGCAGCAGGGCCGGCGGCCGGGGGGCAGGGCGGAGGGGGACCCCGAGCCCCAGCTCCCGTCCCTTCCCCTGCAGCCTGGGGACGGGGCTGCGGCGGGGGAGCGCCCGCCCGGCCTGGACACCCATGGCTTTAACGAAGCGCTCAGCGAGCGGATCTCTCTGCGCAGGGAGCTGCCTGAGGTACGACACCCGTTGTAAGTAAAACAGCCTATTTAATTTCTGGGAGGAAATCGCCTCTCTCCCCGCCGCCGTGAACCTCTCCTGCTCTGAACCCCGCGCCCTCCCCGCCAGCCTCGCGGCTCCGGTTCGAGATAACGTTTTTCCCCACGCCGCGCTGAGGAACACCCGCCGCTCCTCAGAGCCGGGCACGCTCC
>JAVJGI010000050.1:107793905-107810139 GCA_035590275.1 Ibycter americanus | reverse complement strand
CGGCCCCCCGCCCGCTGGGCCGGCCCCGGGCCCGCTCTGCCGCCAGGGGACGAGGAGCTGCGTGAGGAGGGGTCGGGGCGGCGGGGCCGCCCCTCCGCTTCCCGCCGCAGTGGCTCACCGT
Organism: Ibycter americanus; assembly: GCA_035590275.1. Classification (NCBI taxonomy): domain Eukaryota; kingdom Metazoa; phylum Chordata; class Aves; order Falconiformes; family Falconidae; genus Ibycter; species Ibycter americanus. The sequence continues at coordinate 107,810,018 of JAVJGI010000050.1, read as the reverse complement.
AGGGCCCCAGCGGGCACCTCATGGTGGGCCTCGTGCTGGGCTTACCGGGTTTGCCACACTCGTATTGTTTGAATACAGACTGTATTGTTTGAATACAGGAGTTTGGGGCTTTCAGCTTTTTTGGTGCGAGTGACATGACAAACACTGAATGGAAACTCCTGGGAGGGAGGCTGGTGGAGATCGGTGTGTCTGACCAGATCTGCCAACACCAATGTGGCTGGCTGCAGCCAGGCCTTAAGGCCACATGGAACGCGTGCTGTGTTTGAAGCCCCACGTGCTAGATTTGAAGCCCCACGTGTTAGATTTGAAGCCCCACGTGCTAGATTTGAAGCCCCACATGCTAGATTTGAAGCCCCACGTGTTAGATTCGAAGCCCCATGTGCTAGATTTGAAGCCCCATGTGTTGCATTTGAAGCCTGGAGACTTGGGAGCCGGTTACTCCAGCAGTCCCAGAGAGGTCGTTCATCATGCTTTTTAAAGAGGGGTTGAGGCGTATCTGCTCCCCTGCCCAGGGGAGAGGGAAAGGGTGCTGGGTGGGTGTTTTTTTTCTTGCCTCCTGTAGCTAAAGCTGTTGTAGCTTTCCCCCCCCAGGGCACTGTGGAAAGATGCACCAGAAAACATTTTAAGTAAGAGACACAGAATATGTGTTATATATAAAATATTTTTTTTTCTAGTGGTCATTTTCACATGTTTAAAGGCAGCTGGTGGCTCTACTTTAAGGGGACAATCTTAAGGAAAGAGAAATGAAACTGTTTTCTACACTTGACAACTAGGTTCAGTGTTAATTTGGGTAATTCCATTGACTGATGAAATGCTGATATTATTTCAGTTATTTTTCACCATGCTCCACTGGCACCTCTTTGAACTATGTAATGTTAAAGGAGGAGTGATGACCCTGGTTTACTGCCTGTGATGTGAGCCAAAAAACATTTCTACTTTGACAGTTGAAGGGCTATCCAACAAGACACAGGTTTAGTTAATACTGCTCTCGGTAAGGTTTAAGCCATGGTCTCAGAGCCCTTGGATGGGTTTTCCTGTCTGACTAGTTACAGCCTAAAGAGCTATCAACACCACAGTTTACAGAGCCCAGACTGAAACTGCAGATCTGAACATCTGAGGCTTCACATTTATTCAGCTCTAAATCCAGATTACAAACCTGCAGCAGAGGTCTAACTCTAAGACGGTCCTGTCCTTCATGGCACAACACACAAACCACAGTGATATTTTTTAGGTGTTATTTACTCTGGGGGCCTCCTAGCTCACAACTGTGTCAGTCCAGTTTTACAGCAGTGTAAAATGAGAGTGAAGCAGTAATGAATCGGATTGTCTATTACTCTATTCTGTTTGAATCATGTTGTTCCTCATAATGTCTGTTATTATTTAGTTAGAGAGAACCCAACCACTTAGAAGCATTTCAGTGAGTTAGCTCCATGGACTCAGTCTCTCATTTCACTTGAAGTTAGATGGCAAATTCTTTAACACCAGAAGCTATGCCTACTAATCATGAAGCACTTCCAGATACTGTAAAATAAGGCTGGCCAAACTTCATACTTGCATACTTCATGTTTACTCTTAAACCAGGGTGTAAGGTGTAATGTAAATGGCACAAGATATACTTAGCTGCTCTTCCTTAGAAAATCAGATATACGAGGTCTTCTGTGCTTTGCATTGGAGCAGTGAACAGCGTAAGTAAAGTTTCTTCCTATGTGAAGAGTACAGAGCTTTGCTGGAAATAAACCAGAGCCTGCAGGCTGTGCTGTGCCTTGACAGCCCAGGACTCAACTTCCTCACCTGGAAAGAGATACTTTAGACCTCTCTCACCCAACCCCAGCTTCTAATATAACTCACATCTCTTTGCGTGTCTTTTCAGGTGAATGTTGTATGCTACTTTTCAGAAAGTAGATGCATAAAACAGTCTCTTCCAGCACTCCTACTGATCCCACAGTAAAACATAGTCTGACAGATGAATCAGGTATCTTGCTTTGCTGCATTTGCTTTGAGTACCAGTTTTGACACAGCTAGGGTTTCTGGGTGAAAAAGCCTAATAACTTGTCCAGTTGTATTATAAAGTTGTTCTTCCGCATTGAGACTCATCCTCTGAGGTACCATCATCTCTTAGAGTGCTTTTGGCTGCTATCAGTTGGTCCAGCTGCTGTTGACACCCACCTGGGACAGCAGAGCCAAATCAAGCTTGCCATTGTGATTTTTATGATGGGTCTTCTGCCCAAAAAAGATCTGTTTTCCTCTCTTCGGCTTGAGTGTCAAACATATCCAGGCAAACAGAAACTAGCAATGTATCTAAAAAGGTTTTAAATTTCATTTTAAAAGTGTAGATTCCACTTGAGTGCTGTTGGGAGCTGAATCTCAAAGAGACATTTTCCTGCAGGTGAGTGGGAGTCCCTATCTGCAGTGCCTTTGCTGCGGCAGAATTGCTCTCCTGTTCATTGCTGCATGTGAAAATTCCTTATTTTTCACAGATTGGGTTAAATCACTATGCTCATATCAGTCACAGCCCTGACTTTTCGAAATGCCAATTTATGATGGACAGTCTATCAAACTGCTCCAGATTACAGGGAAGGTATTTCTGTATACCAGTGCCTTTTTGCATTTTTCTGAAGATTAGATATCTATATTGCAAGCCTTTGCCAATCTCCATGGCAACTAAACACTTGCCACCTAGGTTATGTATTCAAGTACAGTTATTTTCAATTCTTTTCCAATTAAGATTCCACAACAGCCTTATTTTCTTGCTAGAACTACAGTACTAGCAATGAGGCATTGTAGTATTATGGTGCAAAATATAGGTACTTACAGCTGTACTGAATGTTCCTGGTTGGAAGCTGCCTGGTAGTAAATGTACTGCATCAAATCTTCACTTATTTACCTCTAGATTCTCCTGCCTGAAAATACAAACACTGCCAAGGCATGAGAGTATCTTTTTCTCCATCCTGCTGAAAATGGAAATAATTATCCCACATGAAATTGTGAAATAACAGCATTGTTGATTACAGAAAATTAGTAAACCAAGCACAACATAGATTCATTACAATGTAAAAATCGAGAAAATTTGCCCCTCTATACAAAAAGATATTAATGTGAAATATGATAAAATATATTAAATTATTATAATTGTTCTCATTTAAAATGTGTATTCCTAGAAGTGTATCTATGTTATTCATTTATTTGTATTTGTTATTAAATCATTCAGACTATGGATTCTCTTAAATGATAAGCAGCTTTGTGTCTGGATAATGTCTAGCATCATAGGGCCTCAGTCCATGAATAGAAGCACTAAGTAAAATGGTAATAAGCATAGCGATGTTAAGAAGATATGATTTACATGAGCCTCTGCTGAGTAGCTAATTGTTTAACAACCACTGTAAACCGTATGACAATTTGCTTGGCAATACAAAAATGCTGAAATAACAATGGGCCACATTCAGCCAATCCTGTAATTCCTTGAAGAAGTTCTTGCTACTAGAAATTAAATGAGTTAGGAAACTGAATGATTGCTACTCAGGAAATGAAAAGATTTTAAAATGTGTTTTCTAATATAAGCAAAGGAGATGTATAGGCACCGTCATTGCATCTCTACAATGGGCATTTGAAGGCCTTTTCTGGAAAGTGTGCATCCTCAGGCCAGTATAGTGTGTCCTGTGTCTCTGAACCAAGACTGGTATATCAGAAAACACTTTTATTGTGAATGCAATTTGTAGATCCTTTACTGACATCGATGAAACAGGCGTTGTTTGACCAGGGTTTGTACTTTGCATATATAGTTTCTGTGAGGATGAACAGGAAGTGTTTTTCATTCTTAAATGCTTGAGTTGTCAAAGCAACTTCTGATTCAAAAAAATTTTGGTGGAAGTTATTTCAATGTCATGGGTGAAATCTTGGCCCCATGGCAAACTGAGGAGCAGTGGGCCCCAGTCATCACTCTGGAGCATCTCTAGGAATGCCGTACAGTGACCCAGGCAACCAAGTGTCTTGCAGTAAATTGTGTCAGTACCTGGAGTTGTAAACTAAGTAGCAGAAAATGGCACGGAGTGAATCTACCCAGCTGGGAGCCTCATTCATCAGTGATTCTTTTTCATCAGAAAAAGCAACCTGTGCAAACTTTACAAGGGTAATACACTTACTTTCTTAAATGTATCTATATTTGTTTTCATTGCCCATGTAAGGATCCATTTCTGTTCTGTACAGGACTGAGATGTTGGCTTCATTCACTAGGATCCTGGTCAGGCAGTGCACAGGCATACTGATCTGTTGTGCAGATGAGTTATTGTACTTGTTAGTCTTAAAGGTACTGCATTTCAGTTTGCTGTTTTCTCTGTTATTTGAGAAAATGTGGAAATTGGTGGAGGCTGACTGACCTGCATTATCCCCCTCTCTGCTTTGTCTAATCGTCTTTTCAGTTTTTCTTTGCCTTCTGGACCATTGCTGTTTGAGCTCTGTGTTTTGAGGTAGCCAGAGCAGAGGAGAGTATTCCAGCAAAACTCTCCTCTTTTTCTATTTTAATTTTAATAGTGTCATTCCCATATTTTCACTTTGTATTCCAGTCTTGGACACCTTAATACTTCCTTTTCTTAATCAGAAGTGAGCTGAGATCTTAAACTGCTTTCCATCCCTGAAGGCTTAGGTGTAGCTTACCACTTTGCTCTGACAAAGAAGTAGCCAGTTGTACCAGCGTATCCAGTGTCTCCCTCATTTGATCCCATGCAGGTGCCTACAGCAAGAATACGATTCCAGTCTGCCTACTGCTAGTGTCATCATCTGTTTTCATGATGAAGCTTGGTCTACTCTGCTGAGAACCGTGCACAGCATTATGGACACAGCCTCAAAGGCCTCCCTCAAGGATATCATCCTAGTCGACGATCTCAGCCAGCAAGGTAGTCCCCATTTCTCTGTATGAGCTCTTTTTTTCCAAAACTTCAGGGAAGAAACTGTCCTCCTCCAAGAAATGCGTGAGGAGAGTAGAAGGCATAGAAGACCCTCAAGTAAGAGAGCTAACCAGAGCCCTGAGCTGGCTGCCAGGTTTCCCTCTTTCATCCCTAGAATTCAGCTTAGCCTTTCAACTTTGAAATATATTTCTTTTTTTCCCATAATTTCCAATCACTCTGAAATTTCTTACTTTAAAATAAGATCACAGTATGCAAATTTTAGCCTTCCCACTGGACCAGGTCTGCTGTAATAATTTCCAGACTTGGACTTTGGCTGAAGTGTAGAGTGGAAAACTCCACATTGCTAAAGTAATCCGAAGCACTTGGGAAAGCCAAACACCTGTAGTATCTCACTCTGATCTGTGCCTTTTATGAGATGATGAGAGCACCTACCTTTTACTGAAACCAGGAGAGGAGGCTATTAAATTTCCCACAGGAATAGCTTCACACCTAGTGAATCTCACTTTCCATGGTTTTGTGCTTCTCTGACATTATGCTGCTGTGGGAATATTTGGAACATGGCCTACATGGTCATGTAAAACAAATGCCCCCAAAACATTTTACCAGCAAGAAGTAGCATCTCCTACTACCTGTTGCTTTTCTATAACAGCTTGAATAAAAGCTAAAACATTTCAGTGATCATTTTCTTTCTGACAGGGCCCCTGAAGTCAGCTCTGAGTGAATACATCTCTAAGCTGGATGGTGTGAAACTCATACGGAGCAACAAGAGGCTTGGAGTCATCCGAGGTCGGATGCTAGGAGCTGCACGGGCAACTGGAGATGTGCTTATCTTCATGGATTCACACTGCGAGTGTCAGAAGGGCTGGTTGGAACCCCTCCTAGCCAGGCTGTCCAGCAACCGGTAAATATCCCCATGACCTCTGACCTCCCTGCATATGCTAATTTCTGCTGAAAGTTATGTACTTGGAAAGATTTGGGTATTTTTTTTATCCTCTCTTGGTTACCTTCCTTCTGGTCACATTGCTTTTATTTTCTAGCTTACCACCACATGCATCACTGATATGTGGGAAGCAGGATAGGTCACACAACTGATAACCTTCACTTCACACCCAGTATAAGCGAACTGTCAGAGTTTGTATCCAGTTAGAACTGGAAGAAGGCTTCCTAGTGGTCTGATTTAAAAAGGTTGCAGTCTCAAGCTGTTTGCAAATTGGCATACATCCACCAGAGAAACTACTGCAAGACTCCATTATTTTTACTTTTTAGATGTTTCAGTGATGAAGCCAAGGATAAAATGCTTTGTCTTCCTGAGCCAGTTTGGCTGCCTACCAATGTCACCTGTACCATCTGTTCCACAGAAAAAAATAGACTTTCTGGGCAGCCTAAACAGTTCTAGCTAATCGCTTTCACTGACACCAGGTTAACAGAGGAAGATACAGATTCATCTTTTCTGAGTCTTTCATTTTTAGGTTGATGCTTGGGCCCACTCTCTAATGTACAGCTGAGCTCATCTATGCAGTCCCCAAGTGCTTCAAAAAGATTAAATCACTGCAAATGTTTCAAGAATTACATGGCAGTAAATTCTTTATTAAAGGGACTTTTCTGAAAGAAAAATTTGTACATTGTCTATCATTACCCATAAGCCACTTGGGAAAAAATGAATTGCTAGAGGGGGTAAAAGAAAAAAATATCTTTAAAACCCTTACCAGACTGTTGAATAGTCATACTGAAAACCTTCAAAGACTGTTCCCAGGCACAGGCACTGGAACAAGATGCTTTTATGCCTGATTATGTTTGCTTATAAGAGAATTAATGTGAGTTTTTAAAAATCATTACATCATTTTGCATGAAAACATTAAAATTACTGACAGCAAAAGTAATGCTGCCTTAGGATGTCAGGAATATTCTTTTCTAAAAGGTCCACCTTGCAAAAGCAGATTATTTTTTGTCTGCTGACTTATTAGATGGTTTATTATGAATATACTTTATGATTTTTCTTCCTTGAGCTAGTCTATTGTTGATGTTCATGCAAAACTCCTCTCTGTATCAATTGTCCAGTCCTTATTCAAGGCTGTATTGCTGAAATTTAAAGAGTTACAAAAAGTCTCAGAGGAGAGCTGTAGTGAAGGGAGAATTACAACGGCAAGAGATAAGTTATGGTTCCACCACAAACGTAGTGATTCACTGTCAAAAATTATCCCTGCTGAGGGAATGCAAAGCCACTGAGCCTACTATCACTCTGAGATTTCTGTAGCCCTGTCACCAGGGGGTGAGAAAGGGATTCTCTTCCTCCATAGGGCCCATATGCTTATTCATTCCTCCAGGAGGGCAGACATTTAACACAGAGTTAGCTAATGGCTAATTGGATTAATGGAGCAAAGGTGGAAGAGCATTTGAATAATTGTATGGGCTAAGCCATCCTTTTCTGTACACTGCATCAATCGCTGTGTCTGACCCTGGAAACTTTGCCACTGCTAGTGTGGAGAACCTGTACCATTCTCCAGTGCACAAGGAAGACATGCTTTAAAGCATCTGGCAATCACTTTCCCTCGTTGTCCGTTTTTCCCCAGCTGAAGAATGGTGATAATAACACTGACCTGATAAGGAAGTTAAGTCATGATTTTCCTAAATTGCTTGTAATGCTTGCGTGGAGATCACTATGGAAATGTAAAGCATTAGCATAGTCAACCTGGATTCATTTAGCAGTCGAGGAGCTGTTAAACTGAATCATGTACACTCCCTGAGACTACCCAAATGAGGAAGGTACAGTGAAAAAAAAGCTTACTGTGACTGGTGAAATCAAGTTGCAACTCATGCACTTTTGCTGGAGAGACAGAATGGGAAAGCACTTAAGCACCTAAAGTGAGCAAACGAGTTGTTTGCTGGCAAGGAAAAATGCAGCCTTCCCAAAGCTCAAAGCTTTGCAGGAACTTAACAGAGCTGGAGGGAGTTTTTAGCTTTGAAAATTGTGATTAAGTCTAATTTTCTAGACTCCTGATCAGATCTGCCACTATTATTGTGACCTGTCATAGAGCAATGCTGAGAGATCCTTGCCCAAACTGAGACCTCGCTGTGAGTTGCACAAACTCACAGAAGGGAAGATACCCCCAGTTCTTAGTAGCCTGAGGTAATTACAGACAGGACAAACATGAGAAAAATTATCCCGATTTTACAGGTATGGAAATATTTGACTTGCTCTGGGTGGTGACATTTCATCTCCCTACATGATGGTTTTATTCATTAACCCAATCCAAATTATTTTTCCAAAAAGTATTAAGTCTGTCTGAAATCATTACACCTGCATTTATGGGCACCTTGACTGGGACTAGTTCTGTGAACCATACCTAACAAATTGACTGGGAAGCTGTGCATCAGCTTAGGATATAGCCTAGAGAATGGTTCAATGGTTTGTAAAGCATCCCTTGACATTTTTGTTATTCAAGGATGAATACCATAGGTACCTAGCCAACATTAGAAAACTAGATGAGATGCCATACAGATCATTTTATTTGACAACTGTTTGTGTTCCAGCTAATTCCAGGTGAGTAGCATGGTGCATAGTAATGCAGCTGTGCCATTATTACACTTGTCTTTTGAGGGGTTTTCCTTTTCCAGGAGACAGCTGCTATTGTATTCAGTCCAAAGGCAGTGAAAGGCACAGGGGATATATAATGTAGTGTGCCATGAAACCTTTCTGAAAAGGTTGTTCCTTTAACCTAAAAACAGTGACCATCATGCTGAAGCAGGATGATTTTTTTAAAGAAGATCCAGAGTGTGGTTCCTGAGAATACTACATGAAAGCAAAATAACCTTTTAACCAAGGATTATTTTAAAAAGGCATGGGCACCATAACTGTGGCAGAGGGATGGCTTGCAAAGGGGTAGCTTGCCTTTAGGACCTTTCCCCGGCTCCTCACTGGAAAGGCTGTTTCCCTCTACGCTGGTGCATGCCTATACCACAGCTCAACTATTACGTTAGGAAAGACAAGCCTCTGATATCATTAAAACAAGCCTATCTAGTTTCTAAAATTCAAAGTGCCTCTACTTAGCATCATGATTCTAGGTCACTAATCTTTCATGAAAGTGCTGTTAAACAGAATAAGAAATTACCATAGCAGTGGAAAGGTATCTCATCTGTTGTTAGCTTCCATTCAGGAGTGAATGGGAGCCTCTGCTTGTAGATACAGGAGTAGAAAAGAGTTATACTGTCTGGAAAATTTCTGTGTAGTTCTGGTTTTATGGTAAAACACTAGAGAGAGAAATATTTTGCACTAAAGTTGAACAGCTCCTTCATCTCTTTTAATCTGAATCTCCACTATTCAGTGGCCCATACTCCAGCATTTCGAGCTACCAAATACATAAGCCATCTGTTTTCTGCCTTCTCACAGGCTCAGGGAAGCATGACATTATCCATCCAGAGCCCACACAACCCCAGCATATGAGCATGCATTTCCATGCTACTCTCCTTGTTTTGAAAACCTTGCATATACTTCACATGGAATAGCCTGCTTCCTGGGACTTGTCTTTTTGTCTGATCCTTTTATATTCTCCATTTGTCAATAACACTAATTTCAAATTCAGTAAATTAATGTTCTGCATTTACATGGTATATTATGTGAAGCTGTGCTATCTCTTTACAATCTTTCACAGTTGAGCAGGATCAGTATGTGACCTATTTTAAAGAAATTGAGGTAAAGAAGCTGAAGATGAGAATCTAAAGCCAAAAGCAAGTATTACTGCCAAAAGTAGGAACAATGAGGATTTAGGCATGATTCATGGCACAGTGGCCTGACTGTCCAGTGTAAAAAGGTGTTGGTCACTCCTACAGATTTTGGTACCCCACACACAAATTTGACTATTTTCACAAAAAAGACAGGTTCAAAGTATTTTTTTTTAAATTAAGCATTCCCTTAGCACTCTACCTAGCAGAGATTTGAAGTATATGTGTATATGTTTAACGCTTAGCATACGAGTAGTCCATCAATTCAAGGAGGCTGTTCATATGCCCTAAGTTAGTCTGGAGTTGGTCTATAAGGTGATATTTAAGTAATCCTTTATACCATAGCCTTACCATTCATGATCACTGCATTGTGTCTTTTTATTAACCCTATCTAGTTTCAAATGTTTTGCATTACTATTTCTCTGAAGACTTCAGCCGGCCAGCAAGGTGCTTTCAGTGAAAGTGCAGCATGCTGTGGAACCAGCTTGGGTTCTTGGTTACTTACTGAAGTTTTAACTATGTGCAGAGCCAGACAACTTGGACTGCCTGGATTTCCTAGCTATCCGAGCTTTGCAGGGAATGATCCACTCTGAAACTGGTTGAGGAAATTACATAATTTTCATGTTTTTGGGGTTTTGTTGGTTTGGTTTTTTGGTGGTGTGGGTTTTTTTGTTGGTGTTTTGGTGGGGTTTTTTAGTTCCTCCTTATTTAAAGGGTGAGTTAGAGAGATTAAAATCTGTTCCCTTCCCAGCAAAAGAAAGTATAAATCAATAAAAAGCACTTCCAAAACCAGTGTATCTGAAACGTCAAAACAGATGTGTTAATTAAATCTTCCTCTCCTCATGTTACTTATTCTAAAAATAGAAAAGAACATAATGTCCACAGTGACTGTAAAGGGTCATGGGAAGATATTTCATTCGCAATTGTATTTGCTTGAGAAATCCCAAACCAGGAAATTGTTCTTGTTTGAGTTGCTCTTTTTCATGGAATTGTGACCTTTTGTAGTTCATGTGTGTTCCAAGCATTTGAAATATTCACAAATTAGTCAAACAGTTCAAAGCCTTGCTGCTAGTTGTATTTGAATTTCCTGTTTTTCCCTTTCCTTGGATTCCATAGAGTAAAATTAGTAGTAGTTTGCCAGTGTGTGTTTTATTTCAAAGTGCTGAGAAGCTGCTGTCTGCCAGTTACTCAGTTAAAAAGAATAGCTAAGAACATCTTCCAGCTTTCAATTACCTTCTGCTGAAAATTTGCATTTAGAACCACAGAAAAATCAAACCATCACTGAATATGCTGAAACAGATCTTTTATAAAAAAAGCATTAATACCAGAAGATAGGTAAAGCACTGCTTGATTAAGATTGAAGTTGGACATTCACCAGTTTTCACACCAGATCAAGTTACTGGATTCCTCTATTTCAGATCAGAAAGACACTCCCAAGATTTAAAGTTTTAAGAAGGTGTGTTTCTGTTGGTTTCAGTAGAGCTACACCAGTTTGTACTAGGTGAAGATAAAGCATTACACTTAGAAACATACTCTTGAAAACTGTTAATACTGGCATTCTGAAAGCTACTAGAGTAATAGCTTTCAAACACAGTTATCAGGTTGCGCTGTATAATTCTGTGGGAAAGGAAATTAGATTTTATTTTATTCTGGTTTATTGTTAAATTTGCCAGGGTAGAATGTGACCTGTCCAGTGAGTTATTGTCAGCTGTCTTAAACACTGTAATTTTTTATGTCATAATTTGCAGATAGTTTGGATAATTGCTTGGTCTCTAAACCATCAGAAGCCATTACATCACTGCAGGTATTTTTCCTGAATGGCATTGAAGAATCAATGCCCAATAACAAGCAAAGCAAAGTCATGCATTAAAAATAATGAATTATTTTGACAAGAACTACTTCTGTGGTGCCTGCTCTTGTGAGTGATTGCACTGATGCTAGAAGCATCACTGGAGTTTGGAGTTTTATAGCGGCAACAAATTTAAAGTGGATTCAAAAAGAAGGACAAGTTTTAAATGGCTGAAATGACATGAAAATGTAGGATAGTCTGAAATGTCTGGATCATCTGATCCAGAATATATCTGAGCATAACTGAGTATCTGCGTTGTCTCTGTCTGAACTCTTTGATATGCACATGTGGTCTAGTCTTCATGGTCAAGGTTTTTTGAATGGTTTAGTCTACATTGCCTCCTCTGGCTTCCACTCAAATACGCCCTCCTGATAGTTCCCTCTTGACTCTGAAATTGTAAAATAGACTACTCTGAGGTCATTAGTTCCTCAGTCCTGTCTGGATGAGAATGGATAAACAAGTAGCAATAGATAGCACGCATTTCAGCAAGTAGCAAAACTGAGGTGGAAAGTACAGAACTCCAACTACACTCCTCACCAGACAGCTGTCAGAGATACTTGTACACTGGAGATTGCAGCAAGCTGTAGAAATTACTTTTACAGCAATTTTTCATTTTTTTGAAGTTTAGTCATATAAAATCCATTTAACTTCTTAGATGGATTTTTCCCAGCATATAAAAAAACCCCACCTGCTTGTGTCCATCAGGACACTACCTTTGAGAAACTTCCAGAAGCAGTTAATTTCCTTTTCATGCTGTTAGTGAATAAAGGTTAAATACAGCTTTCAGTAGAAAGGCTCCTGCTGGCTTGAGTTAGAGGTGGTTGCTCCTGTCCTGGATACAAAACTGTATCACAGGAATACCATCAAGAGAATTAGGGAAGGATATCAGCTTTATTATTTTTAGTATCATTTCTTTCCATTTCTTCTTGAGTCCTGTGGGAGAATGACAGCAAATCATTGCCTTAATGTATATGCCTACAAATGTTGCAGGTGACCATAAAATTTTCTCTATTTATAAACTCTTATTTCTAAGAGTGCCTATTATTACATATTACAAAGGCTGGTTTTACACCTGAATGGAGAAGTATAATCAATTCTCTATTTTAAATCTTTCTGCCTTTAGCTCATCATAGGACAATCTGCTCTTATTAAGAAACAAAGGAATAACTGAGTCATTTTAATGCTATTGTCTGCATACAATTCACTGACAATCAGTAGTCTGTGTTTCTCCATGGGCTTCTAGAATTCTCTACAGGAAATGGCAACTCTGATAAAACAAAGTCTGGAGTTTCCCCCCACCCTGATACTGAAAAAGCATTACTCTAGTGATTGTAAAGGCAGAGAAGGTATGTCAAGATTACATTAACATCATCCAGAGCTACCATCTTCCTCAGCTGGTTCTGGTCTCTGCCGTGGAAAAGTACAGAGAGCTCACTGTGTTGGAGACTTCTGATGTCCTTTCTTCATTGATAGTATTATGTTTTAAGTGTATTTCTCTCAAGAGTGATCTCTGACGAACATAAATATCTTTAAAAGAGGAGATAAAACCTTCTACTTTTTGCCACAAAATTGACAATTTAATTGATCTCTCACAGTTTTAGCAGGAAGTTATTTTCTAGGGAAAAAGCTACTCCAGAATAATTTCCTGTATGGAGACTCTTACTCTAGAACAAGAGTAATTTGTTCCAGCGTACTTTATTCCCTAGTAATTGTTACTGATTTTTCTCCAGAGAAACTTCTGTCTATAGACAAGCCATTACACTGAGACCAGAGGCTATCCTTTTTGAGTAACAGAGAAGAAATGGATAATGTTGTCCTTCAACACTTTTTTTCCTGCAGTCCCTAATACCATTGCCTTTATACTCTGAAAATTTCCAGATGTGATATGTCATTGACCTGGAAACAAGGAACACTGATGGCTCTTCCGAACTACCAGTTAATTCCAAGATGATGTACAAGCACACTGTGAAATACTATGAAATGTTTGCCATGGGGAAATGTCTAATACCTCTTCTCAGACTAATCCAAATTTAACTCAAGTTAGAAATGAATTGGAGGCTTGCTGCTTGTGGTGCAATGGCTCTATTCCGGCTCTTAAAAATAGATTCCACACTGTGACAGTGCATTTGCAATAGCATTTTAAGCTTGTGATAAAATACAAACAGAAACTGGTTTATGAACTTGATGATAAATGTTTTTGCAATACAACCAGCAGAACAAAATAAGGGTAGGTGCATTCTTCATTGACCTGAAGTGACAAACTCATGAAGTGTGTGGAACATCTACAGGAAAATCAAAGGATGGTGAAGTATGTGAGGCCAAAATAATCTTTTGCTATAAACTTCACATCCATGCAGAGCTTATAACATCAGAGGTGGGGCCTCTGCATGAAATAGCTTTATAAGAATTCTGATGGTTACCTTATAGCAAAATCCTGAGTAGTTTTAAATGACAATGCAAGGTACACATTATCAATAATCTATTGATCTTTAGGTCCCTCACTGCAGGTTCAGTATTTGCACACACTGAGCACGTAAGCTTCTATCAGCAGGTAAAATAAGGACACTCATCTTCTAAAGGAGTGTTTCTGCTTGACAGTGTCAAAGAGGAGAACCACTGTTTACTAACATAGTAGTGAACTTAAATTGTGCTTTGGCTTTGAAAATAAATGATGCTGTCTTTTTCAGAAACAGTGTCGTCTCCCCTGTCATAGATGTCATAGACTGGAAGACTTTTCAGTACTATCACTCTGTGGGCCTGCATCGAGGTGTTTTTGACTGGAAATTAAATTTTCATTGGGAACCAGTGCCAGAGCATGAAGAGAAGGTACGACAGTCTCCCATCAGCCCTATCAGGTAACAGTCCATCAGCCAATATGCCTCCACTCAGCTCAGCAGCAGAACTGTACAATTTGGGTCATCTTCCAGCTGACACCAGAGAGACATGGTTACTTGCATAGGCTCAGTTAATGTTTTTTTTGAAGGGATGGGTTTTTGGTTTACACTGAACTTGTTTGGCCTTTAGTAATGATTCTAACTAGATTGCAATTATACTTTCAACATGACAAATATTTTCCACACATTGACACAATTAGTATACAACCTGACCAGTTTTGCAGGGAAAGCAAAAGATAGATCATACAGAATTAAAAAAGATGTTTTAATCATGATCTGTTTGTCTGTTGTTTTGGGTGTGTGTGACATTTCCCACTGTTTTGAGCGTTATTTGATAATTCAGCTCTTGGCTCTCTTCCCTAAGCAAATCCTAGAATTAGGTTCCAGTTATTCTTTCTTTTGGTTAGATAAACAATTCATTCAAGCTTATATGGAGTAGTATTAAATAATTTTGTAATACTATCTCTGTGGAAATGATGGGATTTCCACAGTTCACATAATTCCCTATCCAAACCTCAAGTGTGTTTTCTACACAGGAGCCCTGTGGTAGCTGGTGCAGTGGTGGCCATGGATCGACATTACTTCCAAAACACTGGAGCTTATGATTCTGACATGACCATGTGGGGAGCAGAAAATCTGGAACTATCTATAAGGGTAAGAACCTTAATTAAAATGTAAAGCTGTGGTAACTATCAGGCTTTTAAGGAACCTGAATGAAAAGGCAAGAAGCAATTTATAAAAGCAGTTAAATGCAAAACATCTTGGGGTATGGAGACTTATCACTTTTCTTGCAGAAATCTACCCCCACACTGTGATCTGTCAGGACTATACAAGAACATGTAGCTGCTGTGAGTTAGGAGCATTATGTCAGGAGAAGGAAGTTTCACCAGCTATCACTATCTGTGCGAGGACTTGAGTGACTGGTTTTGGCTCCTTCTGAAAGCTGCCTCTTCTTTTTTGGCATGTAACATACACCAAAAGGAAGCAGCGTTATTTCTTTGCCAACCTGTAGTTTTAATACAAAATCGTTTATATTAAATTGTTTGCATTGATTTTTGCTGAATACAAAGAGTAACTGATATTAAAAAGCAATGAAATTTGCAGACACAAAGGGTTTAGAGTCTTTAATGTCCCAGACAAAAGAAGTTGTGCTCCCAGGTCTCTTCACTATGCTGCACTATTTGCGCATAGAAAAACATAAAAGCATATAAATGGTCATACTGGGTCAAATCAAAGGTCTGATTGCCCAGTATCTTCTCTGTGTCTCTGTATCTATGGGGAACAGTGTATGAAGAATATATATATATATATATGAAGAACATAATAATGCTCTTGCTGTTTTCAGCAATGTGCAGATCAGGATTTCCTGAGGTGGAGTCTATAGTAAAGGAGGTTCTCCTTTTTAGATAAAAGTAATTTAAATAAGGTAATCTCTTTTTATGCCTTCACCTGTGTTTCAGACCTGGCTCTGTGGTGGCGCTGTAGAAATTATTCCATGCTCCCGAGTTGGGCATGTCTATCGGAATCACTTTCCCCATGCTTTCGCCTATGAAGAGGCCATTATAAGGAACAAAATCCGAATAGCAGAGACCTGGCTGGGCTCTTTTAAAGAGAACTTCTACAAGCAGGACACAGTGGCTTTCTTAATCAGCAAGGTAAAGTGGTTTGTTTCTGAGGGAAGGTGTGCATGTTAACGTAGGTGAAGGGGGGGGAAGGTGGGGGGGGGGGGGGGGGGGGGGGGGGGGGTGGT
>JAVJGI010000050.1:107766439-107793805 GCA_035590275.1 Ibycter americanus | reverse complement strand
CCCCCCCCCCCCCCCCCCCCGGGTCTATGTGCAGTCAAACATTCAACATGCATGGTGCTGGGGATAGTCGTTTTATGAAAGCTTCCAGTGGAAGAGCTGTCAGATCAGGAAGAAAAGAGAGAAACTTGTGCCTAGGAGTTGTTTGCTGAAGTTATCAAATCTCTTGGAGTATGACTTCTTCTCCAAATGACTCCTTCTTCAGCTTGCCCAACAAGCTGTGATTTATTTTTCCACTGATAGTACATGGAGGGTTGCAGTGCATCTGAAGTGGAAGCTAGTAGCACTGTGTGTTCAAAGGGCTCTTCTAGGGGATTCATTCTTCATTAGTGAAGGTCTTCCTCATGTGATTTATGAAGATATTCTGTAATATTCATGGGCATGTGGCAAACTGTGGTGTCTCTTCTACTAGAAGGGAATGTATCTGAGTGGTCTGGTGACAAAAAAGGTGATTTTTTTTTTCCTCAACTGAAAGATGTCCAGAAGCAAGTGTCTGTAGCTGAGAAAGATGTCAACATAGCCACCTTTTACAAGTTACTTTTTCATTAGAAGCATTGCACAGACAGCAGTCCGACCTCCAGAGATTTGGATTCCCAGCAGCCTGTACTGTAAGGCAGATGTGCAGCCAGGTGTGTGGTGTAGCCCTGGCATGCAGCCACACTTGAACCATCTGCAGACTACACACCATCCAACAACTACAGAACAGCCATAGTTGTTTAAGCCACTGTATAATCCATTTCAGATCAGGGTTGGTCAAGGGACTGTATATCTGTGTATTACAAACCAGTGGATGTTTGTTTATTGGGAGTCATGCAGCTGTGGTTAACATTGTTAAGTTGTTAATGTTGCTGCAGTTCTCAGGAATGCTCTGGCTCCAGTACCTTTTCTTGTAACGATATCCTCTCCTACAAGGCAGTGGACAAACTTGTGAGCAGTTTTGAATGAAAACATGTCATTCATCTTCTTGTTCATTTAACAATGCCATGCTTTTAAGGAGAAAAAGGTGCACTGAAAACATTTAGGCAGAGCATGGGTAGGTGCTGTTTCCCATTCAGTTTTGCTCCTGCGTTTCAGTCCTGCATGCCTCAGTCATTGCAATGCTGGCCATGATCTAAGAAAGCCAGATCCAACAGGAGCTGGGTGTGGGGAGAGGAAAAGGGCTGTGCGTCGGTGTGACTTCTCTCCTGTCGCCTACTCTGACCTCCTTACGCTCCACTGGTGTATCTTTCTCTCCAGTCAGCTTGCTGTGCTAATCCTACAGTCTATCAAGTTTCGTTTTCTATTCTATTTTCACATTTTTTAAAAAGCTTCTCCCTCCTTGTCTGTGTTGTAGGTTTGAACTTCACTGGCCAGAAGTTTGTCAATTGACTCACAAGGGTTACAGCCATGTATTGAAAGGAGGACACTAGACCAAGTCTTTTAAGATGAGCAGTTAGTCCTTCAATCATTTAATAATTTCCTGAAAGCCTTTCTTGCCAGCTCAGAAGACATTTTCTGTACTAAAAACTACAGCCACAAATGATACAGTTTACTAGCTGTAAGCACCCTGCCCTTTTGCCTGAGAGTTTATTCTAGCCAGAATACTTTTAGTGCTTCTAAGTATGATGCTCCTTCAAATGATCAGTTTTACGATCTGTGTGCCCAGCATACCGTAACATAAAAGGCCCTTTTCTCTGTTCCTTTCTTTCACAGCCAATCTTTTCAGTGTGTCAGTACAGCGGGATGTTATTCAGGAGACACGAGGAAGCAACGACATTATCGCTGCTCAGCTGCAGCTGGGCCCTGCGGGGATTTATTGCGCTGGGAGGGTGAGCGGAGCCACCTATTGGCCGTTACAAAAATCTCCGTGAGCCTTGACCGCCGACATTGCCCACTGCAGAAAATAACTAGTGACCCCCGTATGGGTTGCTTTATGAAGTCTTGTCGGTTTATGGTCTGAATCGCATCTTGCACAGGGTGCCTGTGGCATAAGCGTTAATGCAGATGAATAAGGCTCTTCCCAGCTCTCTACTATTTCAGCCACTGTCTCTTTTTTCTCTTTTTCATGTGTGGTTTGTTTACTTAATTTACAAGCAGTTTCCTTTCAGATTAGTTTACAGGGATAATGACTGTCTTTACATTATTTACGCCATTTATTTGGCATCAAATGCAGACTGTAACTAGTATGACAAAATGAGATTTACTGCCACCGCCTTCTTCAGCCAAAGCAGTGTCTCATGAGAAACATCTCTTTTTAGGGGAAGCATTTTACTTCTCTATTTCCATTTCCAAGAAAACCTCTCGGGAAAAGGTTTGTGTGCTGCTGAATTGCTGAACTGTTATGCTTATTGAATCTAAGACAGATACTAAACTATACGGTTCTCATTAGCATATTGCAACTGTTGAGCTTTGTCAGTGCAGTTTACAGGGGCTAGCGAACAGTGCCACAAGGCATGATTGATCCCTGCCTTTAGAAACTGATATCTCTTCCTTGATCCCCAAGGCCCTTGATTTGTCTGTGTTTTCCAGGCGTGTCACAAAGTCCTTTTTTCTTTCTTACGGATGCAGAGAAATAGCTGGTCTGAGGAAAAGTTATTTACGGTCAATCCCTCGCTTATGTTACCAATTTTAATTTCTAACATAGGAATCCAGACCGATTTCCTGGAATCCAAAACTGCGTTTTTAAAAAGTCGAAAAATGAAGGGGGAGATCTACTGCTGGCAAGAAAGAGGAGAGTCTTAAGGGTGGTGAGGTATTTTTAGTATTTGGGCACTGAGAGATTTAGAAAAGTATTTTGTGTGGTTTTGAAACTCAAGGATTAGACACCTGCTTAGAGGTTTTCATAACCTGCTTAGCCATCTTCAGTGCTGAATACCCTCAAATATTCAGACTGTCAGTCCTCTGCAGTGCAGATGCCCATTTGAAGGCACTTGTCTTTTTTCAGGACAGAGTTGCTACCAGGAAGGGTGAGAGTCGATGTTGTGTGTATATAGTTCAAGAAAACACATAAATCATAGGAAAGGTTTTATGCCTTTATAGCCGCAAAACACATTCACTTACTAGAGTTAGTAACTGTCAGATGATTATTTGTGAGATAATAATAAAAGACTGTATTTTGGGCTAAACTCTGTTATTACCTACATCCTCTGATCATGGAGGACTGACAATAACTGGGTAGTTAGGGCTTTTAAAGACCAGGAAATTGAATTTTAATCAGCAGGGCAAATTCTACACTGAATGACAATCTAACACAATCCCACTGATTTCAGTGCAACAAGTATCAAACTTGGCCCTGAGTTTTTTAATTAAAAAGATGACAAAGTGTCCTGGTTTCAGCTGGGACAAAAGGACTGTTGTGGTTTAACCCCAGCTGGTAATTAAATGCCATGCAACCACTTGCTCGCTGCCCCCTCAACCAGAGGGAAGAGAATCGGAAAGGAATGTAAAACTCAAGGGTTGCGATAAGAACAATTTAATAATTGAAATAAAATAAAAATGAAAGAGCAATAATAATAGCAGTTACAATGAAAAGGAGGGGAGGGGGAGAGGAATGAAATCCAAAGGGAAGGGAGAAAAAGAAAACAAGTGATGCACAATACAATTGCTCACCACCCACTGACTGATGCCCAGCCAGTCCTAGAGCAATGATCAGCAGGCCCTGGCCAAAGCACCCCACCCCCCAGTTTATATACTAAGCATGATGTCCCATGGTATGGAATACCTCTTCAGCTAGTTCAGGCCAGCTGTCCTGGCTGTGTCCCCTCCCAATTTCTTGTGCCTCTCCAGCCCTCTTGCTGGAAAGGCCTGAGAAACTAAAAAGTCCTTGACTTGGTATAAACATTACCTAGCAACAACTAAAACCATCAGTGTGCTATCATCATTCTCACACCAGATCCAAAACACAGCACTGCACTAGCTACTAAGAAGAAAATTAACTCTATCCCAGCTGAAACCAGGATGTGAAGACTGACTTATCTTGCAGTATAATAATAATTTTTAGAGGAAATCCTTATTTTCACAGTGTATGCTACTTCTGAAACATTTACTTCCAGCACAATGCCAGATTAAATGCTGGTTTAGCACAAAGTTGGAGGAAGGCTATAGCTGGTCATCCTCCTTTGCGTATCTCATGAGAGATATGTATCAATATCTGTAACATGAAGAATAGAAGAGGTGGTAGAAATAATCTTTATCTCTTAATTTTCACTTCTAGCATCTCTAACACAAATACACTAGTAACCTTGTTGCCCCTATGCTTTCTCCATAAAGGCAGAGAAGCCAGACTGCAGTGAGCGCCTTCAGCTACAGAAGAGACTGGGCTGCAGAAATTTCCAATGGTTTGTATCAAATGTATACCCTGAACTCTCCCAACCTGAAGACACACCAAGATTCTCTGGCAAGGTAAGAGAAAACACGCTATAAGGAATGATTACTGGTTTTGTATTGTTTAAAGACCCCAGTATCGTTTCCATGTACTAAGTACTCTCGGTGAGCATAGAATAAAAGGCTGTTCCTTCTTTGAAATGTTTATTGTCCAAACATGATGCAACAGGGTGGGAGGAAAAAGAAAAGGACAGAGAAGACAAACAGCTGGTCCAAATTCTCACATTCACTGACTCAGTTCAGTGTCACAGCTCAGAGGATCCTAACTTTAGGTTCTTTAGGTGCCATTAGTAAAGGAAAATAATTGTTTTGCCTCATGCAGATGGCAACCACAACAACAGCTGAGATACCTCTGTGCAGACCCATGTGCATGAAGAGAAAAAGGCATTTCTTCAGCCCTGCACTTCCCACAAGGGCAGAAGTGGTAGCAACAGCAGTTCCTTGGTGGACTCTGTACAGGAGGCAATATTCCCAAAGTTGTTTTTTTTTTTAAAAATGCACAAGTTGATAATTATCATCACTAAAATATGAATTTATTACAGGCAGCCTTACTGGAAGGGATTTTCCCCCAACAAGGCAACAAGGTCCACTAAGTCACACTCTGCTATGTTTAGCCAGATTTTACTGTGTCCTTTCACTATTTTGTCTGTTCTTTATTATCAAAGTTTGCTTGAGAAGCGTGTAAGAACTGAGTGTTGACCACAGGAATTGTCACACGTTTTTTTCTGCTGAAATATCTTGGGTTTTTTCTGACTACAGTGTCCAGTTGAAGTGCAGTTTTCCATTAGCATAACATTTTTGACAGATTTCTTTTAACTATCATAATAGTTAAAACCAGAAGTGGGTATCTCTAACTTAAAACTCACTAGGTAACACTGACCTTTGGTAAGACTCTGCCTTTTATATCAGATCAGTTTACAAGATCAATGTGCAAGGTCTAGTCTGAAAGAAAAAAACATTGCCTGAATTATGAGCAAAACCATACATCATAAAGGGATACAATCACAAAAAGTTAGCTAAAGGATATTTTGTTTGTTTCTGATTGTGCTTTATTTCCAGCTTTACAATACTGGTGTTGGCTTCTGTGCAGATTACAGACCTGGAAGAGCCATTGCAGAAGGCTCTATCGAACTCTCCCCTTGCAGTGACAGTCTCACCCAGGTACTGTATATTTTAAGTATATAGGCACTGTATCAGATCCAGGGAACCATCCAGCAGACGGTCACTTCAACATGCAAATGTCCAAATTGACAGTAATGGAAATACTGATGTGTTCAAGATTAGGCATGTGCTAAGGCAATGATGCCCACTCCTCTGCAGCTGAGTGTCATTTGAAAAATGGCAATGTTCCATGTGTCACTGAGGCCAGCTACCCACACTTTGCTCCAGCAGATATCACCAAGTACCTATTTGTTGCTGTATTTGGTAGCAACTGGAGAACAGAAAGCCTGGGAGTAAAAACTATGTAACAATCCTAGAATGATGGAGATGGGTTTCCCCATTAGTGCCTAAAACTGCAGTTAAGTGCCTCAACTGCAGTCAAAGACAGGAGGGAAATTCATGTAGACTCCCAAGCTGGCATTAGACTAGCAAGTTCACACATTAAGAGAAGCCAAACCAATACAGATTTACTGCAGGTGTTTACTTCAAGTCCCAAGCAAGTTTTGCTGCTCACACTGAGCTCAGGATGAGCTGCAGGCACATTTCTAACTGCAGTGTGTGCAGACGCTGTCAGAAACACCCTTCTGTTCAAATATTTGTTGAACTAGAAAATTTTATTATAGAAAGCGTTTACTTTATACATAATTACAGTCCACAAAGCCTTTCCTTAGGTAAATAGTTATGCCAGAACTAGCTAGTGGAGGGGGGGACAGGGGACTGCTTTGCAGGGTCAAGGCTGTTGAGTCTCCATCACTCATGTTTGGGTTGCATCTTGACAAACATGTACAGGAAATTATTTTTTAAATTAGCATTTAAAAATGAATTGGGATGTCCTTCCATCATTGTTCAAACAAACCCTCCCTTTTGCAGCACTTTGAATATAACAGCATGAAGGAAATCCGGCTTGGTTCTGCTCCGCTGTTTTGCTTTGATGTCAGACATGGGAAGGTTATCCCTCAAAACTGTACAAAGGAGACAGACAACAGCCACCAGCACTGGGATGTGCAGGAGGTCAGTAGTGACTCTGCTGCGAGGGATAGGTAACTAATGGTGACTGTGGGATCTCTGGGTGTTTGACAGGATTTGTGTATGGGGAAGGGATGAGGTATTTGAAGGGCAAGTTTCACTTCTACACCATTTTCACCCAGGAAATTTAGGACTGTCTATGTGACATAAATTTGGTTTAAAAATACAAATTACAGGAATTCTACCTAAATGTATATGTCCTTATTTTAACTGTTTGTCTTACTGGTCTTATAGGAATAGAATCAGAATCAGTGGCTGTGAAAATAAGAGCAGGGCAAATCCTTGTCCATTTCTTTTGCACAGAGGAAGGATCTGGGAATTCTGAACTCTCCCAAATGAGAGCCCTGTGGAGAGCAGGAGTAACATTAAAATTCCTCCTGCGTTGTAAGAGAACAAACTTCCTATTAGAGGAATTCTGTATTATTCAGTGGACTTCACCCAGCAGAACAGGAACTCCTCTACAAGACTGAAAAATGTGATGCATTAAGACAGCCTAGGAAAAGAGTAATTACTGTAGTTGCAGGGATGCTGCAGTCCTCTGGTACCATTCCTACTGTAATTTGGTTTGATTCCTAAAGGAAGCACTGGTCTTTTGAAGTTTTGTGGCCTGTAGTAATGTAGTTGATGCTGATGACCACCTGTACCCATAGGAAACAAATGGTGGAAAAGAGTTTTATTGAATTCTGTACCTACTACTCCTGTCACCTTCAACAGGAATTACGAATACTCACCATGCCCTGGACTCAAAGCTAACCCTAGTCAATATGTTTAGAGCAATACTTAAAAAATGTTTAACAACCAGTCATTGCTGGTGATCTATTGTATTTAAAAAGTTTCAGAAACTTGGCCTAGCTTTTACTGGAAATCCTTTATTTTTAATTTGTTCATTTTTTCCCTTCTTCTCTCATCTTGTAGAATGGAATGATTGTTCATGTCCTTTCTGGCAAATGCATAGAAGCAGCAAAGAGTGAAGATGAGAAGGACTTGTTTTTGTGTGCATGTAACAAGAATGCAAATCAGGTCTGGCAATTTGAACGTTCCCATGTGCTACGTCAGAGATGACTGACAGGTCTCTGGAGTGTCAGTAATGGAAACATTAATTCTGTTTGGGATTTAAGATATTTTTCCTGCATGGACAACAAAGATGTTTGTGTTTGCTGTAGCATGCAGGAAAGTTAGGAAGGTCTCTCCTTTGAAAGCTGTGCTCAAATAGATGCCACCAGTTCCTGGTTTATCCAGCTCTAGCTAAAATTTCTATTTAATCTGTGAAGCAGGGAATAAAGATACTGTGAGCATCAACACATTCTCAACTCTGCTACTGCAGAAGACAGTTAAGTTTGCCCTTTGAAAGAAACATGGAAAAATGGCTGCCAGGCAGCTTGTCTTTAGCATATTCTGTGACTTCTGAGGATACAGCAAAACAAATGTTTGTGAAACTTTTGAAACTGTAAGAGGAAGCCAGCCAAACCAGGATAAGATTTTAGCCTTGTTTTACAGTGCACTCGACTCATATAAAATGAAATAGGTTTTGTATGCATAAAAGTAGATGTTTTCACAGGTAATAGCTAAAATTTTGTTTTCTAACTAGCCTGAGCTAAATTTCTACTCTCTATGACATTGCACAGAGCATAAATTAGCACTTAAGTAGGCACTGACTGCTCTAGTTGACTTGGAATACCAATAGTCCTCAGCATTTGGCACACCCTTCCTTAAACCCTTCATCCACAGTCTAATTTGGATGGAAGAATGAGACTGAAATATTAGTAACTTTTTTTGGTTTGTTTTAATGAAATTTAAGAACAACTCTGAAGAAAACTTTTATGGAATATGGAAGAAGATTGAACTAGATTAGAAAGAAGGGTAACAACGTCCCTGTTTATTTTCAAATGGACAGTATCAGTAGCATCCATTTGCTCTTAGAAAGCTATGGGATGAGCTTATTGTTATTCCAGTGAAAAAAGTGCTGGCTGAAAACAGCAAATAAAGAGAAACAGCAGGTTTCAACAGTGGCTACTAGGAAGAAAATACCGGTGCCTACTTCCAGTTGCTTGCAGCCTGAGTTAAGTCTTTCATACTGTCAGTTTTAGCCAAGAAGATCTTTTAGATTCTTGCTCTTGTGGGTCTCCAGGCTGAGCCTCAAAAGACAGCAGCATACAGAATTTTCTAAACAAACTTCTTCTGCAAAGCCTGCATCCTTGCTGACCTCCTGTGTTTCAAAGAAGTGAATGAGAGTTGTTGTTAGGTAATGAGAATGGTCTCGTAACAGTACGCACTAGCAAAGCAAATTTCTATCAGTGTTTTGTTAGGGCACTTTCAATTTTGGAACTAAACCCAACAATGATGGCACTTTCCAAGAGCCTGTTAAGGCAGAAGAACAAAGATTTGGGAGTCTTCCCACATCAGCACGACACCTGATTTACAGTATAAATCAGTCATAACTATATGTATTTATTAAAGGGGAAGGGCATAATTCATGAAAATTAATTTGTTTTTGAGATTTTTTTCAAGAGACAGAAAGGTTGGTTTGTTATTTTTTTTAAATGTACAGCACATTGTTTGGACTTTAGAGAAAGGAAGAAATAACAGAATATTCTGCCCAGAGCCTTCCAGTCACCTGCTCTTGATAAATCATAAGTTGGTTTCAAGCATATAAAATCAGTTACAACAGAAGACATGAACAGCATTCTGTGTTGTGTTGTCCAAAACATTTCCCAGTGGGGTCTCTCTTTGAGTGCTACAGATTCCACACCATGTTCAGGCATCACTCCAATCACCCTAATTACTACTTACTCTTTCCTTGATAGCATCAGAATCTAATACCATTTGCTGCTGTGTCATTTAAAAGTTCTTGTGACATTCTTAAAAATGCTCAACTTTCACCTGAAAGGATGGTAGCAGCTTCTTCCAGAACACCAAGTGATCCCTGATTATTGCCCATATCTAGGGTGGGAAAAGAGAATTTCTGAAATTGCATAAAAGCTGAGTGAAATGCTGTTTCAGTGACATGTGATTCCTTTCTTTTAAATTATAAGTATGCCAGATTTTTTAATTATGTATTATTTATTATATTTTGGACTCTACACTGGGAATGTAATTCCTTCAGCATTTAGCTTAATGTTAAAAAAATGTGTGTACAAATATGATAATTGATCACAAGTGGGGTTTATCACAAAGAAGAATGAAAGTATTTTTGGTTTAGAGAGGAAATGTTAGGAATTAAAATTAAGAGATGTGGACATCCTCATCTTATACTGCTTTTTAACATGATGACAAAAACCTGGAAAAGAAGGTGTGCTGTAGATATATGTACAATAGAAAAATATGTTATGTAATACCGCTTCCAACAATAAAATGAAAATATATGGTCCAGTACCATTTAAAAAATAATTGTTACTATACTGGTTGCTTTTAGTAACAGTGTAAATGTGTGTTTGGTTTCCAAGGGAACTAAACGCCAGAGCACAGGCCAGAAGGGAGCTACAGTGTGGTCTAGGTCTTCATAAGGGACTGCCAGGGGACACAGATTGTGAGCCACACCATGGAGCACACTCCCTTCTAACATAAAGATAACTTGTTATTACACAAAAAAACCCGAACAAGCAAACAAACAAAACTAAACCCACAAACCAAAGGGAAAACATCTATTCCCTGTTTTTCCTAGGTTCCTTCCTGTATGTCTTTTAAATGGATTGGTTGGTTCTACCAATGCTGTTTCCCCATTGTGGTCATTTACACTTTGCCCCTGTGCTTAGGATCCATGAGCTAGACCTTTCTCCTCATGTAGGTTGTACAGGGGCTCAACAAAGGGCCTCTGCTAACGGTGCTAGTGTGTTTTCCTAATTTTTGCTCATCTTTCACACAACACTAGCAGACAGCAATGCTTTGAGGATCACAAAATATGGGATTACTTTTAGCTCTGTATTTTGATAGGGACAATGTTTCAGGTTCCTCTAATTCCCATTGACAGGAGAGAAACGTACAACAAAATGTTTCAGGCAAGAACAGAGCAGCAGTTTTAACTCTGAAGGCCTCTGAAGCAGAGCCTCAGGCAAGAGCAAAGGAATTCCAGCATAACACAAGTAAACATCTTTTAGTCTACCACCACCTTTGTGTCTTTGGATTTGGCAACCCAGATACAATGAATGCTTTGAGCCAAACTCACCCATGAAACTGAGCTAAAAGGTCAGACTCAAGAACAGGTCACCTTTCAGCTGGCAACCTGTAGAGGAACTGTAGAGGGTTAATTAACATTGATAATATACACTTGTGGGCTTGCTTCTGGGGTGGTGGGTTGGCTGATGTGGATAGCATACAGCTGTGACTTGTTCCTGCTAAGTAGCTAAATAGCATTGAGGAGCCTACAGAGAAAGAGGCACTGGATGAAGAGGAGCACTGGGTGAAGAGAGAGGAGAGTGGATAGAGAAGAACCCAGGGATGTAGGAGAGGCCCTGGGAGAAGCAAAGAGAAGAAGGGGGCCTGGATGAGGAGAGGCTGGCTGGAGGAGAAGTGAGGCACCTGCACGCAGCAGCGGCAAGAAGCAGGGTGGACTGGCCTGAAGAGGATGAAGAAACAGCACAGACAGTAGATGAACTTTTGGAACCTTGTGGGGGAAAGCCTTGTTGCAGCCAGCTAGTTTTGTAGTGCTGTGACAGCAACCCTTACTAAATGGCCTGGTTTATTCCTCTTCCAGGAAAGTGGAAATGGAAGAACATACAGGCTTGAAGCATTCAACTGGCTTTTAAACCTAGGCCCAGTTGATGCAGTTGGTATTGGCCGTAGTGTGGGGCTTGTTCTGTTAGGTGAGGTGACATCACTAATGCAGAGAAAGAGAATGGCAGCATCTTTCTGCATGTGTTAACGTGAAGTTTGAACAGGAGGAAGGTTAGAGCAACCCTTATGCTAAATCCTTTAGTACAGAAATGTTCAGGGTATCTCTCAGTCCACATGTAAATGCCTCCAGGTCCTCCCTTACAGATGTTGCTGGAGCTGTAATACCATCTGCTTACTAAAAAGCAATAGACTCCATTGCAGCTTTCCCCAGGAAGGAGTGGGGCAACCTAGATGTTCATAACAGCTGGAAGGTGACATGTGAGTGAGAGCTTTTGGGTTCTGCCTTTGTATTTCACTTTATCTCCAGAAGTTTGATTCAAATTACAAATGTATTGGAAGAGTAAAAAAGGAGTGTTTTGCAAATATTGGTAACTTCTTGGCTTGTATTTTTAAGCTATGCGAACTACACATTTCTGCCCTGAATAAAATATAGCAGTGCACAGTGAAATGTTGTATTTTTATTTCTCTTCATTATGATATGATTGGCTAATGCTTCTTTTTCCTCATGCTGCAGAATAGCTGGTCTGCCAAGAATGCTGTCAGAAAGCCTCCCAGTGGCAATACCTTATCATCTTAGAGAAACATACAGGACTCTGCCTCCACCAGCGTCTTAGAGGGGATTTGATCTTAAAGGTCTTTTCTGACCTGAATGATGCTATGATTTTATAGTTCTTAGCCATCATTTCTGTTGGCTTCAGTGGGAAGCTCTGAATAGGGACTACAGCAGTAGAGTCCCTGGAAAGCAGGATCTCTGGCACACCCTTCAGACAGCTCACAGCTGTTTCTTCACCAGGTGGCTTGGAAGGATGTACCAGAAAAACAATCTGGCTACAAGACTTGGGATAGCAGGCATAGCGTTTTTGCTGTCTTCCTAGCTGCAAATGGTGGTTTTTTTTTTTTTGTAAAGTAGCTATCCCACTTGGGGGTTATTATGTATTAGACACATGGGATGGGATTCACCTCTGTTAACTGCAGCCACCTGAACAGTAGTCACAGCTAAGCTAATTGTCTAGGCTGCTTCTACTGGTCAGCAGAGAACACTTCCAGAGGTAACATCTTTCTTTTCAAAGACAAGTATTTAAACAAGGTGGGTGAATCACTATCTAGAAGTGCTTGCTTTCCCTACAGATTAGAGAGGGAGCCTTAATGATTAATTTAGATGGCATGTGTAGCTTTTAAACTGGAGTTAGGTGGAAGGAACATCATCCTAAGGGTACCCAAGCTAAAATCTCTTCCAGGAGCCCAACCCCCGTGCCCAGCTCTTCCAATTCCCCCCAGATCTGGCTTTAGGCACAGAGATGACAGTCAAGAACAAACACCCCTGCTACCATATGCAGTTTCCTCATATAAGCTTACGTCCAACAGCACATTTTTTTTCAAGATAGCTTCTTTGCTCACAAACTGAGAGACCCCACTGTGTAGGATGCTGTGTTACAGCATGATCTGGTCCCAATGGAATAAGAATTTAAAAATCCAGAAAAGTCTGTGTAATATTGTGAAGATGTTAACTCTAATATTGATGATAAATCTTCTGTGTCTTTCTGCTGAGTAGGCTAGAAAGTTACAGCAGAATTTTCATGATACAGAACAGACAGGTGTCAGGATTGTTAGCAAGGTTGTTCCTTTTAGCTTGAACCTAAGTTACATACAGAGCAGCCTAAAGGCTAAATACATTATTCAGTTTCTAAGTAGCTACACAATGACCTTTGTTAAAGTCCATGACCTTTGGTAATACTATCATGATACTTACTTACAGTAACAGTAAATTTGTGTAACAAATTGAGAAGATGGCGAAAATAATAATTTTTTTAAAAATATGCACCATATAAAAATACTGAATATACTTTAATCTATTTTGTGCAGTTATTCAAAAGATTGCTAACACAAATCTCTATTCTTTGCCATATATTTATTAGCCTCTCAGTCTTAGAGACTGATAAAAACAATCTAATAATGTCATTTATATTGTTATAGGCATAAAAGAGCTTTAAATGATTACATCCTTTAGTATTATGTTTTTCACAGTATTTTTTCTTAACTTCTTAACTTAATATCCTATTAGGTGAAAACTGTTTTTTTTACAGTCTCTTTTTCATCACTTAATGTGACATTTACATGAAAAATTTAATCACAGATATGAAAGAAAATCAGCTGGTGCTTTGATGCATCAGGAGTTCATCTCTCAAGATTTAGAACATCAGATACTTATATCTGAGTACAAGCCATTGGGAGGCTGCTTCAAACACAGTGTATTCTGTCAATCACTCTTTATACACATGGTTTGGGATTACTGAACAAACCAAAAGTGGTCAAAAGCTGTAGCCAAACCAAAATGTTTAACGTGAAACAGTCCTACAGAGAAGATACTTCATTGCATTAGTGTCATCTCCTTTTTCTTTCCCTTTTATTAGCACACCCTGCCTGCTTTTCCTGCTTTGAAATCAAGAGCCAAGCAGTGAACAAAGAGACAGTTTCATAATCAGAATATTTCAAGTGGCCAGATGCATAAAACTCATCACGTCAATTAAAAATAAGCCTTGCAGTAAAATTCTCATTGGCCTAGTTGTCCATCTAAAACACTGGCTTTTTGTGTCTTATCTAATTTGTGTACGTGTCATACCCATCGAAAACTCGTCATCTGTGGTGCCAAGAGCTGCTTTCACTTACAAATCAGTCAACAAATCACATAGCCGGGAAGGCCACTTAGTCTGACCGAGCAGCGAATGCTTCCTGAGTTCATGTGGTTCAGCTGATGGATCACCAGCTGCCATAGCAAGCTCCCAGACCGTGGCGAGAGTCACCTCTTCGGGGCAGTTTGCTGTTGATTCCTTTATTTGCAGAAGCATAGGAAACATTAATTTCCCAGTGTAACAAACCGCGGTCAGTCTTGTGGTGTCTGCGTAGATATGCACACGTACAACCCTAGGAACGGAGCCTGGTGCTGATGCTAAAGGAAATAACTTTTAGTTTTACATAAACAATGAGTGGTTTCGGCTCCAGTTCCTGCTG
The DNA here is from genome assembly GCA_035590275.1 of Ibycter americanus. Classification (NCBI taxonomy): domain Eukaryota; kingdom Metazoa; phylum Chordata; class Aves; order Falconiformes; family Falconidae; genus Ibycter; species Ibycter americanus. The sequence continues at coordinate 107,779,420 of JAVJGI010000050.1, read as the reverse complement.
TTGGAACAACGTCCTGCGTGCAGCCCGTGACAGCACTCAAGACTCCCTAGTGCCAAGAACAACTCTTAAATCAGTGGTGAAGGGAGGGGTGAAACAAAATAGGTCTTGACACTGAAAAATAACTTGATAAGCAAAATAAGTACGAGACCATAATTTGCTAAGTACAAGAAAATGTCCATCTTTTCTGAAAAATACAGTATTTCCTACAATTTCATTCAACATTAGACGTCGTAACATGATGCTCAGGCTTGGCAGAGAGTGGTAATTCCATTTTGCAGAATTTCCAGGGTTTCTGAGTTTGGTTTGGTTTCAGTGTGGAACAGGACACAGTGTTTCCATTACTCTCTGAAACAGAGCTGGGATGCTTGCCCCCAGGCACGATGAGAGAAGTCCCCAGGCCAGGCTGCCCATGGCAAGGTGCTGGGCTCCACTTCCTTGTCACCCCATCATAAGACAGAACATTCTCCTCTGGGATGTCTGGCTTTCAACAAGCTGGCAAATTTTGATAAAAAGTTGTTTTTGCTGGAATTTTCATTGCCAGCTCTAGTGAACATGCCTATAGCCACTACATGCTAGCAAAGACTACAGACTCAGCAGAATGAGGAAAATCAATATTCAATTTTTAACATAGGGAAAGAACAGAGAGGAGTGGCAAATGGGAAAAGCTGAATTTCAGTTCCCAAGTACACCCATCCACTTCTTTTTACAGCACTGGAGCACTGTAGAACAATCCAACAGGACTACCACAATAATGGCAGCCTCAGGTTTATGTTGCAAGTACTGGCTCCTAATGGCACACCTGGCAGGGAAAGCTTTTCTCTAAATTTTCGTGCATTCAGGCCATTTGCTCTCTCTTTGCTCTCCTCAACACCTTGGGTGATTTTCATCCCTCCCTGCCTGCAAAGGCAAGCTCTGGAGGGGAAAGGACAAAGCGGGAGGCTGGGGATTAAGGACCCAGAACCACGTCCTTCAAGCAGTTTAAGCTGGCGATAGCTGCGCTGCTGTTTAATATCTTGGCATTTGATCCACTCCTGGTTTCCCTCAGCGTTTCACTTGCCAGGTAGATCTGAGCAGCGCCAGAGCCTTCCTCCACAGCTCGACCATCCCTGCTCTAACTCAGGCGGCATGACAAATCACCTGAGCGTCACCCAAGTGTAAGAAAAGCCTAGCTGTCACTCCTGTGGGATGTGGCAGGAATGCATGAAAATCACTCTGGATCAGAGGCAAAGCTCATCTTTGGGTCCAGCAGTCAGATGCTGTTCCTGCAGTCTGCCTAGCACTACCCCACGCTGTCAGCCAACCCACCGGGGGTTTCGGTGACCTGACACTCCGGTCCACCTTGTGAGAATGCTCTAGTGTCAAATACATGGGTATGCTGTGCCTCCTTTCCTGATTATTTTTAGGACCTCTAGTGGCAGAAAAAAAGGCATTTGTGGAGAAGATCATCTTGAAAAGCTCTTAACATGAAAGTAAGACATGAAATACCAGTATGGCCATGAACTCTAGCCAGTAAGGAATGAATGTCAAAATGCCATTTCTTTAATTAACATCCTGGATTTTCTCCAGGAAGAGTTATCTCATCTTCTTCCTTCTTAGACAGGATACTGCAAAAGAATAAATTGAAATGGACCTCTCCGTTTGTGGAGGGAAGTATGCTTTTGTGCTAACCAAGGAAAATTATGGTACACTGATTCAAAAAAAAGCTATCTTTTCTCCCCTCTTGCACCCCAAAAACCATCCTACTATTCTTCTGAGCACAAGTTCTCCAAATTCAGGGCTGCTACTGCATAACTCAATGAAAGACTAAAGTCTGCCAGGAAAATATCCAAGACATAAAATATATTTATAGCTACCGGTGATTGTTATTTTATGCCTGTCAGTAATCCTTTTAGCAAACAGCTATCCTCAATTATTGATATTTCATTATGGGCTTTCAAGGTGACTCTGTGGATGACAGGTTTAACCCCTGATTTTCAGTTTCTCAATGGGAATACCCTTGGCATGATGAACATCAGAAATGTACTGCAGACCATGAAATTCTGTCCCTCCAGATAATCCTCATTTTGACCCTTGACAAGAAAAAACTGTTGTTTATTGTCTGCAGCCCTTAACTGGATCATTCCAGCCATGCCAGTACCATTAAATCCCCCACCTTGTGTGGATCTAGTTCTGCCAGGCCAGCGATTTCCCCCTCTGAACAGAGGAGAATATTAAGCTGCAAAAAGGGCAAAAGCAAGTTATACCTGCTCTGATACTGGGTCTCATCAGTGCAATTGTATTACTGGAAATGTTTAAAACACATCTGCAAAATAAATAGTAAAACGAATAAAACTCCTAGATGTGGATACAGTCTACATCCAGCAAGAACATAGCAGAGACATACCCTTTTTCTCTGTTTTTGGCAATAGAATGATATCATAATGTAGAACACAGGAGAACAAGTAACAGCAAGAGAAGTGGCAGGAGGCAGGAGGTTATTTCTCAGACTGTGAGAATATGCAGGTGGTCATTTGTTCTACTGAGACCAAGATTTCTCTTTCATTGGCTAGACATGTCAGAAATACACACAAATCTCTACTTGAGGTTTCCTCCCTGCCCTATTCAAGAGGCTCAGCTCACTTAGCTTTCTGGTTGCTTTCTGCTGGACTGGCCATAATGAGAAAAAAATGATGGAATTTCCACCAGCAAAATAACTATATTGTGAACTATGGACAGTCTTGGAATTGTCATTTCTTGGCAGTCACAAGCAAAGAATTACAATATGCTACATCTGGGGTAAAATACTGGAAAGAGACTGCATGGTGAAGATCTGGATAGTGCAAGAATGAGCAAAAGTAAACAGTATTTCATATTGATAAAACACATTTGACAAGTTTAAAATATGACAGTCAACTCAGTAAGAAAGTAGAATATTAAAACTGAGTAGTTGCAGATTTTCTGAAAAGGATGTTTCCTAACAGTCATTGTGCCTCCAGGCTTGGATGTAGCTCTTCAAATCTCACTGAGGCATTTTGCTCTTCAGTTAGTGTTGCACGACCAGTCAGGAGCATCAAGAGTGTGTGTAACACAGTAGCCGTGTGTGAGTGTGTGTAACACAGCAGGCGTGCGTGTCTTCGGGTGCATCTGATGGTGGGGCCAACAGCCTGACCTCATGAAGCAAGTTACAGTAACCGAGGCATCTGGAGGGTATTGTAATAGAGGTTGTATAGCTGCTGAACAAAGTAAGTGAATAGAAAGAATCCAGCAGTAATGTACAAAAAAAAGAGAAATCAGACTCGGTACTCACTGAGTAAAGTCCCCTGAAAAATTAAGTTTCGGAGGAACCAAAACTACTCACAGATTGGTGTCAAGTGCCAGCCTGCATGGAGGGATTGTGCAGCGTGAGAAATACAGTGATATGTTACGGTGATTGAGTTCTTCAGAATGAAATCAATCATTTCATAAATGCTGAAATGCTTCAACTGACACTTTTGGACCAATCTGATTTTTATAAATTTAACATTGCTTCCCCTCTCTCCTACCAATTTTGCAGTTCAGCAAGAGATAAAAAATAAACAAAACAGGAGCTCTATCTGACCAAGAGCAGTCACAGAATGTGCCCTGTGGCGCTTCAAATACAGCTCTGGTGAGGACAGTGTCATGCTCTTAGAAATCAAGGTTTTGTCTGTGGTTCTGCCTCACCCCGAGCTGTAACAGCCTCAGACACGAACACCACCGAAATGCACTTGCCCGGTCTGGTCTTTGGCTGACACAGTAAAGCAGCAATCAGAGTGAGTCTGAAATATTTATGAGAGAGTGTCATGAAGGGCAGAAATCTATTATTTACTGCACATATTCTTTATTCTCTGTTCATGGGTAATTCATTTAAATTCTGCCCTTCTGTTTGGGTGAAGTGGATTGAAAGTAACATCCCCCAAGCAGCCTGAGTTACTCCAGATTTACGCAGCTGTGCTGGATGGCACGATCTGCCTCGGAGCATTTTATATTAGCCATGTCTTACAGGGCACACTGTGCCTAGAGCTGACTATCCCCAGCCAGTTTAATCTTCACTAGCTGCCCCTGCAAGGCAACCTGCAAATGTGTTTACAGATCTAGCACAATAATTTCTTATTCCTCGGGTTGATTAACCTGTCAGAAACTAATCTCTTTCTTCAGACCTCTATTTTTGCAGGTGCTCCTGGTATAAATGCCTCAACTGTACAAAAACAAACTAGACAAAATGTGCAGACGCTTTATTTGGCATGGAAAGAAACCAAGGACGTGGCCCCGCTACAACTGCAAAAATAAAAAGAGTACGGGGAACTTGGCCTTCCTCAATGGAAACTCGACATTTGGGTGGCCCCGCTGCAGTCTGTGTGGGGCTGGCAGTCATTGTCTCTGAATGAAGAGGCTGGCTTAACCTGGATCACTATCAAATCCTCCCTCCATGAGATTGTGCATTTGGCAGAGGTACTGACAGAAATTCTCTGGCTGAGAAAGCATAATCAAATCCTGTTAGGCGTAATATCTTGAGAAGGGGGTCTATTAGTTTAAAACACCGAGAAAGTTTCCAGTTGTTTGGCATTTTCTCCGGTTGCTGATTTATTTGAATTCTCCTTCAGTTATGAAAATCCCAGACTTGAAAAAAACTATCAAGAAAAACATAAAAAAGGATTTGCAAAGATCAGAGTGTTTTGTCAGGACCAGATAAAATTCTTTCAATGTATATCTTCTATACATCATCCCTCCCTTGCTGTATGCACAGGGGATAACCGTGCAGCCCTAACTGCCAGGTTACTTGCTAGACTGACTGGGCAAGAAACAAATTCTGAGATTAGTGCCTGAACAAACAGCTAGTGTGGGAAGAAAATCCTTCCTCCCATAAGCAGGAGGAGGTAGACCCCGTACAAGCGCATCCCACCAGGCTGGCGCACTACCATGCGCTCTCAGTGTGCGTACAGAGGAAATCTGCACAGGAAAGGCTTAGGTACCAGCCCTCTCTCCCACTCACCCTTGCTTCCACAGAAAAATCACGTCTCTACATTGCCAAGCAGCTTGCAGAGGTATAGGGGCCACGGAAACATATTTTGATGCCCAAGGCAGGATGCCAGGTTGGTGTGCCATCACCTGCTCTCCCCTGGGCCTTATGTCAAGGGATATTAAAAATAGTCTTGGTTCCAGTTCAAAGCAGTGCTTGAACTTCATGAACCATCCCTGGCAGGGAGCATGTTTTGCTGCTTGCCATGTCCTTTCACAGTCCAACAATGAGGGGTTGCATTTGCCCATCTGTGTCCCACTGTGCACCATCCCAGGGTTTGGGAACTTTGCTGTTTGTCTTCACCAAAAACAGATCAAGTTCCCGACTCCACAGCTTTTACTTGCCCAAGGAAAGCTCGTAGGCTGTGACCCCAGGCTGTTTGCAAATCCTGTCAAAACCCATTTGTGTCTGGAGATCGCAGCAGCAGCAGCAAATATCACAGTTAAGGCTAAAAGGCAATTCTATGCCAAGCTCATTCTAGGTCACTAACTTCCTAAGGGTATTCTTCCAAGAAATAGCTTTATCTTGAGTAGTTCTGCAACAGGAGACCATGAGTTACAATTAACCCCTTCTTCAAAAGGAAAAGCAAGAATTCTTCACTCTATGACATTCATCACATGATTTATTTGGGGTAACACTCACCCACCCACCCGTTGGCCAGTATTAGAAAATAAAGTTATATGGAAATAGTAGATTTGAATGAAAAAAAAATAAAAAAATTCTTTGCCCTTTCAAAAAGGGCATTATTATATGTTCATCTTGGGCAGTATCCACACACCTTTTAGAAAAGTAAATACAGCACATTCAAATTTAAAAGAAACATCACATTGAAACACTCCACCAACTCCAGTAAAATGCTTTACCGCCTGGAAAACTCAGATACCCATAAGGAAAGTCACTGTAGCAACAACAAGGAAATACAAGACTGGGGATGGTACGGGACCAAGGAGACCCTTTGTCTGCCCTGGGACAGCCAGTTCTGCTCTGATGCACTTACCTGTTTTGCTGCCACAGTTCATCTCGGCCTCTAGGACAGAAACTGTCTTTACTGGCTCTGAAATGGCACGGTGATAGGTAGCTTGCCTGTATCTCTGCCTCCAGACTGTTTTCATATCTAAATTTAAAGTCTGGTTCTCCTTATCAAGGTAAGGGATGTACACCAGAATCCACCAATGCGGTAACAGCCATGCAGTACACTGAGGGTCACAGAAGCCTCTGCGTAATATAAGAAGTCAAAGGTAGTCTACCATAATGAGAGAAAAGGTAGCATTAAATGAAACATTAATCTTAAAATCTGCCATAAGCTACAAAATCAGTGCTAATCTCTGTTATGGAGAGATACAAAACGATAAATTTATGCTGCAGTATACAAAGCTCTGTTGGAGCTCACCAGCCTTGCTATTTTCTGAAAGATAAAATAAAGCCCAGAAGATGTTTGCATTGGCTTTGCATAAGTACACAATTTCCAGAGAAAGCAGCAGCAACAGGCCTGTGATCAGAGATATGCAGAAATGTGAACTGTTACGCAGCATCTATTTCAAATGTATTTAAAATAAAGAAAAAGAAAAAACTGCCTTGAAAAATGTGATTTTTTTCCCCAGGAAGTGTGAAATTAATTATTCTTCCTAAGATTATACCAGAAACTTGTAGTTTGTGTAAATACTGTAGGACTACACGCAAAAGATCATGCTCAGAAACGTTGCAGCTATTTAATGTTCTGGTGGACTGGAATGACTTTTACTTGAAATAATGAACATGTCAAAAAGCTGTTTCCTGACTTGTCCAGAAGCACAACAACTGAGACCAAAGTAAAAACATCTGTCATGGAGCAGAAAGAGCCCAAAGAGGGCACTGAAGGAGTGACTTACGGGTCAGCATACTGCCAGCTCCTGTTGATTTTACCCCGAGTCTTGTGATAGTTGGATCTTTCCCTAAAGCAACAGCTTCAGCATTCAAACACCACGATAAGGATCTTGATCTTAGCTTTAACTTAGAAATAAAAAATTACCACCACACAACAAAAAAGAAAATACTGGTAGTAAAATGAAAACATGATCCCCAAGAGCTTCAATACAAAAGAATAAGTTTAAAATACTTTTTAAATACTACAGTTTTAAGACAAACTTAGGATCTTCAGGGACCTAACTCATAAATTTTGAAAGCTTGGTTTCAGCAACATCAATGAGCTGACTGAAAATCTGTCAGGGAAGTGACTCTGAGGAAAAAACGAGACACTGAAAGTTATGCTGTATTAATCACACAGCAACTGAAAACATGGAAAAGAGTAAAAAGAAAACATGCTTAGTTAACTATATATATATATGGGGCAAATATTCATGAATTAATTACTACTCCATGAATGTAAATTAAATGACTTTTCCACTAAAAGGAAGAGAGCAGGCGTAAGACCATAATACTCATAAGAGCCTAGTTGCTTCCTTTGGAAACGTTTCAGAACAATGACTTGTTGTTTGGGGGTCCCAAAAGTTTCCTTCTCAATTACACAGCTGCCAATACCAATATCGCACATATTTTGAATTATTCCCTTAGATCCCACATACCGGCAGAGCTCCTGTCTTTTCTATGGATGGGAAAGACAAAGAACACCAAGAATGAGGGTGGACATTAAAAGTGAAGAGCGAGGGCTCACAGAGCTATTCCTGCCTCAGAGCACATTGGTGGACAATGATCAAGCTTTCGGCTCAAAAAAAAAAAAAAATCCACACAGGTAAAGCTCTAAAGAACTCTTTGAGAACCCCACTTTCTGCTTTGCCTGGTTATAGGGCTAGATTTGTGTGTTACAGCACATAACCTAATGCAGAAAATATCAGTTTGTCATTCAGTGGGGTAGTTTCAGAGATAGAATTCTTGCAGTAGCTATGGTGACTGCCCACCCAGCTGGGCAATGGCACTGCCGGACAGGGCGGCTCTGCTGCTGACCTTCACATACCACCCAGCCTTCAGAGCGCGCTTCTCTTGGCTGGCTGTGCTCAGCGGCAGGGTAAATGGCAGAGCAGTGATTTTCCACATGACAGGATGCCTGTGTTGGACTGGTGAGCTGCCAAGAATTTTGGAGAGGTGACCTGGTACGTAAACAGATCAAAATGGTGACAGCAAGAGGTGAGAAGGAATGATGACAGGTCGCTTAAGCTTTTACACTTTCGGTTAGTCCCTTTTGACCCACTTCCTCCCTGACCACAGGTGACATTGTGACGGCTGTTTTCCAGCTTGGCACAGCTGCTGTCAGTTGCTGCCTCTGTCAGTCAAAAGGTTTGACCAGTTTCAGGGCTGATGAGCCCAGCATCTTCATGGTTACACAGGATCCTCCCTGTCACCTCCATGCCATGGCTACTATGGAGACATTAAGAAATTAGCATTTTGAGTTACCGTGAAGCAGAATCAAAGCTGTGTCCTAACTAAACATACAGAAAGCAATCCACAAGGAACCGTGCTAGGAGAAGATTACAGCAAATGTTTGTTATTACGCTAAGTATCTTGATAAATCCTAGTTGTAAAAACATTACAAGAAATTTTCAATGTATCAAATACCTATCCCTACAGTTAGCCTGATCTGAACATTAAACTGGAATAGAGCAGAGATGGAAATGGGATACACAGACACTGCTTTTCTTAGTGACAATACATAGTTGTCAGTTCACTTCCTTAACAGAAATTTTGACTGTTTATGTGAAATTAACCAGTATCTGCTCCTTGCTAACCTATGTAATATTTATTAAACCGATGTTCTGCAAAGGACATCTCTTTTTTTTTGACTGCTGATAAGAATCAAAATTAAAAATCGTGATGGAGTGAAGAAATGTCAGAGTATTTACACAAGGGTCCTTTAGGACATTATGACTTCCCCAACTTATAGACAAATGGAGCAAGCGCAACAGCTGAAATTAGTGGCCTAATGACCTCAGCTCTTGGAGGTCCAGGGTCTCTGTCATTGACTTCTAGAGCAACCATTGAAAACTAATCACATACGCCACTGATAAACAGGCACAATGAGCCAAAAGTACATGACCTTCTCAGCAAGGTTCTTTTGAAATGCAAACAAGAATCTGACTGCTTGGAGAACCTGAGCCTCTTTAGTTTAATGAAGAGCACATTATCTTCCATTTCTTCCCATAAAATAGTAGCAACAGAGTGTATTGCTTGTTTTCAATATTATACAGGAGTTTAGTCCTGTTAAATGCTGTTAGAAATTTCAGAGCTTTAATATCTGAAATTGGTCATAAGTTGTTCCACCCTCTCTAATCTTGTAGCAAATATGACTTACCCCATTACTGTTTGTATGATGCTGTTTTCATCACACTGATTCTGTGCAGAGTCACGGACCTAATCAAATACACAATCAATCAAGCTGCTAGTCAGACACAAACAGCAAGCAAAAGACTTCTTTGTATCCTATACAACTGCCCTTTCAGAAGACAAGTGAACCATTGGTTTCTAAGAACATGTAATACACAAGTAATGCTCTGCAAGAGCCTGCGGTACTGTGAAGAAACCTTGTGACTGAATTCCTGAAGAGCAACATCTCTGATGGGTTAGTCAGATTGCCCTGACTGGTGTTTTGGAATTAGTATGGAAGAACTTATAAAAAGCGGACTGCAATCACTGGAGTCAAAAGCCTCATACAAGTTAACAAAATACAAAAGTGGGCAGCTCTTTGGCTTTAGCATCACTGAGCTTTAATGATGAACTCTGTTGCTATGGCACTCCTCCCTGCAGAGCAGAAGAAGAGAAAGCAACACAACAGCTCAACAGTTTTTAACTGCCTCTCTCAGACTCCCAATGAGCAACACAGAGAGATACACGACATCCATACTTGTATTGCCTCCTTTTTTTGTGGGGACAGCAACTACTGTCTTGAGATCCTCAAGACACTGCAGTGAGACTAAGTTAGGAGCAACTTAACCAGTAGTAGAATCATTTACTTGGAAAAGACCTTTAAGATCATTGAGTCTAACTGTTAACCCAGCACCACCAAGTCTACCACTAAACCATGTCCCTAAGTGCCACACCTAACTCAGCTACTTCCCTGGGCAGCCTGTTCCAATGCTTGACAACTCGTCCAGTGAAGAAAACTTTTCTAATATCCCATCTAAATACTTCATTAAAATTTTCATACATATTATGTAACCAAATAATTTTAACGTGCATATAAATTGCATTATACAACCTGGATCCTATTTACACTTGGTAAGAATATGCGTATCATGAAACCTTCAGCACTGACAATCCTGACTGATGTAATGAAATAATTATTTTTGCTAAATCTATTGGTGAAAAAGGCACTACCTATTTTAGATTGAGTGGTGAACACTACAGAGAATCACTTCAAAGTTTGTATTAGGACGTGCCAAGTAAAATTCAATGGATAAAAGACTTTTTACAGCCATGTAGGAATGCAACCATATGGAATATAAATAACTACACAAGTTTCTTAAAAGTCTATGACAGTGCCTTACCTTCACTATAAAATGAAATCTGGTCAAATTATTAATGTAAAATCTATTCATCTTTAAAGATGCTACACCTGGCAATTTACTTTCATGTTATTACATCAGAGTATAAATTCCCTGGTGTTCCACTTGAAACTTACTCAGATTTATGTAGAATACTTGTGGAAAAATCCTTAAGATATTTATGCAGTCGAAATTTGAATAGGAATTTAAATAGAGTTCCTGCAAATTTGCCTTATAGAATCTACTGATACATTGAAACACTTTTTATTAACTAACCTGAAGAAATTCCAGTATCATTACCCCAGCAGCAGCAGCAACTCAACACCTCTGGAAATCATTTTGGCTGGTGCACAAACAGAATAAGCAATGGCCCATCATAACCACCGGTGGAGTATTAAATATCTTTATTTAATTAGTCAAAATAAATATTTGATAAGATATAGCTAACCAAAGTACCACAGCTTTTTTTTTTTTTAAAGACAGATATCAACTTAACATGAGTGCCACCTTCTGGTTTAGACATGAAAACACTTTGGGTTGTGCACACTGCATCCAAAACTTCTAAACGAAAGGTGCAGTTTGGTTCCTTCCCCCTCCCCATTTTTTTTTTTTTTTTAAATAATTAGAATATTCATCTTCAACATTCACAGATCGTTGTAAGAACAAAAATAGTTAAACGCAAGAATTCTGTAAGACTTGATTATCTTTAGTGCCTGGAGCAAAGTAACTATACACATTCTGCACAAGTATTTTTCCCCAAATTTAACTTCAGAGATGTCAAATCCTACTACGACACATGAATTACCACAACTTAAAATAAATATTTAAATGCAGTGGCTTGTAATACAAGTAGTAGTCTTGGAATCAATGTACTCTGGAGTATATTCTTCCAACTTTTCTACCCTAAAAAATTCCTTTTAATTAAGTGAAATGTGTGTGTCTCCTATCCAGGAAGTGACAGAACCTAGTAAAGGAAGACTGAGAAGTTCAGCAAATGTACTACTACAAATGGCACAAAGAACTGCAGCTCATTTTATATTTGCTGCAACAGTCAAATCACTAAGTTGTTGAGAAAAGATGGGTAAATTACAATCCACTTAAAAGTTCGAGTCCATTTGCACATCACCAGCTTTGCAGGGTTAAAAAAAATGTGTCTCCTTTTCTTTCATTTCACACAACACCCACAAAAGTATATCACTATTATATCACACAGTCCTTCAGTAACAGCTACCACTGCTGCTTCAAAGCAACTGCAATTTAAGAAACAAATTTGCTCCAGCTCAGGTGTTGCCTCCACTGCAGATATAAATACAACTGCACATTCTTTGTGCTTACAGAAGTAAAAACAATTTACCAACAGCGCTAGTTCTGGGTCTCTTATTTTTCCCCACATTCAGTATGGGATGGAAGTACACAAGCCTACACCCTAGGTGATAACACACTGTGTCAAAACTGTAATTCTGTACAGCATCACACACTATGGACTTCTAAATTTGGTCTCCTAACTCTTCAGCTCTCTATGCCATTTCACACTGGTATATGCCCACACAAAGCCTGCTTTTCTCCATTGGCTAAGAACCCACCCATAATAAACGTTATAATTTCACAACTCCGCACACTTCTGTATATTGACTTGCTGTCAATTAGGATCGTAATCCTCAAGTCTTCTGGAATCCATATGGCAACTTATATATTTTTTTAAGTGTATAACTCTTTTGAACAAAACCCATTCGTGTGTTTGATGTCCCAGCAAATTCTTATTCAAATAATGAAGGCAGCCAGTTATTGCACTTGCATCTCACAGCAGCGAGCGCTTCCAGGAGGAGGACCATGTCTCTTTCCGCAGTTGCCATCCCCATACTTTCTTATTCTAATGCAGCAACAGTTCATGATGTATTCATCAGCATTTAATCAATTCCTTGTTTGTTAAAGGTTCTGCAATGACTTCATCACGCATGAACTGCTCCTAAAGACAGCAAGTAGACTTTTAGTTGATGTTCATTTTCAGATCTCCTCTCCCTCAAAAAAACATCAGATAATCATTTTGTTTCCTAGCCTGGGTACAGCTGGTATGAATGTCTCCCAAAACATGAAAGTCAAACATGCTTACTAGGTAAGAAAAACTGCTAGGCTAGCTGACAGGGCTGCTAGAGTCACAGGGAGATCTTAATGTCACTGAGCCTGTTCTGTCCGCGCTCCACCCCACACTCACCCAAGCAGGCACGTTTTAAAGCCCAAACGCGGCAGGAGAAGGAGACCAGAAAACCGAGAGATAAGGCAGGAGCCGTAGTCACAAACCAAAGAGCCACCAGCGCACACAACCCTACCCCACGTTTAGCAGGGAGCTTTAACAGCCGCCACCACGCCTTCCTCAGGGGATGGCGACCGGAAACCCGAGCTGGCCGGCCCGGCGCCGGGGGAGGCAGGCCGCGGCCGTGCCCGACAGCCCTCCGACCGCGCCCACCTGGTCGTAAATGACGCGCAGGATCAGGG
>JAVJGI010000050.1:107739955-107765734 GCA_035590275.1 Ibycter americanus | reverse complement strand
GGCGCGGCCGCTTGCTGGAGGGCGCCGGCTCCCGCGCGGCGCGGGCATCCGCTCGCGTGCTGGTGGGCGCGGCCCAGGGGAACTGAAAGTGACTGTCCCTCTTCAGGTACTGGTGTGGGACTGAGGACCGGGGGGGATGCACTCGTAGACCTCAAGCGGTGTTTAACCCCGGGCCAGCGGGTCGGAGGGTAAGGAGAATGAACGAATTGCCCGACTTGACTTTTCAGTGAGGAGAGGAAGGAGTCTCGCAGGAAAGTTGCGTTCGTTTCTCTCCGTGGAGCAAAGGAAGAAAGGGAGTATTTGGAGTGGCTGTTGCCGTAAGGGCCTAGGTGAGAAGAGAATAGCGAATAAAGGGAGAATATCCTGCCAGGCAGGAGCCTGGGAGGCTGAAGCGCCGCGCTTCCCGGGAGGGCAGGGGTTGCCGAGGAGCTGGGTGAGCAAAGAAGGTTGCAGAGATGGCAGACGGGGGACAGGCCGGTCACCTCTTGTAAAGGCATGACTCGGGCTTGTACATGGTGTAGGGGAACCGGGACTCATTGAAAGAAATCTTGGAATTTATTAGTTACAGAGTAAAAATTACAAGTGATTTTCATTGTGATTTTCAGGGTTGGGAAGTGATTGATGATAGTGTACATGAAACGAGTGTCTTGAACTACTGTTCAAGAGTTATTTTTAATTTAGGGTAGAGTCTCAGTCTTAAGATAATCTGTATCAGTAGGATCTTGCAACTTTTGACTTCAAAGTTGTAGCTGCTACAATAAAGTAAGGCTGACATTTACGTTGTTTTCGGTATGATGTATTGATACTGAAGTTTTGTTTGGTTGTTTGATTGGGTTTTTACATTTCATGTGTAAAACTGAATATATTTGCTTCTTAAAGTGGTACCAGTGAACACGAGAATGAGGCCGGCTTTAAGTGACGGTCAACCTCGGCAGCAGAATTAAACTGAATGCATGAAATACACAATTGAGAATCTGCGTTGGATTTTAAAGTTAGGCCACTTATTTTACCAGCAGATGTCGCTGTGCTTAGTAGCAATTGCACAAGGGGTTTTGAAGGTTGTGAGGTGATTTATAAAAAAACAATACAAAAAACTAATAATTACATCTTTATTCTCAGTCCTTGGCTTCTGAAGCAAAGCATCAGACTTTACGTGGTTTATTTTTATGTTGCGATGATTTAACTGAAGTCACAGCTATTGGCATAAACAGCTTTCATAAGAATGTCTGCTTTCAAACATCCTTTATTTTTACTTTGAATTAGTTAATGTGATAAAGTGAAAAGCTCGAAAACAGCTTTTCACACAACACCCACAAAAGTATATCACTATTATATCACAGAGTCATTTGGTTACAGCTACCATTGCTGTTTCAAAGCAACTGCGATTTAAGAAACAAATTTGTTCCAACTCAGGTGTTGCCTTGAATCAAAAAGGAAGAAGCCTAAAAAAAGATGTAGATGGATATAACCAACATATCCTATCTAAAAGACTCCAGATCATAAAATGATCTCATGAATTTAAGCAACTCAATGATTTTTTGAGCATTCTGGGTTTACAGACTGAACACGCTGACGTAATGTGACTTCTTCGTTAGATGTGTACTTTTTCTTGCTAAAATATTTTAAGGTTGTTAATAGTTTTGTTATCAATAGCTTCTACACATTTGCATGTAGAAAGTGCTAAAGTATTTTGTTGAAATAGAGTACTCCGTGCTGTGGCAAAAATGAATTAAAGTAATTTGCTCACTGGTGGTAGAATTGTTTTAAATAATTCCACTTTGAAAAGTTGCAAGCTGCTGTGGAATTAAATGCTAAAAAGCTATTAAAAATTATGGACAGTTAAAAGCTGCAGGAAGCGGTTCTTATGCTTGAAAGTGGTCATTTTGAGTAGTTACAGTAAGTGAGTGTATTCCATTTCTGAGCAGCCTGATTCATGAAAGTTGTGCCTCCCATTTGTACAAGATTACAAACAGGACAAATTACTCAGTGACCAGCCAATGCAGCTGTTAGTGAAAGCCTTAGAGAGTATAGGCCTGATTAGTTAAACAAGCTGGATCGTTGCCATTTCAAAGGATTCAAAATGAAAAACAAAAACATTTTGAAAATAAATTACATGCTTTAAAAGAATGCAGAAAAAGATTTAAATGGAAGTGAAAGCTTAAGAATGCTTTAAAGAAGCAATGGACTGCATCATAGAAACAATGTAATTTGATAGGTGATGATAATATGATAGAGAATGTTGCTAATCCATTTTAGGAAAAACACAGGCAGATTTACAAGCAATGAGAAGTATCTCTCGGCTCACTATGAACCTGTTCCTAGACTTTGTAAATGAAGGGTTTTTCTGACTGACTTTGAACATTGTAAATGTCAGTTTATCTTTCTCTGTTATGACTCGGTTTGAGTATGCAGTTTTAAAGCTTCACACCAGTTTACACTGTAGTGCATGTAAGTGTCTGCTACTTGCTTAACTGTTTGGAGATGTAAGTATTATGTAGGTTATATGGAAGTACAAAGGATTGTCATGGCTTAACCCCAGATGGTAGCCATGTACCATGCAGCTGTTCACTCCTGTCCCCACACCGCCAGTGGGATGGGGAGGAGAACCAGGAGGCGAAAAAAAGGTGAAACTCGAGGGCTGAGATAAGAACAATTTAATAATTGAAATAAAATAATAGTAATAATGAAAAGGAGAGGGAAGGGGAGAGGAACAGAATCCAATGGGAAGGGGAAAAAGAGCACCCCAAGTGATGCACAATACAGTTGTTCACCACCCGCTGACAGATGCCCAGCCAGTCCCCAAGCAGCGACCAGCAGGCTGTGGCCAGCTCACCCCAGTTCATATACTCAGCATGACATTCAGTGGTATGGAATATCCCTTCGGCTAGTTCAGGTCAGCTGTCCTGGCTGTGTCCCCTCCCAATTTCTTGTGCCCCTCCAGCCCTCTCACTGGCAGGGCCTGAGAAACTGAGAAGTCCTGGACTTAGGATAAACATCACCCAGCAACAAATGAAACGATCAGTGTGCTATCAGCACTATTCTCACACCAAATCCAAAACACAGCTCTGCACCAGTTACTAAGAAGAAAATTAACTCTGTCCCAGCTGAAACCAGGACAGGGATTTATGCTTGGAGCAGGACAGTTGCCAGCACTGGATTAAGCCAGTCCCAGGTGTAGGCCTTTGTATTTTTAAGTTCATGAGGTTTCTGTTTTCCAGTCCTGCAGTTCCTCAGTGCCCCATGAGGTGAAGCTCTACCATTCAGCATGTCAACCATCCCCCTAATTCAGTATCATTCACAAGTTTGCTGATGGTATGTTCTGCCTCATCATCCAAATTATCAGTAAATTTGTTGAAATATATCAACCCCAGGGCGCTCTTACTGTTACTAGGCGGCAACTGAAGCAGCTTGAAGCCATCAGGTCTTCAATTCTGTCTGCCCAGCCAGTTTTCAACCAGTCCAACAGTTCTTTTGATATCATCCCCACAGCATACACAATGAACAGACAACTTTTCAAGATGGTTTATTGTAGCCAGCCAGTGTTCCTACCTGGATTTATGTTATTTCTCTCAGTCATGGTCCTTTCTCTTCTGTGGTACATTTGCTTACCAGGCAAACTGCTCTTCTCAGATTTCCCACAGAAGCCAGGATATTTGTATCTTAATAATGCATATCAAAAATGACAGTACTGTAGGAAACCTGAATGAGGATCCCATGATGTTAGGTTATGTGTATGCTATGGGAGATGATGTCAAAAGCCACAGGACAGTCGAGGTATATGGAGTTCACTGCTGTCCCCTTAGCTGTGTGACCAGGCATTTCATTACAGTAGGTGTTCAGATTTATCAAACATAATTTGCCCTTGGTAAATCTGTGTTGACTCTCCTTGATTACTTTCTTAGCTTTCATACAGCTAAGGGGACAAGCTCTGAGCATTTTCCCAGAGACTGAGGTGATGCTGACTGGACATGGGCACAGCTTCTTGCTTAAAAATGACTGTGTGTTTGTCTTTTTGCAGTCAGTTGGAGACTTTCTCTGATAACTGTTTTTCATAGGTAATAGTTGCCTCACAAGCATGTCAGCTGTGTTTCTTAGCAACTTTGAGTGTAACCCATCTGGCTGTGTGTATTTGAATACATCCCGCTTCTCTAAGTGGTTGTTGGCCTCACTCCTTATCCCTCTCCTTCCCAAACACTGCTGGTACAGGGAGAGGTCTGGGTGCAGGCTTTGCCTGTGAGAACAGAGGCAAAAAAGCTGGTGAGTACTTCAGCCTTTTCCATATCATCTGTGACAAGGTTGACTTCCCCGTCAATTGTTGGATGCACATTTTCCCTTCTTTATGATACTTTTGTACTTTTAAAATTCCTTCTTCTTAGCCTGTATGTCTATTGCTAGTTGTAACTCCAGCTGAGCTTTGATCTTTCAGATTTAATGGAAATAAAGGGTGAAAACAAGCTATGTAAAACAGTGAGTATTTTATTTAACAGATATTTATATGGATTTTTCAGGAGCTGGTGATTCTGAAGACGGCCCAGTCATCATGGCTCATGCTACTACTTATGTGGGTTTTACTGTTCCTCAGTTACTGAGAGGAGCTAGCAGAATTTTTCTCACTCATTCTACATTGGTGGTGTTGAGGCACTGTGCTTTTTGTTACTGCACAGTGAATGGGTAGGTTATCAACATACAAAAGCTTCTCTTTCTTTTTTTTTTTTTAAAGAGAATGTCATGGTAACACTTGTCAAAATGAAGCTGACAGATTATTACAGACCTACAAATACTTATTTAACTCCCAATTATATATTTGTATTTAATTCTTATTTAGACTTATGTCATCTGTAGTCTGGATTACACTGGTAAATTGTTATGTTAATAGAAATTCATATCAGTAAGGGACAGTAGTGCAGCTGTCAAAATGACAATTATCTTTCTTTGCTTTTTTTTGCAGCACAATAAAATCTAAAAGGAAAATGGATCATCTAGAGAAGACAGCAAATAATTTTCGCCAGGAGGTTAGTGTTCTGTTCTTTAGGATGTAAGTGATTTTTTTTTTTTTTGGTGTGAAGAAACTGGATAATTTTATTTGATTCTTAGGCTTCATTTTGTCTTCTACTGGAGTCTATTGTACTACTTCTCAGTTTTCATATTTGATACTATTATAAAATAAGTGTATTTTGTAGTTAATGGGTGAAATATAATGAGTTATAAAAATTGTCCGTGATGTGTGATGCTGTTGGACAACAAATTTAATAGAATTCTGGTCAAGTATGGATTATGATAAGTAATGAAAGCGTGCAGATACTCATCATCTCTTTTCTCAGGCTTGTCAGATTTTCACGGATTTCTGGTTCAAATTTTAGATTAAAAAATGTGGAAAATGCCTTTTTATAAGATAAGAAGTAAGATAAGAAGTGTAGACATTTTGAAGGAAGACATGATAGTTGTAAAAAGTGTCTTAGTTGCATCTATTTTAATTCACAAGTACGAGAAAGGTAGAGCATGGTTCTCCACCAAAATCCAGAAATGCTTATTCTGGAACTCAGTTTTGTGCAGTAAGCATTCTGCCTCATAATGTTCAGAGGTGAACGTACTCTTGTATTTCATATAGGTATTTCCTTTCTGTAACGAGCTAAAGTAGATGTTTTGAAATTTTTAAATACTGGGAGACTATGATTTCAATTTTCAAATTCTCAGAAATTGAAATTTCGCTAGTGAAAACAGTTCTGCATTTTTCGTAGACTTTTCAGAAAAGGGCACTTTTTCGACTGAAAAATCCCATCTTTAATTCCCAGGAGTTGGGAAACGATGCCCAGTTTTTCTCTGTTGTTTAGTTAGCTTCATTCATGACAGGCCAGCCTTGCTTATGTGTCACACAGCAGGACAAACTGTTCTCAAACACATGACACATTAATCTGCATATGTGTACTTAATTAAGTCCTCCTCTGCTAGGTTTTTCCCTAACTATAGTTGGGAAGCCACAGGCCAAGTGAATTCTTCTCAAAAGGAAGCTGAGTGGAGGGTATATATAGGTAACCCCCAAAACTGAGGATTCAGCACTCGTGACATAGGCTGTAGGTGGATAAGGCAAATGCAGCCTCGTTCTGCCTGTTGCCGGAGCTGTCGGGGTGTGAGCCAGCTTGGGGAGCCGCGTGTCTCAGGGCTGTGCTTCAGCTACTCACATCTCATGTCAGCTCCTACTTGGGTCCAGATTGGCATTGCTTGTGGACATCCAGCTGCTCAGGTGGATCCAGTTTGTGCTAAATTAACTCAGTACACAGAGAAAAGGAGTGTAGGGACAGGTACAGATACACATTCTTGTTTGCTGCTGACATGGAAAAAATGATTGCGCTTTTAAGTTTTGCAACCTTTTTTTTTTTAATCTTGGATATTTTTGATTCCTTGGCTTGCTTGCTTTTTCTGCTCAACTGGGTAGCTGGAAAATACCTGGAAAATGGATCCTTATGAGGTGTTGGAAGCTCTGGTGGGGTGCAGGGAACTGTGTAAGGCCTGAGGAAGAGAAGGCAGCTGTATGGAATAGGTGAAAGAGCAGGGCTCGGTTCTTGCTACTGCAAATTCTCTGCATATCAGAGGATTATGCTGTTTCTTTTTTTAATGCTTGATTTATTCTTTGTTGCTTGATTTCAGACCACTTTAAAATCAGTTTATTTTAAATCCTCTGCTTGGTTTTAAATTCCATATAATCAGCAGTTGGCTTCCCTCAGTCTGTTTTGCCTTATTTGGCCACTTCGGTCTTGTAGAAAGATGAAAGAATCATAGATCTGTGTTGCATTACTGTGCATGCTACACAATGTCGCCTGTTGAGGAGTGGTAATGTGAAAGACCAGGGTAATAAAACATGCCTAACTCTTTCCTGAAATACAGCAGCGAAGCCTTGAGTCCTCTGTTTTCATCCCTCTTACTGCAGCCTTGCTCTGGGCCAGTTGGATACTCTCGTGATGGCCCAAAATACTGGTTGAATATCTTTGATCACCCTGACTCAAATTTAATTTTTGTAATAACTTTGTACTGATTAAGAATTACATTTCCAGTGCTCTGTCAGATCTATCAGCCAAAGAACAAATTAGGGAGTGTACTGAAGAGTAAAGAAGGGAGTGAAGAAGATCCAAACTTAACATCCATTTCCTGCACTTAAGGTTTCTCCATCAGAGCAACCATTTAAGTCATGTATCTGACATTTCTCTTGTTAACTTAGAGTGATTGCATTCCCCATTTAATACTGTCTGCTAAAGTGGAAAAGAAATGTATGCTACGTTTATTTTAAGTTGGAAAATGTCCTGCCGTTTAATGGGACAGTGGACGTGTTCAGATGTTGCTTTATGAATAATTAATTTCCTGCCATGTGTTTTAAATTAGAGCATAGTTGCTTAAATTATTTTTTTTAATCTGTTTGATCTTACACAAACGAGAAATGGTAGAGTTGCGGTGCTATTATTAGTATTTCCTGGTGTGGTAAATGACATCAGCATTTTTTAACAGAATACAGTCTGTATATTGCCCTGTGTAGAAAATATTTAGGGCATTATTTTCTTTGTAGAGGAAAAAGGTTAATAATTATAACTCAAAAATACCTGAACATGAAGGGCAGGGGAAGGGAGGGGATGAAATCCACGTTGTACTACTGATGGACATCAAAGACTTTAAGTGGGCCGCTCCTCCCCAGTGGTCCTGTTGCAAAATCTGCTTTTCATTTAGGAAAGCATTATTTTTCTTTTTTTTTTTTTTTAACTCTTTAAAAGTGGTATCAACTATGGCTCTTGCATCTTCTCCCGTCTGTTTGCCAAACAAAAACTCTTCTGTTAACTAGCAATGAATGCTTGTATTGCAGTTTTGCCATGTTCATAGATCACATGCCAAATCGGTATGAGTGTAAACGTAGTAACACAAGGCTTGTTGGTTTTCTTTCATTAATATATTATGTATTAATCCATAATCTTTCAGTAATGCATTTAATTACTTAAATAAAGCTAGATACAGATCCAGAATTCTCCCTGGAACTTCAGTAGCAGCTGATGTTTCCTGAGTTTCCTTTGTCAGTCCTTGTATCGGAGATTTTTTTACTCTGTTGCTGGAAGATACAGGAGTGTTTGCCTTCTGTAGATGTCAAAAGAATCTGAAAAGTGATAACTAGCAATTGCTTGTCATTATGTTCTTTTCAGCTGAAATAAAATAAATTTGTACATAATCTTAGAATAACCCTGACAAAAGTGACAGACATGTTGGGCTGTAACTAGAAAACCATTTCTCCATTCGGTGACTATGCAAGTGAATCCGTTTTTGTTTCTCTACCCCAGTGAAAAAATACTAGTGCTTTAGCTAATGAAATGCCACAGATAACACACAAAGTGGTGGGTATCTCATATGCGGATTCTGGACAACTTTCGCTGCGAATGATATCTGTGTAACACAATGGCTTATTTTCCTTTTGTTAGGTAATTTCACAAGCAAAAGTGTGTGAAATCACCAATGAATCAGAGACAGTCAAAAGACTTCGTTTGGCTATTGCAAATAAAGATTTTACTTTCAAAGCAGGACAGTGGTAAGATCTTCTGATATTTGAGGGGAATATTACTAACAGAAGTCCACTATAACAATATGTTAAAAGGCCTCTGATACTTGAACCTTGGCAAAAATCATTAATTTATATAATACAGTGTTTTATTATTGATTGCTCTGTTTAATACCTGATATGTGGCATAATTTTAAAGTAGCCATTATTAAATATGCTAATATTAATTTTAAAAGGGATAAATTAGATATTCTTTAAATGTTCATTTTTTGTTATTTTCCTCTAGTTCACGTATATTACGTTTTTTCTTCAAGAGTACTTTGAAGTACTCTGCACTTTATTCTGCAAGCTGTCTTTACTGTCTGTCTTTACTAGTTATTTTTACAGCTGAGCTCAGACTGCTGATTTGCAAGTTACTTAGTTTTATAATTAAATCAGAATTGCCTGTTAACTTTTATTTCTTTCCCTAGAAGTTTCCACTCTGAAAATTAAGCCTCTTAGGTCAGATTAATATATAAATACAGATAGACAAACCTGAGAATAAAAAAACTTGAATTATTAAGCCTTTGAAATAATTAGCTGTTTGTTTAAGCAACCTTACAGCTTTTTGTCCCAGGGAAACAGTGGATTTTCATGTTTGTCTTCCTTCCTTGGCCCACTCAATCGCTTTTTTTCTCTTAGAAATTAATTTAAAACTATGAGGAGTTGCTTTTGGTATTGGACATTTAAATTTTCTTAAACTTCTTCTTGGCTTAGGCCATCTGAAAGTGGTTTTGCTGGAATCAAAGTATAGCTGCTAGGGTATTAACAGCATATGTTACTCATGTAGTGTTAATATGCTGGCTTTTAAATTTAGAACCAGAACACAAGATGTTGATTGCAGTAATTTGTTTGTGGAGTAATTTGCTGCAGTTTTTGCACATGTGCAGTGACTCATATGAAATTCTTGCTTGCCAGTACTTGGAAAGTGCATTTACCCTCCAAAAATGTTTTAGAAATTATAATGCTGAAAACTGAAAGCTTTAATTATAATTACTCTTTTTCATTTTCTTCTTCCTTGAAAGTATTCTAATGCTATTGTAAGGTATACAACAACTTTTCTATACTTGTAGCTGTAAATTGTGGTTGCATGTTTTGATGAGCAGTGCAAAACACCAGGCCACCATTTCCTGAGCAGAAAAGGCTAACTTGTTAGAATTTGCCATGGTAAGATGTTACAGCCAAAGATTATCACTAAATTGTATATATTTTTTGAAAGTGTTCTAATTACCAAGTTTTTCAGAAGCAGAAGCGATTTTGTTTTGCAAGCATACTGACAGATACTGGTCTTTATCTGACTTCAAGTAATGCTGAAAAGACTTGTTGCTGTTACCCGTTTTGATTTACTAAAATGTGCATTGAGGTATATGCATGTTATTAACTACTTTGAAGAAGTAGCTTTATGGTTTTAATGTTTCTGATCTCTTCCTCCAGCAACTGCTAATTATTGTTCATTTCTTAAAAGATTTGGCTTAGGTAGCCTTTAAAAGGTGGGAAATGAAAAACCACTGTAAGATCTCTGTTTTACCTCTTTTTGCGCCTCTCCTTGTTGTGGATTTACAGAGCTGGGTGTTTTTTCTGTTTTTCCCTACAACTACTCTTTCTGCTTAAACCGTCACAGATAGCATTTCTTCAGCAGTCCTCTTATCCTTCCTACACACAACTAAGACTAGACAAGCCATCAGAAATACAAGCTAGTCCACTATAATACAGTATAGTATGCCCTGAAATAGCTCATAATTAGGTAATTGGAAAAGAAATACTAATACAGAAAGAAATGTATGCCTACATTAATACTTTAGTATGGCAAAAACTACACTTGACTTAGGTTTTACAGTATTCTTTGGTTTTGTATGTGTGTTTCCCCACCAGGCACGAATAATGTTTCCCTTCTACATCAAGTAGAACATTTTGACTTGAATGTAAATTGTTACTTTACAGCATAAATGTAATTTCATTTTTTCTTTTCGTTAATGTAAGTAGTAAGGTGATTTTCCACCAGAGGGTGGTAAAGAGCTTTAGTAGCATCTCTAGGTGTTCTTTGATACAATAAATGCTGCAATACAAGAGTTGTCCTTTCTAATATCTTAGATCTTTACAGCCGGGACAGCTGAGTCCCATGGTCAGTGGAACCTTTCATTTGCAGTCAGATACCTTTATACACTATCTCATTTATTAGCATAAAGTTAAATTACCACGCTTTGTGCATTCTTTGAGAGAAAGCGAGAGTATTTTTCTTTGAAGGGTGAAGCTTTGTGGGGAGGAAGCAGGCAAGATTTTTTCTTTAAAAAGTAGTGACCTATTCAAAGTGCTCCTCTCCTCCCTCAAGAATTTGTGATCTTTGTGAAGAATACAGCCTTGCTGTTCAAAGAAAATATCTGTGCAGTGGAAGCCAGTCTGTATTTCTTGTTGCATTCTCATTTAACTAATACTGAGCCAGCCTGACTCAGGCTTGAATTGAATAATGCTTCTCCAGTACTTGGCATTGCTTACCAGTATGGTTGTTTCCCAAGTGGAGCAGCACAATTCGTTTTAAACATTAGTTTTATCTTGAAACAGGGAATTTTTTTTTTATGTGCTGTAGAAAATTAAGTATTTAAAGATCTAAGCAACACAGAGGAGCGTAAATGTTAGATCATAAACCAACTTCTAACTTTTTCTGATACTGTTTGGAATATCAAAGCCTTACTTTTATGAAAATGAATTACAGCTCATATGTAGTAATGGCTTGCCTTCCATACTCTCTAATTGCTGGTGTTGCAAAAGCTTAGCCATATGTTACCTTCTAATCTGTGGAAACCCATATGTGGTTTACTTTAGCTTAAAAACAAAATTGTAGTAATTTATTCCAGTTCAATTCCCTATCGACTAGAAAGAGATCTGCCACCAGAGGGCACTGCAGTTCAAAAGGTAAAGCAGTTCTGCTGCTAGTAACTGATTTTTCATAGGAGACATTTTTTACAGACTGTGGTTTTATTTCAGATAATTCATCTTCCCATGAAAAGAAAGTGTTTAATCTAAAGTAATTTCCCTAAATTAGTTTCCCAATCTTCTTATGTTTGAAAATTGAAGAGCCCATCAAAGAGACCAAAGAGAGTGGGATTTAAGCCACAATATCAGACCATAGTGTGTTTTTGGTTTAATACTGAAAGAATTTATTCAAACATTTAGAATTCTAGTCTGTTGTAAGATGTGGCATCTAATGCTAAAAGCAGAACAGTTTAAAAATCTGCTGATTTAACAAAGGTTATGACATGTTTCTAGATGAAAATAGTTCTAAGGAAATAGCAGTACTCAAGATTAAATCCTTTTTTGGAAAAGTTGTGTTATGGAAATGAAGATGTCTTTGTAAAGGAAGGATAATTGAAACAAAGGCAGCCATTTTGTTTTGGTTATTGTTTCCCATGTTTGGGGTTGTTGGCTTTTTTTTTAAACTTTTGTTTCTGGTCTGTTTTTAGGGTTGATTTCTTTATTCCTGGAGTATCTGTAGTTGGGGGATTCTCTATATGTTCAAGCCCTGGCCTGCTGAATCGAGAAGGAATATTAGAGCTGGCAGTAAAGCACACTGTTCATCCTCCGGCCGACTGGATTCACACTAAGGTAAATGAGATTAACTGTGAGGTTTGGCTTTTTTCTACCCCCTCCCCCCTGCTTTTTGGGGCTGTGGGAGGAGGTGGTGTGTGATTGCAGATCACTTTTTGCTACCGACTGCAAAACTGTTGACTTGTGCAACCATTTTTAGTACAACATAAATTCTAAAACCTTTTGCTCAGTAAGAGACTGAAATGACATGTATGTATGGTAATATGATAATTGTCATCTTTTGACTCCAGTTGTGCTTGGTGGACTTACAGTGCTATTGTAGTGCGTATAAGGGTTCACACTCTTTTGGAATTAATGAACTGAAAAACCTCTGTTCTAACTTGTGTCCCTGAGAACAGGCTGTGTCACCCATTACAAAGGTACATCTGATAATTTGCCATAATTCCTGGGCATTTCTACAAATATAAACTGGGAATCATTGTCAGATAAATATAAATTATTGGGGAGGGGGCAGGGGTCAAAGGGAGATACTTAGATCAGTTTTTCTGAAATGATAAAACAACAGAATACTTCAGAATTTCTATAGTATTCTTTTAAATATGCAATATTTTTGTAATATTGACATAACCCAAGGCCTGATTTCTGCTATATTAAAAGTAAAGTCTGACGCTTTGGCCTCTTGCAGTGTTTTGTTCATCTGTTTACCCCATTTAGTTGTAGTCAGAAGAGTCTTATTTCTGCAGCTGATCATATTCCATAGATGATCTGTCCCATCAACTTTTGTTCTTTTCATAGCCCCTTGTGATCTGTCCTGTTTACTGTTCTCTGCCTGACATCTGTATTTCTTAAACATGGCTGCAAAGTTTAAATTGACAGATTCTTCTAGTTTTATAAATAGTGCAGATTTGTTCAGTGGCCAACAGAGTTACAGTAAAGATTGATACAAATTTACGAGAATTCAGAATATGCAAAGTGGTGCTAATCTAGTAGTTAGCATGTGACCATCCACAATATTTTAATTGGTGTCATATCAAGTTATCTCCACTGGAACATAAACAAAATAATCTTTTTGAGATGTTGTATAGAGAACTTTTAGTGCACGTGCCAGCAGACCCCATAATGCCTAAGACAGTTGTCTGGTTTTTGGTGTTGCTCTTTAGAGAGAATATGAAGGCCTAACTTCATAATTCCCAGTCTCTGGACACACTTTTAGGATTTTTGATGTCATAAATTTGCTGTTGCTGAGTTTTCTTGTTGGATTTATAGGAAAAGCTTTAGTTAGTGGGTAAGCTAGGTCAAACCTGATACTGTGGAGAAACCTCCAGGGTATATATGGACTCTTCTAGCTAAATAAAAGTGTGTGCTTTTCCTTAGGGAAGAAGAAGAAGAAGAAGAAAAAAAAAATCAACCTAGAATTTGAAAAGGTTGTATGTGTGGTGAAAAATCTCTGGTACTTAATTGTTTAGAAGTTATTTCTAAAGCAAGTTGGTATCTCAGGGTAAAAGATGTTATGGGAATAGTTTGTACTCATTTGCTCACTGTATCTGGGATTTTTAAAGATACTTATTTTTAATATTACTGTATATAAAATCCTAAAGCTTTATAGCTTTTGGAAAATACGGCCTTTTCTTTAGAAAAATGTATATGTAATGTATTGATTGCTTCACTTCTCTGCCTAAGCTGTTTCAATGCTGTATTTACAAACTAGGCTAAAGGGAAGCGCTTTCTCACTGTGTTACTCCAGAGTGGTGGTGTTTTTTCTGGAGTATTAACTTACTGTTATCATTGCCATGGCTAAAGCACTGAAATATGTGAGAGACTGCTGATTAAGAGAGATTCTTCCTGTGTCCTGTGTCCAATCTTGATGAGTTATAGCTGATTAAGGAGGCAGATTAGACGACAATGAGGTTGTTTCTCCCTAAAAACACTTATTTCCACAAAGGGTACCATATTCTGTATCCTCCTTCTGCCACATGAATCTGGAACACTTCTGGATTCATGTGTCTCTAAAACAGAGTAAAACATGATAGGAAAGCCTGGCAGTGTATACTGGAAAGAGAGAGAGAAATTATTTTCACATAACAAGTGCTGATTTTTTTACACTATAATTGAGAGGGAATACTTCATGCAGTAATTAAGAAAGGCAAGAAATGTTGGGGTGTTTTGATGGTTATGCTCACTACTGTAGGAACCTCTGTGTTCTGTGCAGTACCTGCATCCAAGGGTCTCCTTCATCCTGGTGGAATTGTTATGTGTTTAGACCTTTGCTGACAATACAGTTGTCGTTAATGGAAATCCTTTTGTTTCAGTTACTGTTTCCTGATATCAAAAGTTTTTTTGGAGGAAGTGTTTTTATTCTGTAGTGATTAACTGCTAATTTTTCAGCAGTTCCTGTAGCTTTGCTTTTTTACTTTCCTCCTGTCCCACCTTCCTTGGTTTCCCTGTCCTTTTTAATTTTTAAGCAGTGTATATGGCCTGAAATGAGTTCTGTGTTCTGCTCCGATTTGTTCTGTTAGCTTGCAGTGATGTGGGAGAACTCACTTGACTTCTCTGTACTGCAGTTTCACCCCTCATACTGGGATGCAGTGCTGGTTTACCAAGATGATACTGACGCAAATATTTATTTTTGTTTTAGCTTTAGCGTTCCATGCATCAAAAAAACATGCCTTGGCAAATTGCCCTAAGAGATAATTTCTTATGTTCAAGTGGAGAGGAAACGAGGAGATTTTCCCCTAATTTTTCTTCTGCAGCTCTGAAGCTGGAAATGCAGAAGTGGTTCTGCAGGAAATATTCTTGTATATACTTGCTTCACTTCTGGGTGTTTTTTTATTTTTTAGGAATGGGGATGGAAAAACCTTCTGCATCTGTGAACTCATTCTGACTTCCTTCTGTGACCTCATAGCAAGGCCTTTTTTGACAGGAGCCTGGGTTTGAGTAAAAGTGTGATCTAACATGTTAACCTTGGGTTTTCACAACCACATACTGCTCTTGCATGAATCTTTCCTCTTAGAACTCTTATGGGGGTGGGAAGGGGGAGTCACCATCCTGCCTTATCAGAAGACTGAAACTTTTGAAAGTAGAGCAAGATTCCTAGAGACACTGAAATGGAGTACTTCGGTTAGCTGGAAACTGTGTTTATTTTAAGGTATTTCAGTTTTGCCTCACTGGTCAATAAAAATAAAAAAATCACAGCCCAGCAAGTCCTGTGACTGTGGTGCAAGAAGAATAATATTTCAACTTCTGCTTTTAGTTTTGAAATTAAATATCTTCTTTTCCATCCTAGTGTACTGTTGACTCAGAAGTGGCCCTTCGAGTGGGAGGTGATTTCTTCTTTGATCCTCAGCCTGGTGACTCCCCTGTAAAACTAGTGCTGATAGCAGGAGGTGTTGGAATTAACCCATTGTTTTCTATACTGCTACATATAGCAGATCTTCATGGATACCAAGAGGGTAAAGGAAATGGATACAAAATGGGAACAGTGAAGCTGTACTACAGTG
The DNA here is from genome assembly GCA_035590275.1 of Ibycter americanus. Taxonomy (NCBI): domain Eukaryota; kingdom Metazoa; phylum Chordata; class Aves; order Falconiformes; family Falconidae; genus Ibycter; species Ibycter americanus. Next base: position 107,750,128 of record JAVJGI010000050.1, on the reverse strand, counting down.
CAAAAACTACAAGTGAACTTTTATTTAAGGTAAAAAACAAGGTTTTTTTTTTTTAAATTAGATCTCAGATATTTAGCTGTTAGTGTGTATATCATTCTGCTGCCAAATTCCAGAGAGCCCCTCTGCGTAAGACACTGTACAGAGACAAAAGTAATTTTCTGCCTCAAATCCTGTGTGTGTTTTGTTAGTTACTTGTGCCAGTGTACAAATTAAGGCTGTTACTGGACATACCTGGACCCATTGACTTCACTGATAAGTCAATTAGGCCTAAATTTTACTATAGCCCTACATTTTACTGTAATCTCATGAGAGCATCATAATATACTAAAGCTTATATATACTATAAGATATATGTGTATACACACACTAATAGTATGCATAATGCTGTATGCTAGAATACTGTAACCACACAGTCTTAGTATATATTGTATTGAATTTAAAGAATAGCAAGAGCAATTACAACCAAAGGAAATACTTTCTAAAATAATAGATGAGCTTTATTGATAATGCAGTAGTTATTATTGGGTACTAGTGTATGACTGAAGGATTTATAACCCTTTGTAAAATTGCTTGTGTAGTAAGTACTTCATCAACATTTACTTAGCAGTTAAAATTCAGTTGTCACACTCAGCCATTAAGGGTCACTGATAACATTTTAGGGTCAAATCAGCACAGCTTCTATAAAGAAGCATCCCTAATGATTTAGGTTTCTTTGCAGTATTGAAAGCTTTTGATTGTAAGATAAAGGTGAAAATCTATCATGATTCCAGAAATTGTGTATAGGTTCCATCACTAGTTTTTCTTCTGTACTTCTACCATGTTTCTAGATATGAAGATGTTTGCTTTCTTTGAAAAGTCATTTGTTTGTAGCTAGAAGCAGAATAATAAACTGCTTTTCCATTTGGCCAACTTTTGGCCAACTACTCATCACCCAGTCTGTTCTAAGCATACACAATTTTTTTCAGCACAGGAGCTAGCATCTCCTGAGTTCCACTTCAGCAGTGTTACGACAGCAGTGCTTTTGCACTTGAGCTTCTGGGAGAGAAGAGAACACAATATGTTGCAGTGCTTAAAAAACATCCTGTTTATTCTTCACGTGTCCCTCAAATCTAGAACATATGTATGAAAATTCTTTACTTGTGTGCAGAGGATTGAGGAAGCAGGATTAGTGGAGTCTTTACGCTCTTGTGAGATACATCTGTACAAATCTCCGTGAGGAACTGCTAGGTTGTCACTAATGGTTTGGAGGACCTGTTCCCTGTAGAAGCACCTGTGTGTAGGCTGACAAGGACAAAGGGCAATGCTAATGTAATTGGTTTAATACTTTTCTTTGATGTGCTCTCATTTCACAGGCTGATGCACTGCTTTTGAAAACCTCATTGTTTAAAATGGTAGAAGCATACAGTGTTAGAATTACAAGATAGCATACTAACATTGCTGCTTCAAGATGCCATCTAGCTGGGTTTTCCTGATTTCACGAGGACTGAATGTGACCCTTCTTTCCCTGTTGTGGCTGGGACGCTGAGGATAGGTCTTCTCCCTTCGGTCTATATTGCTCAGCTGTCTGCTTTGTGCACTGACTCACTAGGCTGCGAAGAACCTGCTGAGGTGTTGAAATTCTCCTTCATTCAGTTAAAGGGAGCCTGTCTCTTGCCCTAGGATACTAGAAAATAGTACTTAGGTGGCTGATCTCACATGTATGGTATTTGCCACTTTCTGTCCATGTCACTGCATTACAGAGTGATAGGTTACCACCAGGTGTTGTGAATGACTGCATGATTATTTAAGTTCTACCTTGGGCGTGCTTTCTGGCTTAGTGCTAGGACTTCAACTTAGCAGGATGTTATCAGTTTCAAAAATGCTATCATATTGTATGTGGTTCCATATGAAGGGGACAGAAGTTTAGCGTCACATCCAGAACAGTGAAAGCAGGACAATGTTAGAGGTGGTAGTGGAGCAGCATACAGCAGTGTTGATCTGTGCAGCTCTTCATTCCACATCTCTTTAAGGAATCAGAAACAGGTTTGTCTATAAAGTAGAATCTGTCTGGGTTTTTTTGTTAAGCAACCCATGGCAGACAGTTCAGTGTAATAACTAGTTAGTAAGCAAACACATAAAAAAATGAGCTAATTTACCTAATGACAGAGTAGAAAGTATTTTTATTTCAGAATATTTTAAGAAAGAATTCCAGTGTCCATTCCAGCAGTGAAAATCCCAAATAGTGCAGAATCTAGACAATAACTAAATCTTAGTTTCAGAACTAACTACAGCATCTGACTGACAGGTTTTGGGTTTTTTTACTGTGATTTGAACTGAAGCTGCTGGGTTTTTGGTGGTAACCATCACAGTTGTGACTTAGGGAACTGAAAATTACAGTTTCTACTCTGGTAAAAATTGCATTAGCATTACACTATAGTTGATTTTACTTGGACAACACGAGAGAGTAAAGAATCGGTCTAGTAATCTTACCAGATAAAGCAGATGAGACTCAAAAAGTTCCTAACAAATGGTGAATACATACTGCAGAGGTTTTTTAAATGGAAAACCCATATGGAACTGGAAGGAGGAAACAGTGAGAATTTATATGGGGAAGAAATCAGGAAAGAACATAACTGGTTCTTAGGTCCAAATCTTACAAACTGCAACTTATTGTAAAAAAGGAGAAAAGTCCTAACACCATAGCTGGTAGTGTATTCACATTCCAGGTGTAGAACTTCTGTGTGCAGGTCAGCCCTGTGAAACCAAGCCCATCAAGTTCTCAGCTCTGAAATGCAAGAGTCTTGGTACTCCGTAATAGTCACTGGTGTTCTGGGACTGTATGCATACATCTGCTTTGATTTAATGGCCTGTGGTATAAGCAAGTGTGTTTAACATTACAGAAAAATATTCTTGGTTTGATGAATGCGTTTCCTGGGAAGATCACATGTCGTTTCCATGTTACCCAACAGAGTTCACAGATCTGTAAAGAACTTCAGCCACACGTTACAGGTAAATATAATGTCAATATGCAGAGATAATATCTAAAGTCTAGGTTTGATTACATCCTCATATAATTTAGTATTTTTTCCATTTAAAGATTCAAAATGAGATATGAGTTAAACCTAAATAGTTTCACTGTACATTTACGTTTTGGAGAAGAAAATTCCCTTTGCAGTTTTTGTTTTCATTTCTAGTAAACCTCCTCTGTTAATTCTAAACTTTATACTGGTATTTCCCACTGCCAACTTTATTCCAGAAACTATTAAGCAAAATTACTTTGCTTAAGGTGGGATTGATGAAGGATAAGCTGTTTGTTCATGTCTGTTGTATTTGTGTTAGAGATACTTACCTGGTTTTTTTTTTCATCTGAATGCGGGATTTTTAGTTTTATGTAAGCCACGTTCCTCTTCCTGGGCATTCCAGCTGGAAGTACTAATCCAAATCCGCAAAAGAACAAACGGTTTTGGAAACCTCAAATCTTGCTATCTATTATCCTTAAATAGGCCTGGCATTTTTAAGAAATCAGTGCTTGAAATATCTCTAACCAGTCATTCTTTTTGAAATTATATCATGATTAATATTTGCTCTCATTTCTTGCTTTTTTTCTTTGTCAGAGGGAAGAATATCTGAAAAGGATCTGGAAGAGCATGTATCTAAGGATACTTTATGGTACATCTGTGGTCCACCTCCAATGATAGAATCTATATCCAAACTACTATCTAACATCGGTGTTCCTAGAAACTGTGTTTTCTTTGAGAAATGGTGGTAGTAACACCTGCTGAACAGAAAGTATATATATTTTTTTCAGTGTATTTTGAGAAGCTGAAATGTACAGAAATGGACTATGAATTATTTGGCAGATGTCACTTCATACAGAGAAGGCGACCTCAATCATGACGGTGTTCCTTTAATTTAACTATAATACACCTGTAATACAGTGCTGCTGCTTTTGGGGGGAGGGGGGGAAGTGATTTTATATTAAAGGTATTAACTGTTCTGGTTTTTTGATGGTTTGCCTACTTCTTCTGGTAGCAGCATATTTTCACTTTCTACACTTGCTTTGTTAGTCAGCCTTTAAAAGACTTTCAGTGCCTGATTCAGCAGTTGCAGAATTAGTTGTGCAGTAAAGCCAGGTCAGTTTAAAATAAATAATAATTCAGGCCACAACTTCTGAATCCGCTCCAAATTCTTGTGCTAATGAGTCAACACGCTGCCTTCCCCAGTTCTATATAATAAATTAATATTTTTATAGAAGTAGATGCTGTGTTGTGACTTCCTTCTCTTGCCACTCCTTGCTAAAAGAAAAAAATACCCCTTTTATGTGGCTTATTTAAGTCAGTCAACTGTGTTGACAATAAAAGATATTTTTTAATAATCATATTTGGACCTGAGTTAAAAGTATTGAGTACAAAAGCATTAAGAATCTGTTAGCGTCTGGCAGAACTGTACAGAGTTATTCATGTGAGCCTGTATCCCTTGCTGGGGCCGAGATAGCCCATCCAGCTTGTGCTTGCACATGCCATATCCTCAAAAGCAGCAATGGCTAGCAACAGCCAGGACAGGGAATTCCTGTAATCCTGCTGCAGTACACAGTATTAGAAGGCTCCAGCACACACCACTTCTGTTTGGAAAAAAGTCTGCAAAGTTAGGGGTCTTTTAAGGTCTGAGTGTACCTCCAGGTGTAGTGGCTGACACCTAAGCACTTCCTGAATGAAGCACCTTCCCCCAGCTGGCAGAAAAACTCATCATAGAAATGAGGACACTAACAAAAAGCCATAATGAGTTCATTAATTATCTGCATGGACAGCTCAGGTCCTGAAGTGGTAGAGATTCCCATTGTACATTAGAAGACCTCAATAAGGAATATTTAAATTATTAAAAATACTGAATTATTATTGAATTACTAAAATGTTAAACAGATAAGGCTTTCTCTTTGTTAGTGGCTCTTTTCCTTGAGTTAAATGTTTCAGACAACAAAGAGGTAATGCAGCAAGTTTTGTGCCATCAGCATTCCTCTGCTGTGCCTTAAACAGAGGTTGCAAAAATATCAATCCCATCACCCAATTTCCAGCCTGTAACAGTACTGTTGGTGTGAAGCACTTTATTTTTCAAGCATGACTTCCCAGTGCTTGGCTAAAAAGGCCTCGAGCCCAGCTGTAGTTCTCTCCCAAGAGACCGTTTCAGTGTCACTCTGCTGAGTTTAGCCTCTAGTCTTAACCTTTTTTTATCAGAGTCTTTTGATACGTTTTACAGCTTGTAGGATACCTACTGCCACATCCACATTCACCTCATCTTCAAAACCCAGTGAGACAGCTGAACTGGGAAACTCCAGGCCCTTGCTTTGAGTGCAGCACAAGACTACTACTGTAATTGTTACGGAAGTTGGTTGAACAACTGAAATAATCCTAGTGCTTTCTGAACGTCAAAGAGAAAAATCCATACTTACTGCAGCTCAGAATAAACAACTGAAGGAACAGGCTGTGTTTTCACTCAGGAAGAGGTGACGCCGAATGATGGACCTTAAAGAGTTGCCTTTTGGGGACAGTACCATGATGAAGGTTTGCCTGTAAGTGTTCATCTGGTGCCTGCAGCCTCATCCACTTAGGTTTGTGCTTCTGTACCATGTGTCACTACATCAAGCTGAAATTACTTGCCTCCTCAGCAGTCACTGCAGACCCAGAGGGGATGGCTCATCAAATTCCCTCCTACTCAAACAAGAGGAAGATTCTTTCCGAGTACCCCTATTTCAAGGAATGGTTCCGTGTTTGTTCACCCTAGAATGTAAATAGGACAGTGTGCTTGTCACAAAAAATAAAACCAAGGGGGTTTTGTGTTCACAAAGATCGCAGTTGACATGTCAGAGCTTGATGCTTGAAGGAAGCAGGGTTTTTTTTCCAGAAATGTGCAATACATTGCTGTCGGAAAGTACTGGTGCCCTAAAATAAAAACCACGCACTAGGCTCCTGCACATTTTAACAGTGTAATGATAAAAAGATTCTGCAAAGCCTTTAAATGTTTTTTTTCTTAGGACTTTTAAATCATTAAGTGGATTATAAACTGGTTTACCGTTTTTTCCCCCCTTAATGCACAGGCTTTCTTCAGCCCAAATGCCATCTCTTTCACAAGCCACTCCTCAGACCTGCACCAAAATGTCCATTTAATAAAAGGCATTTCAAAACCCTTTGCTTCTGTAATCACCCTCTTTTCCCTCTAACCTCTTTCTGTCATCCCATGTTATGCTCAGATTGAGCGCTGTGGGGCAACGACACATCTCTCTAATTGTATGGGCTCACCCGCTTGAAGAGTAGTATTAAACACACATACACAGAGCGCCAAAAGATGGAGGAGGAAAAAATAATTCATACCTCCCCACCCCCAAATGCCAGTAACCTCAGTTACTGTTAACAAGAAGCTCGCTCTTCCCTTGAACAGTTATCCTGCCAAAGGGCACAGAACACCTTCATTCCATAATGCATGTACTGGTAATAAATACAATTTCTGAGCCAAGAAGCCAGGAAAGTTGTTAATATCCCCTTCCTCCGTAGCCTTTTCCTGTTGACCCTGAAGAATCTTTTGGAAGTCTCTTCTTTCTAGAGTTTAGTGCTTTTGTAACGAAACATCAGTTTCACCTTAAAGTCTAGTATTGGATCTAACCCCACCATAACTGAAGAGAAAAAGAAAACCAGGAAAACTAACCTAAATAAATATAGGCTCTACAAATAAATAACTGTGCTATTAGCCTACAGTGTTGGGAACGGAGAGCAACCCCTGCTGTTCAGCAGCTACTGAGTTGGAGAAATATTCTCATCACATTGTCAAATCATAACATGTAATCTTAGAAAATGTTTACTCCTGTTATTTTTGTGTCATCAGCTAAGGAGAAACCTAAGGCAAAAAAGTAGACGGATGATACTTTTTTTTGCAACCAAGTATAAGGAGTGAAATATGTATCCATCTATACATTCAGTAAACTTGGTGAGATGGTTTGTGAGTTACCTGGCATTACGGCCTTATTAGACTGAATTTTTTTCTTCTTCCTGTGACATTTATTTTACCAGTTTGCTGTGTGCTTGCCCGGTACAATGAGTATGAAGTATTCCTATAGGATTTGCATTAATTAACTGGAAAAAGGGTGGCTATTCAGTTATCATTACATCATTTTAGTTAGTAGGGTGCTTTTAGAGTGAATAACAGAAAGCACTTAAATTGAAAAGCCTTTTTTTCCCCCTTCAGCGTATAGGTAAGGTACTGATTAGCGTCAGCTGCCACATTCAGCACCACAGGCACCTTTCTGCTGATGGAGGTGTTGGCAAGGATCGCCTTTTAAAACCAGAAGCACATCTCCACTAACAGCCTTGAAGACATACGAATTGCATCTACAACTCTTAATTCATAGGTGCGTTGGTATTGTTAGGGAGCATTCCTCATACTTCTGAGAAGCATTTATCAGCAAGAAATTAGTACATGCTCTTCTTATACTCTTCAGTTCTGGGAAATTCCTGCATGAAAAGCTGATGGTGCTTTTATTTCTGCCCTATAATTGGCTCCCTGAGGCAAATGTACAGTCACAGCAACTACAAAGAAAAAGCAGGGTATCCAAATGCAGAGCCCTTCCTCTGCTCACCTCAGAAACTGAGGCTGATAGAGGAGCCAAATTAGGAGAAGGGAAAAAAAAAAAGAAAAAAAAAAGTATATTGTTTTGTACTTAGCTTCATCTCCATGCATATATTAAAGCTACTTTGAGCTATTCTAATTATACAATTTTCAAGTGTGCAGATCCAATAATCAAAGAAATTATGCCAGATGAAGTGCCAGTCAAATCGTTTGTGCATTTAACCTCTACATAAACTGTTTTCATTATGATGCTTCAACATTTTGGACTTCCTACCCATCTTAATTCTACCCCTGCCCAAAACTGTTTGTTTCAATATAAAACCCCTTTTCCATCCTTCATTTAATTCAGCCACTCCTCTTTGCCGTCTTCATTCAGCCTTTGACATTTCTTCACTTCTCTGAGCTGGATTTTTCTCCTTTGAATTCATCCCATGTAACAACCGTTGTCTAGCCCAGATGACCACTTGCTCTGAACACCAGCATGTGTAACTCCTTCTTCCAAGAGGATAGCCTGCGTGCTCCTCCCTCGGGGACAGGCAGCTCTTGGGACTGGTCTACACACACGAGTTTTGTCGGTCTAACGGGGACGCGTTCATGTTAAAATACACCAGGGTGCCACGTGCATGTGCTGTTGTGCTTCACTGTCATCAGCCAGCATTGGTAACACGTGGTGGCACACCCCATCAGCTCCTTCCCCAGGCACGCCGGCAATACTCACTGGTGTCTCCTTCCCTTACAAGAGAGGCATGGTGAAACTAGTTTGCATCCTTACTGGGACATTCTGCCTAGCTTGGGGGAAAAAATAGGTTGAGCTTAAAACGGTGGCTCTCTGTGGGAAAGGGCCTGGCTTCTCTTCACCTTCTGCTGGGGTTGACAAGCCCTGCTGTAGAGCTGGTGGCTCAGAGTAACCGTGGCTTCTCTGGGTAAGAGGTCAGTATGGAGTGCTGCCCTGCCCTCGTGAGCTGAAGGTCGGGGCTGTACCTCTGCAGCCAGGCTCCCACTCCAGCTTCCCCCACATCCAGTCTCTCCGCTGCTGACGTATTTCCCCACACTGGTCAGGTTTTCAGAGACGGGAGTTAAGCTCTGGCCTGGCCCTTTCTCTTCTCCAGTCAGGCTTCAAATCAGGTGCTGACAGCTTGCTTTCACTTCCTTGGCCACTCCGGTAGCCTTGCTTTTTCAAGCCCCAAATGGCAAAGGCAGCTGAGATAAAACGGACAGAGGTGCTGCGGAGCCTGCCTGCTGTGCCCCAGCCCTCAGCACATCCCTGTCACCCGTCCAGCAGGTAAGTGAGGCTCACTCCCTTTACCTGAGACAGGGGCACGGTGAAAGCACGCACACAACTCAGACAGCTGAACTAACCCAGAGGAGCTGGAATTGATTGTGTGACAAGAAAACGAAAACCATTTGTCATTTTTAAACTGAAAAACCATGAACATTCTCTTCAAAGCTTCCCAACCCTAAGCTGCTCCAGCAGTTACAGGAAAAAGTTTTAAACCAGACTTTCACTTAAACAAGTGCAACTTCCTCACAGACCCTTACGTGCTCTGTCAGACTGGTGACAGAAGACCGAGCAGCCAGTTCTCTAGCACTAGTAACTACAGCTAATTCAGTCACATGGAGCTTCCCTTCACCACCACTTAGAGACCCTGGGTTTCTCCTCTTGGGGACAAATTACTGGCAGTTGTGCAAGCACCACAAGTAAGAGACCACCTCATGACCTTTATTTCTATTTAGTTTTGTAAGCAGTTGGGATCAAGTTAAACAAGGTCAAATTACAATACAGTGAGTGCTTTCTATTCAAAAGTATTTAGAGAGTTCTTTCTACTGCAACACTTTCTACTAGTAAAATGTTCATTAAATAGAGTGAATTTTTAAACAAGATTAATACAAATCTAGTCCTTGAAATAGAAACCATCAGTAGAAGGATCTTATGCTAATAAAATCTGCAAACAGGTACTTAAAACTGTACAGAGCAGAGACCTTGTATTTAAGTAGAACAACTGAAACAACCGATTTTTGAGGCTATTGGAACTCCAGTCTAAACTCAAGAAACAGAATGAAATAACTGAAAAATACCACCAGAAATGGAAGTTACTTATAGTCCTGTGGTTAAACCACTGAAGTTAAAATAAAAAACCCTCTTTAATCAATGAAAAAATACCACCGTGCTTTGTGTGTGTGAAATCAAATGGTTCAAACTTGAGTGCTGTTCCAATTAGATGAATATTCAAAGTGGTATGATTTTTCCCTTCTCTGCAATGTTCTGTCAACTGTATAATTTTTAGGTGTGGAAGATGCTTTTGTACCACTCCAGCTACGCATTTGACACAGAGCGTAGTTCTTTGTACAGCATTTTCATTTGAACACTAAGGAAAATTATCAAGCACAAATCAGTCAAGGGAAAAAACAGCAAATCACTTACAGAGCTCTTGCTTAAAAAAAAAAAAAAAAAAAAAACCAAAAGAAACCAAACCAAAAAACCAAATCAAAATGCTAATTTCCCAATTTTCTGTGTGAGTAAAAGCCTTCTCCTCAACTGGAGAGGGAGGTAACGCGCCGAGGACATGAGGTGACAGCTCA
>JAVJGI010000050.1:107643723-107739945 GCA_035590275.1 Ibycter americanus | reverse complement strand
TGCATAAAAAAAAAAAAAAAAAAAAGCAAAAGCAGGGAAATTTAGAACATATTTCTTACTTTGTTACCAGACTACTTGACCGCTTCTAAATAGGGATGAAGGCAGTTAAGAAAAGAGAAACCACTATTTTCTACATTGAAGTACTTGGAGAACATTGCATAGAAACTATATTACACATGTACATTCACTTGTAAATATTTTAATGTAGCTCCAAACATAGAAATGTTGGTAATTTTACAGAATTCTGTTAGGTATCAGTCCCAAAATATGGTTACTTGTATAAACCCCTCCCCCCCATTAAGGTATTTGCATTTTGTAATGTTGTTCAGTGACATTTGCTGGCCACTGACCCCTGTGTACAATTTCAGTTCTTTCTCACAACATATTTCATAAGAGTGAGGAAGTGGTGCAAAATTACCTGAAAGGGTCAGGAGGTAACATCTAATTCCAATTTTAGTGAAGATAGCCACTGAAAGAAGTATATTTGACCTGCTTTTTTGTTTCCCATTTTTCTACCTTCTGAAGCCCCCACGAATATTGATGAACTGTTGATTGGCAAAAAGAACATAAATGTGAGTGAATAGGAAATTGCATTTTATATTGGAATCATCTGCCTCACACAAATTTACCATGGGGTTTGTTTACCCAGTGTGCCTAAAATAGGTACACGATTTGCTTATTGCTTAAAGATCTGCAAGAGTTAATAAAATTCAGAAGAGAATATCATCAGTAAGTATGCTATTTGAGATAAATACAGATAAAAGCCACCTTATCTAAGCTTTCCAATTTCAGCCTGTTTAAGTCCAAATACCATTTTCATGACTCTACAAGCTTAATGACAAAATAACATATGGCACAATAACTTCTCCAGCAAAGATAAAAGGACAAGAAAGTATTACAGAGTAAAATCTGACCGAGTGGAATGTTTGCCCTGACCTAGATACAAACCTAGTCTGCGAAGGTCAGTCATAGAAACACCCAAGCATATTTTCTGTCCCTACTTTTTAATTTAAAGTGTAGCTCTAGGAGATAGCGTAGGGCATTTCCCACTCTGTACAGCAGATGGAATTTTGCAATTAATTTCTGTGGGTTAAAAAGCCCGGGCCCTGTAGTTACTTAAAGCATCAAGATATTGGTGTACTAAGGAGCAAAGTAAGTACAATGCCAAAGAAATGCTGAGTTGAGCAATGAGTTAGCGATGGTGATTGGCAAAATCTGTTCTTTTGTCTTGGCAAAGTTATCAGCAACTCACAGGATTCTTGAACTGTAGCTCTTATTCACAGGAACAGTCCACGTCCAGCCCCGCCCCATCACTGCCATCGCAGCCATCCGACGCTGGTGCACAGCCTCCCCCCTCTGTTACCTGATCTGCACAGCAGCCAGAAGCACTCTGGCTGAGGCAGACCTGCATTTCATTGTCATCAGTGTAACTGGCAGGACATGTTTCTTCTGACGCCCCGTCTGGATGGGTACCTCTGTTGTTGGTCTCAGCTACCTCATCTCCCAAGTCTATGACGTCATCTGGCTGCTGTCCTGGATCAGGCTTGGCTGCTGTTGAGATTTGTGCTTCTAAGTTTCTTGTGTTCTCTGTGACTTCAAATTCCTGCTTCTCCTCTGCCACTTGCTTCTCCCTAGTACTTAACTTAGTCTTTGTGGAATTCTTTATTTGTTTGTTGTGCATGTCTTCTTTGGAGAACCTCCAGTGAAACTACAAATAAGAGATCCAAATGTTAAAGACCATTAGAGACAATCTCACATGGACATTTGTTTTCCTGAGTAGAAATGTTTATATTATTTAGTTTTAATTTAAAGATTAGTTTGACCAAAAAGACCTAAGGTTAAAAAAAAATGCATGACTAAATCAGATGGCTTAAGATCATTTGAGCCTACACATACATATCTAATACACAGAGAGAAGACTGTGATGCATTCTGCTTCTGCTGTTTCACATGCCTAGTGGGTTCCTCTCCACATGCTGTGTCTCTGTTGAGGCCGACAGCACCCTGGCAGCCAACCTGCACTGTGTGGAAAGCAAGAATATGCAAAGCCGCACAAGTGCAGACAGAATAAGCAATCCTATGGCATTACTCCAAGGTTTTTCACCAGGTTAGCAGCAGAACTAGCACCATATCCAAGACTATACCCAAACAGCAAAATATTCTGAACCATTTGTATGAATGTTTTTCAATGAGAAAGCATGAGGCTGCCTCTTGCAGCACTTGCCACAGCCGCCCTTTCAGAACTGTTTTAACTGCTGTTAAAAAAAAAAAGAAAAAAAAAAAAGAGAGAACTAGCAGTACCTTGAAATACTGACTCGACAGGTACAACATATATAAAAGTTGACAAATATGCCATTAATATATCTGTGTTGTTTGTCAAAAAATAGATGGACCTTCCCAAGGAGAGCCAGACCATGTTCCAAGCCACTGCTGAGCCATCCTACACAAGCTTGCTAAGTGCATGTGAATGTGCACAACCGTTTCATCAGCAGTGTCCGTGCTGATGGAAACTCAGGGATTGGTTAGGGGGCGATGTTTGGATGGCATAAACAATCTCATCAGCACATTCACCAAATTCAGGTGTGGTCCAAAAGCCATTTCTCCAGTGCAACCAGGTCTGTGCTGAAGTTGGTCCAAAGAAGGACTCATGTTCATAAATTTTTCATCTAGCTACTTAATCAAAAAGCCATTCAGAACCTATTAAGTTTATTAGATTACAAAGATGGAGCAATGCTCTTTCCTTCTGCTAGCCAGAACTTAATGTAAAAAGAAAAATAAAAATATAAAGAAGAAACTGGCTTTCACAAGATTCTTCTTGGTTTTACTTACAGGAAGCTATCTTTCACTTAAATATCATTACAATTTAGAGAAAGAGGAAGGATAACATCTCAGTTCTACAGCACAACTGTTTAAAATTCAGACACCTGAATATTTTCCTCTTTGATTTGCAGAAGTGCTGGGCACCCACAGCTCCCCTTTAACTCAAAGGTCTCTTTGATGGAAGGTAAGATCAGGGCGCTAAATGTGATAAAGATCAAACTGTAGGAGACTCTGTGTGTATATGCAAATGTATCTATACTTAGTCAGGTATTTACATTGTATGTCACAAAAATGCATACAGTTTCTGCTGAAATAAGCATCACTTTTGCATAAAGCGAATGAATGTGATTACCTCATCACTGACTAAATATTGCACTAATAAGAGTACTTCTGTCTTACTGAAGAGAAAAATAAGTTGCAACACTCCTTGCACGTTTCCTTTTCTGTTGCTTTTGCTAAACTGAACAGCAGTTTGCTGGTGTGCATAGATAGAGGATGGATCAGTTGCCAACACTGCAATGTCCTTTTAATCTTATAAGCCTATTTCCCCCTCCTCCGAGGGGTTATCTATAAACATTTTAGACACGCCGTATCACAAGTTAAAAAAACCCTGAGAGCCTGTGACGTTGTGAGTGCAGAATATTCAGCAACTTAAATGCTAGGTTTGGCATCTTTGATGTGACTCACAACCAGCACTTACAGACGTTGAACCGGTCTTATATTTCTTTATATAACTATAATCAATGTACCCCATTTTTCCTTGACCTTTGGTTTGAAAACTTGCTGCAGCAATTTTGGTCCTTAAATGTGTCTGTATATTTCATACTGCCAATGAGTAAATCCTTTGTTTTGTCAACCAGACATTGCTAAGTACAATTTCATATCCCCAAAAGAAAAAATTCAAACAAAGTTTTGAGTCATCTGGATGGGATGTATGTGTTATCATAATACAAGAAATCAGTATCATACTAATTTCTCTATTTGAAGACATACAATCTCTTATGGGTTCCCACCCCTCCCCCATTAAAACCACACACAGTGGTAGGAAAAGAATGACCAAACACTGGCACTCCAGCCCTCAACCCAAGATCCTTTGAATCACCTGAAAACAAAGAATAAAACCAAGAAAGATGGGCTTTGTAACATGTTCACAGAATACTCTGGGCTCCAGCTTTGCTAATGAGAGAGGATAAATCCTAAATCATAGGCACACTCCCAGTGGTTGTCTTCTACTTCAGTCAGTTCAAATACTCTCCTGGTCTCCACTCTATCTAAAAGATGACTTTCACAGAACCAGGCTCCAAAACAGTGAGAGCTTTATAGATGAAAACTATCTGTAATTATCTAAAATGTTGGGTAAAATGCTCCTAGTGCTCAGCTCTGCTTCAGGTTCCCAGTCTCCTACCCCAGCTCAGCTTCTGCAGGGCCTTGAGCTCACCACTCCTTCGGTGACATGGGGCTAGCCAGCACTCACGTAAGTGCACAGAGCCAGAATAAAAACGAGGCTGTATTAATTAGCAACCTTTTCATCATGTGGTTTCAGAGATCTTTTCCATACTTCCTGGCTTTCCTGATCCCTTGCATACTGAAAGGGCAAGGCAAATTTGGGTACAGTAGGAAGGTCAGCACTTTCCCAGTTTCCAGTCCTTGTATTTCCCTCTCAGCTGTACGGCGTGACAGGTTTGGGCAGGGGTTCCCATAGCTACACATTTAAAAATGGAAATGGGAATACATATGTGTATCCACATAAATCTGTCATTAGCTGTCAGGTATGTTCTCAGATTATTTAGCTGGATTCAGGAGGCTTTTTTTGGTTAAATTCTAGCAGAATTCATTCACATTCACACAACAGAGAGAAACACCAGCCAAGATCAGGCCTGTACTGTGCTAGGCTCTACCAAAACACATAGCAAGAAGAGAGAGCCATTTAAGCAGAAAAGACAGGCAACAGGTAAGAGAAAAAAGCATTGGTTCCACCTTACAGGCAGTGAACATAGGCAGAGAATTTTAGGTCACATATGAAGGTTTATGGCTGATTTATGTAAAGAGAAATCTACGTCTCTTCTGCTGCCATCAGTTCAACAGAGAATGTTGTGAAATCTGAGAGCTTTCACATCATACCAGCATTTTGTGTTTCTTTCATTTGAACAGTTCAGTTCCTTGTGTCTTGCTACTGTATCACTGAAATGTTGAACAGACCATCTTTACTTCCACAGGAAATCAATTGCAATATTGTAATACCACCAACAAAAACCAAAGAAACCAGGAACTCAAGGTTATTTACCTTAGATTCTTTCTTCTTTGCTTTCTGGGGCAAAGAAGGTCTCTGAAGAAATACAATTTGCTTTGTAGATAAATTCCCCTCCCTGAAAAGAAACAAATGCACACTCCTGAGAATGAATTAGATTCACATCCAGCATCATTCAAAGCGAAAATCCATCTCAGTCATTTATTTCTGCAGGTCAAAGAACAACAAAATGAAGAATGACCTAAACATTGCCTGTCCCCAGTGTCATTGAGCAGCCTGGCATTTTGGGGGGAAAAAAGAGCAACTGTTCAGCCTGACAGAGCCTGTCAGCCTGTGACATACTTTTGCTGAATATTTTAGCATTAGTGTGTAAACACAGAATAAATTGTTTGGAACAAAATGCAAGAAACCCAAGCACCCTGGTGCCTGTCTGTAGCAGCGTCTCAGTGACACTGATCCAGAACGGGGCTGGGTGCTCCCTACAGACCTGCAGCACGGCAGGAGCCACAACCAAACGCCACCAGGGGTTAGGTTGGGTGGGTGCCCTTCTGAACTGTCAGCCTGGCCTGTGTTACTTAAGTTGTAAGTGGGATACAGAAAGCTAGAAGAGAGAGGAAACCATAGATACCTTTAAGAGACAGGGCTTACAAATCGTAATTGTGATTTTCTATTCATTCCTATATTTAAACATATATGAAAAACTTAAATACCATTCTTCCCCCAGCACAGATGGCCTTTACATTTTAGGTTTTTATGTGTAGGAGTAGTCTTCATCTAGATGTCATAAAGAATTGGGCGTATTTTTACCCTTTGAAGGTAAAAAAATCATGACTGATTATACTGGTGTGTATATATATAAAAATACATTCTCGACCAGTGAAAATTCAGAAAGGACCATCTTCATGATTAACAAGTGGGATGACTGTTTTTCACCACAGTTATGAAGAGTATTTTTAAGTAACTTGCATTTATATTTAAAACCTCAGAATATTAATAATAGCGAAGTAGACCGTAGAATGATTATCAAACAAGGCTACTAGAGTAATGACACACACAATCTGCTCAGCTAGACTGTGTGTATCAGCAGCGTTAGACAAACATTGATGAAGAATCCCATGACTTTTCTTCACATAGGCAACATTTCTCTCCAAACATTATTACACGTTTTGTGTTCGCTCTAAGAGGAGTTACCAGGAGATCCACAGCAGGAATTTTACAGTCAAGGAGTTTACAGAGAGGCAAAGACAATAGCCAGAAAATTCATGCAGAAACCACACTGCCACTTTGCAGTGTTTTGCCTGCCAGTCATGTGCTTCCTGCCAGATGTGGCTTGCGATGCTCAGAAAACTCAGAACAGCTGCAGCAGGGTTTGCAAGGGCAGCTACTGCACACATGCATGAAAATCCACACTAACTGCACAGAGAATTGCTTGTACAGCAACTTCCCTGACTGAAAGGCAGCACCTACCCCCTCCCTACCTGTTTGTCTTCACAATCGGAGTAGGAAGCACGCACGTCAGCTGCCAGCCATACATGGCAAGGGAATTCAGCAGCGGAACGTAATCTGTCTGCACTTCAACTCCCTAGGAAAGAAAAATCAACAGTTAGCATCATCACTTGGAGTGTGACATTCAGTTTGACACACAAAAAAAACTCCGCAAGAAAAAAATGTGTGTGTGGGTTTTCTGGAAGTGAGAAAGGGTTTTTGTACTGAAGTGGGTCATTTTGTATGTTCAGCTAGGCAGGAAGGAAAATGTTCAAAAACATGAGAGACAGGACCAATCACCCATACATCCCAAAATTTTAAATGAGTTTGCTTAAAATGGAGAACATCTGTGATCTTGTTTTTACATTGCCTGAGTAATCCATCTAGCTTTAGTTGATTCCAGATCTGAACAGGACAAATTCATTCTATTTTTTCAATTATCTCCTCCCAAGCAAAAAGATATTGAAATAGTTAAAAAATGACAACGTTGCTTTGCTTGGATTCTGCTCTTGTCTAGGCTAGAGCAAACCCTGAGGATCTGTACTGACATGTCAGGTTATTCTACTGTGATGGATCAAATGCAAAATAGCCAACAATAACAAAAATAAAATATAAGTACAGGTCTATTCCTTTTATCACCCACAAACAGGCATTACTTCCATGTTATTTTGAATCAGGAAATCTGTGGATGAGACCAAAAGCATTGCCTTCCAGTGCAGAAGCCTGGCTCCAGCTGCAGATCTACCCAGCAGAGCCTTGCTAATTCTCTTTCTACTAAATGTCAGACCCTGTAATTCACACAGAAGGAACCATTGGTGGTTCCAACAAAGACTGCTGCAGTGCGGTGTCAAGACTTCCAGTAATTTAACAAATAGATGCTGGAGCATATTTACTGGGTTTTAATTTTAATAAACACAAAGCAGGCAAATGGTAACTACTAGTCTCTACAAATATAACTATATTCCATTGGAATAACAATTCTATTTGCCAAAAAGCTCAGGCACTCACACTGGTTTCATGTGCATGCAAAGAGCTTTAACAGCCAATCCTCAACAGTGGGTAAGGCACAATAGTTTTGCAGCTCCAAAAAAATCAATTTATCCCGCAGTAATAAAATAGTCATTTAATCAGAACTAATCCAAATCCTGCTGTAGTCATTTCAAGGTATTTTAGTGAATTCCAATCTCAGCTATTCCTTTCTTCTAACAACTGTAATTTAGGTCACTTGATATCTTCATAACCGAATGACTGCCTGACTATACCTATTAAAAACCTCATCATGACTACAAATGCAAATAACTGAAGAAGCTGTATCACTCCTGCTTAAAAAGAAGAATGTTTAAAAACCCCACTCCAGAAAGGGCATGCAAGAGAACAGTCTACTAACATTACTTCTGGTTTCTGTACAAAAGCTTTCAGGGACTTACAGAGATACTGCTGCTTTACATCACCATGTACAGACCAGAACTTCTAACTCCAGGAGAGGAAAGAGATGCCCTGCAAGACGGGAGCAGTACCACGTGGCCTTTGATGAAGCGATCAGGACTTATCCTATAGCTGTGATTGTGGTAGATTCCAAGTCTCCTCAGACTCCCATTTCCCTCTGTATGATGGATATTTCTGCCCTTTTCCAGTTTTTAAAATAGAGTGTCCAAGGGTAATGCAAAAACTATGACATATCTAGATGCCTTTAAGAGCTAATGTCTCAAGAAAACACACCAATAACACACTGAGATTTATGAGATTGGTCAACAATGCCTTCCAAAAATAAAGATGAAAATATCCAACATGAGCATTAAGCATAAGGTCAGAGCATCCACCATCAGCAAGCCCACCACGAGGTGCCTGGAAGAACACATAAAAGGATCTGACCAAAACACTCCTTCCATCAAACAGCGTTTGTGAAGGGACCAGAAAGAGCTCACTCATTTAGAGGGTGAAAGACTAGCAGGTCAGGAAAGACTGGCACAGCAGACCTTGTTTGTGCCCCAAGCAACATCTTACATCGCAAAGTGGATTTCTGTTTTGAATTCATTGCCTAAGGTTGGCAATTAGCAAGGAGAACCTTCTCCTTCCATCAGGATGCGCAACAAACGTCAAAAAACTGAGGAAGATTACGGCAATGAGGAAGGACATCAATACCGTGCAGAGCTCATTTGGCTGCTGCAGAAGCCCCGCTGTTTCAGGGACATGCTGTCACTCCAGCCACAACCCACTGTCCCTGCAGGCTCTGAGTGGCGAGACAAGGCTGGCTTTGGACCCATCTGACCTGTCAGGATTAAGCATCATCTGCGGCAGATGATGTTATATTTCACAATCCCAATGGTGCAGAAAGGAAAAGAGCAGGTAAGCACATTCAAAAGTGTAAAGTAGCGGAAAATAAATTCAAGATTAAAGTCAATTAAAGGCTTGAAGAATTATTTTTTTTTAATCTGAAAATGTAAAAAACTCTGTTGAAAGAATGCTGTGCAACTATTACAAAAAGGTGACCTCTTATTTTTCGTATGTGCTGGTACCTGACACCACAATCTGCTTGTTAGGCTGTTTGGAGGAACGAAGCATATACATTATATTATGCAGAGGTGCACACCTCCTTCGAGCTCCACACGCTCTTTAACAAGCTCTCCCCAAATCTGCACGACACTTCACTCGAGTCAGACACCACACCTCTTCCCCAGGTCCCTGGGGGAAAAAACTACTCCTAATAATTGGCCGTGTTTGAAGATGATAGACAAGAGAAAGGAGTCACTCCTGAATAAACAGGTGTAATTCATATGGGCTTCAAGCTCCTTACTTGCAAATACAGATAATTGAAGCTTTCTTTAAGACCACAAGAAATGACTACTCCCTCCCCCTCCTGAATCATCGGCTGTAATCCTATCCCACGACTGGAATTTGTGTGCCAGCGGGAGTCACAGTTATACAGACCTTTAATTGGTGCCATATTAAATGCTTTCCAAAGCAAAAATGCTTCTAAACAAACAATACACTGGGGGACAGGTGCAGAGGAAGAGAGTCATATTGTATTAATTTTATATTTAACACAATAATTAAAATTATTTTATCTATTACTATTTGAGACAATAGAAATAAAATTTCAACCATACAGTTGCGTAAGATGAAATTGCAATGCTCTTTCTAGCTAGTAAATATTGGATTTGAACACCAGCAGAAGTAGAAAGTACATGCTAGAGCTCTACTGAAAAGGAAGTGTTCAAACAACATGTCTCAAACTGGGAGACATTTCATTCAATGAAAGGGTGGAAAATTTTAATTAACTTGCTTCCCACTCTCCTGTGGATGATAAGTAATCTCTGATCACACCTTGAGTGTCAAGAAGCCAGAGCATATTGAGCTAGGTTTTTTCCCTTGACTTGCATCACATGAAAAGAATTCATTTTATTTATAGTTTTACTGTTTGTTTTCAGCATTTTCTCATTTCACAGTTGCTTCTGCTCATTAGAAAAAAAAAAGATTAAAAAATGATAACGATAATATCTAGGGCAAGCCACACAAACAACTGCATTAACAATTTTTCTTTTCATTTCCCCCCCTACTGTGGCAATTTTAACCACAGCAAGATAATAAACAAGACAACTACTAAGCTCTTGTGAGACAGAAGTTCTTTAGAAATCATTCTTTCCTGGGTTAAGTGAGTGTGATTTAGTTACAAAGGAGCTATGGATTCTCACTATTTAATATTTTTTTCCAACGTGGATTAAAGAGTGGAAGATTGAAAATCACATTAAATAAATCTTAATAAAAATCTTCATTGACAAATCCTAACAGACTGTGTACTAAGATCTACAGACAGATGGCAAAGAGGATGGGAAATAAAAAACACAAGTAGTTTTGAAAGTGTAACCTACTGTTTGTTGGGGAAAACGGTTAGTGCATTCAAACCCAGCTCCTTACAAAAAATAGAGGGGAGAGCCCACCAGGGTGGCAACATGCACCCCCAGCCAGGGCTGGTTACCAGTCCCCAGCACTGCCAAAGCCAGAGCTTTCTCTCCTAGGGCACTGAAGGGAGGACGTGGCTTATGCCTTAGTGGAAAAGAAGGAAAATAAAATGAGAGAAATTAAATAGATGGGCTGTGCAAGAATGACCCAGTAAAAGCGTGCTGCAAATGTTTTATGTTTGCAGTAACGCAGCCAACTACCAGACTAAATCCAAGCTCTAAATCTGTAAATTATTTGCCTTTTTCCTTTTCAGACTTCTTCCAAAAGGTAATTTCTGTTAACAAGAGTATTATTGATCCATTAAAAACATTGGAAGCAAAACAGAAGTTACACCACAGTTTCAGCAATAAAAGTTGGACTATGCTCCTCTAGTATCGAGCTGCTCCTAAATTTCCATGTGTAATACACCACAGCACCTTGCTAGCAGACACTTGCTACACATCTGTTAGCTGCACAGCAGAGGGGTATGGGACGGCTCCTGCACCCTTAGAAACCATCAGTGGCTTCTGGCAGCAGACAGGTCACTGACCAACACAGACTAGCTGCCAAATTGGAACCTTAGTGGAAAGTTAATGAAAAAAAGGTAATAAATAAACCTACAGGCAAGCTTTTTGTTCATGATTCTGGGCATATGTAATTTATTTATGATTACTTAATATATGTGAGTTCATGCACTATGAAATATTTTTTATAAGGCAGCTATAACACTATATAGGGTAGCATCCTGGTAAGACAGTTTTTCTGTGATTCAGATGTATCTGGTCACAATTTCAATACACACATAGGCTGCTGAGTAGCATTCACATCTGTCTCCACATCTAGGGTAAAATAAAAAACAAAAAACCCCTTCTGTGCCCACAAACCCCACTTCTCCCAGTGACTTCTGCAGATGCAAATCCTACTCTCTAGCATATGTATAAATAACAAAAACGTCTGAGTGCTCCTGATATTGCCTGCACCTGTAACAGAAGCACATCTGCATAGCAACACAATTTTGCATTTACAGAAGCACAGGATATGTAGTAAAAGCTCCACAAAGTGAACGTGTTGACACAGAGGGCTCTCCACAAAGCAAGCATGGAAGCATCTTATGAAATGTGTTAAACTTACCATTGCACAGAAAATGTACATGTGATAGGACAACTTCACATAACTTGCCACAGAGCACAAGAAATAAATGTGATCTAGCAATTCATCAGTATATTTTCTTATATAACTCTGGCATTTTTAGTTTCACAATTCCTGCAACGCTTGTGCGCTGTACCTTAAGGTGAGTGCTGATTTTACTGCTTGCCCATCAACTGATTTTTGGGGGAAAAAAACACCACAGAAAACCACAACCTGAGACCTTGTATACTCCAGGGTGCCTTACCACCCACAGCTTAATCATCTCCTTGCAGCTTCCCCAACATGATTTCCTTTGGTTATCATTTATTCTCAAACAAAATTTGGCTTCTTTTGCAAATAGGCTTTATGCACCACTCCACTATTATGGAACTAAGAATCTATTTCCATGGGAGAAATGCAGCTGAGGCACAGACCCTCTACTGCCACTGGTTTGGGCAGCAGGAGAGCAAACGTTGGCATTGCCCTCCACTTACACGCAGGCTGTGTATGCAATATATAGGGTCCCAGCACCTGCTTCTAGTGCCCTCGAAATGCTGAGGCTCCTCCCAAACCTGCCCAGCAGCAGCACAGGGTCAGGTCAGGCACTACTCCCTGGCTAAAGGCGACCTGCCGGGGAAATGAAACATTACTTGCGCCCTGTGTGGTTTTTTTATAAAGTATAAAAGAGGAATGAAATACTTTTTCTCAGCTTGTTCTTAAGCGGGAAGTTCCGACCTGGTATGTTCACTTTTTCCCAAAAGATTTTTATGGGTGAGCAGAGAACTAATTCCTATCTCTGATCTTATCAGAAACCTAAGCAAACTGTGACAGATAGAAGTGCTTTGGGTTTTTTCATTCATACCGTTTTAAATCCTGTGCTTTTCTGTCCGTTTACTTAAAGTGCCTTTTACTCTCGCAGAAGAAGCATTCGCCTTGTTAGATGTTCAATACTGCCGGCACCACAAGAAAGTATCAAGAAAGTTCCAAGTCTGCCTTGCTAGATTTTATTACTAAATTTATCAACAAAACCAAAGAAAGAATAGCCTGTGGATTTTAATCCTGTATAGAGCATATGTCTACTGATTTCAGTACACAAATGTATACAAATATATATGCTGCTTTCATATCTTACGTAAAAGAATGCAAACAAGAATTATGAAAACCTTTTGAAGATAACAGGCTCCTGAGGGTTTTTGTTCAGCTTTTCTTAAAAAGCAACAAGGGGCGTAATGCTGAAATATCATGCCCAGGCAACGTGTATGTCCTTTGCATGGTGAAGAGGGTCACGCACACAACTGCTTTTCATGCCCGTCACCATCAGCTCCTTTGCTGACCTGGGTCATGCCTTTCTCCCACAGCCAGAGACCACAGAACATAGCTTAACTGACAAATGACCTAAATCAGATTTACAGACAAATCAAATCCTCATTTCCAGAGAATTTGTTTCAAGGCTTACATTAAGGCAACTTACAGCCTAGGCTCAGCAGAGATCATTTTTTAAATCTTTCGATATGTCGCACTTTAAAAGGTTTACCATGTCTACAGCGGACGCTGACCCCATTCAATTCTGCCAGGGAAATGGCAGCACCATGATGTATTTGAGGTTTTAATTCATGTCAGTACACCAAAGATACAGTATAGCAGAAAATAAAAAAGTGATGAATTGCCTGCTGAAGATTTTCAATGAGAAAATACCTGTAAATTAAGGACAGTATTTTCAAAATGAACAAGGCTTCAAGAAGCAGAACAATGCAGAAATCTAAAATAAATGTTCAGGGACTCAGTTTTAAAGACAGTATTAGCTATCTTGTCTTGGGTAATGGGGGAGAGAAGGTGACAGATTAGAGTTGGGGAGAGGCTCTGATTAATCAGAACTGTCTACCCGCATTTGCCTGCACAAGCAGAATTAAAACCATCAAACAAGTTTTAGGGCTAGATCTCAGAGGCTGTGGTGGAAATAATATGCCCTGACATTTTTAGAGTTAAAGTGGTAAGGACGAGAACAGCATTTTGTCATTAGAAGTCCTGTGGCCATTTGCAGAGGATGCTATGCCTCTGCTTTGAAAAGAAAGAGTTAAATTACTCAGAGCTATTGCATCCTGTCTGCTGCTTGGCGGGACCACATACTGTGACAGCTGCAGCTTTACATCCTCTACAAACTGACATTTTACACACATACCCAGTGCATCACCCTGTTCAGCTTGTTTTCTCTATTACCTTTAGCAATTAAAAAGGCAGCACTTTCTCTGCTAAGAGGTGTGCCAGCCCCTCTCTTTTGCCTTTATGGTCAAACAGCAAAACTTTACCTTTTCATTTAGAAAGGTTCTCTTTTTATTACTAAGGGCATAGAATCATGCTACATGTCTTCCTTTTTAAAACAGTTTTCTTTTGTTGTGGCTGGGATTCTTCTGGTTGTTTCTTCTTCTTAATTGGGATAGACCACATCTGAAACAAGTCCATAGCTCACCCAGGTAATCAAATCTGATACAAATTTAAAATAAGGATCTATTATACACATTTATGTCATGCTACCCATCAGGGCTTCTTCATTACCTTGGTACAACAAAAATGACAAATGGAAAAAGTTAACCTATATCAGAGCTGAACCTATACCGAAAAATTAAGAAAGTCTACATAAATGAGTCATTCCACTGCTCCATAACTATCTCTGTGATAATTGTACTTTGAAGTACTCATAACAGAACCAAAGCCTTTACTGGCTTTTGGACATCTGTCACTACTGAAGTGTCTACCTCCCTCTATTTTAACAGCCCTTTCCTCTGCAACTGCATTATTCCATGTTAATGGTAAATAAAGGTGAATTCTGACAGGGTTTAACAGAGAGGCGACTTAGTCTTCTGGGTACAACACTGGTAAGTGCTTACAGATCCCCCGGCTTCCAGTCTTTCTTTCATTCGATGACTTTACCTACCTATGCCTATTATGTCTCAGAAAGCACGAGGCATGAAAAACCCAGGCAGTTATTTAAACACCAGGAGAAAAAAACACAGGTGGTCAGCTCTGCTGTTCCTCTAAATGGGTAAGACCTTTGCAAGAGTTCCCCAATGCCTCAACCTCCTTCCTTCAGCAGACTTTTTCTTCTCCATAATCTTCCACTTTCAGGCTGGTTGGTACCACGTTCATCATGTCCCCAAAAGAGGGGCACTTGATCTCAGAAGAAGAAAATTGCCAGGGAATACCCAGCATCCAGTTTAAATTACAGCAGAGAATAATCTGATCATACCAACAAGCTGTGTTCATGCTATCAGTCAGTGTCTGAAACTGCACATACCAAATCTTATGTCTGGAACAAGAGATTCTCCATGTTAGCCCTCACAAAGACATAGTGTGCTGCACTACAGCATCCCTTGACACACCAGATGGCATTGCGATGTTGATTCCTTAATTTGTTGACCAGCCATGTCTCCAGCATGGAATTGCTGGATTGAAGGCAAATGATGCTCCACCTACCAGGGCTCTAACACTTCAAGGGGCCCTGCTAGAAGATACTCTTCTGCTGTGTCCTAGTGTTTTGGTCACCACTGTCATCACACGATCCCTGTTATCAGATGCTGTCCTTGTCATCTAGCTTGAGACAAACTTTCTTGTGTCCACACAGAGCAAACCAAGAGGTGCGTAGCGGCCATTATGCATGATTTTGTTGCAATATCCTATTGAGACAGAGAACCTTTCACTGGTTGTCTAAGAGCCAAACCGATTCAGACCAAGAACCCATTTAATTCAGAAAGCTGTTTCCAACATGGCTATAAGTGACAGCTAAGGAAAAATAATACAGATCAGGGCAAGCATGTAGGATACCTGCCCCAAATATTTTGTGTACTTCCTCTCCGTATGCCTGGCTTAGTTTCTACTGAAAGGAATCTGGTTTGTGCAATATGAGACCATCCTGTGATGTGAGGTGAGGCATATTAAGTGTGGAGGACCAAGGGGTTCATTTCAAAAACACACTCCTGAATTAAAATGCTTGTATAAACGCAGAGATAGATAAGGTAGAGGAAAAAATAACATTGTTTCCACCTGAACCCATCTAAACTTCTTGAACCCACAGCATTCTTCAGAACAGATTTCCACATATCTGCTGCCTGCCACAGAAGGAATTAGCTGAATCCCTTTTTGTTTGCTTTGCACCTGGCCCTAACTAGTGCCATTTGACAGTCCTTAGTTCTTATACTGGAACAGATGGCTTTTACAGTCAATCCCTATTTACATGCCTCACATGATTTAGGAGACCTCTACCTGTTCCATGCCCTGCAACTCTTTTTCTGTTGCAGGCTGGAAGGACACACCATGTAAAGTCTTCCTAATATGAATGCTGTGTCATTGATGATGCTCACTGCTCTTCTCTGAACAATTACAGTGCTAATATAACCTTCTTTCAGAAGTTGCCGTCAAACCGTGGCTTATACAGTAGTACGTAGTAGTATATGCTTGCTTGCTGTTTCACCCTCTATTCCTTTCCTAACAGATTTTAATATACGGTTAACATTAAAGCTTCTTAACATTTGCCTCCTTGATCAGCACTGACCTAATGCACTCATGGAACCATCTGTCATTACCTCAAAACCTTGCTCCTGAGTGGCGACACCATAATTTGACCCTAAAAATGAACAAGAACTTACAGTCAAGTCTGTAATAACTGGAATAACATTAAATATAATACAGGAATCATTTGTTCAGATGCACAAGAAAAGCTGCCATTAATGCATTACACTGTTCTTCAAGAATTTTCAAGCCATTATTAGATGGTCATTTCTTGCTACACTACGAAGTCCTCATCTAATAACAAAACTCTTAATCTTAGCCTCCTGGAATTTTACACATTTAGTCTAGCATCTGTCCCTTTTTCCCTTAATCTATCCTTTTGGCATGTGTGTGCGCCTTGCTTGTCTGTCAGGATTTTACACTATTTACAATATATTCCAAGTGAAAAGATCAGATACTGCCTTTATAGGTACATAACACCTTTTTCTGGCAGACAAGTAACCAAATAAAACAACAACAACAAAAAAACCACTTCTAAGAGTTATGCAACAGTATCTTCTTTTCCCCCACGATCTTTTTTGCTTCAAGTGACAAAGAATTTAAAGGCTAGCTTTTCAAATACCTATCTGTGTACCAAATTTGCTGTGGAAGATCAGTACCGACTGATCCGATCTAAATAGTGTTTCTACTTATTTGAGCATGCATTTGGATCGGTAAAAAGTCGATCTATGACACACGTAGTTTGTTTATAGGGACCTATCCAGAATATACAGCTCTTCCAGCATACGAAGGAGGTCAGATGGAAGCAAATGCAGTTATCTGTGTATTCGTACTGCAGCTAAGCCTACCTAAAGGGCCGCCTTCTTTAGAACTGCGATGCTACAGTGACTTGTGTGATCATGTTATGTTGCCCTGACAACCAATGGAGATCCTCTTTACAGTTAATCTAGCAGACATCTGTAATTTTGGGACAGATAGTCCTAAGTTTCATTGCTCACAATCACTCATATTTCCTACCCCCCCCAATAAAGCACAGAGATTATCAAAATCAAAAGTGCACTGTACAAACCTAGAGTGTGGTTAACTGGCATTACCGTTATGTTGCATCCCTTTACCTCAGTTGCCTGTCTGGTACTGTTGAAGCACACAGATCAGTACGTGAGAGTCTGCCTCACAGTTTTGGAGTGTTTTGATTTAAAAAAAAAAAAAAACAAAAAAAAACCAAAGAAGAAAAACCGCACACATACCTTCAGGACGGTCCACTGCTCTACAACAATTGCATCATAGCTCTGCATGGTTTTACTGCCTTCCACAGCAACGTCTTCAAAGAGGAATACTCCATCCATTGTCCCATATAAAGAATCTGTGAAAAGACAGGGTTATCTGTAAGCTTTATGGAAGGCACCCCATGTGTAGTGAGGCATTTGAATATTAATAACAAATTCTTCCAAGGATGTTAATAGAAAAGTGCATAGACCTTCCTCTGATAGCCCAGCTCTATTAAATGAATTAAGACTAGTATCTCTAGCAGTTTTTAAGGGCAATCGTACTTTCTAACAGCAAACCTCACTGTCCACTCTGTTACTCCAGAGTTTGTCCTCAAAAAACACAGCTCTCCCATTTTGAACAGGCAAAATTAATTCAGTCCTCAGTTCAGCAGTACTGCTCACCCACTTGAAGTTACACACACACTTTAGGGGCTGAAGACCATCTATTACGTCAAATTTTCAAGGGCTTTTGAAGGTACACTGATATTAATGACTATACCCATTCATTCACACAAGTCAGAACCCTGCATACGGATCAGCCATTGCAGATAGTGTGATCTACATGGACTAAGGATGATCTGGCATAGCTGAATGGTGGGAAAGAAAAGATACATTCATAACTATTTAATCAATTTATGAAGGCATTTTGACCATCTGCTTTAGTGCCTCTCTATTCTCATTTGCATTCCCAGCATGTTCAGCATTTTTTCAGACAACACATACTATTAGAGTTACTTGAGCAGCACTTTCTCCTTCAAATTAGCTGTATACCCCATAATCTGCAATCATTCCCATATGCAAGAACTCAAGTTTTGTCAGCTCCAAGACAGAACAGAATCAGAATAACTGGGGGCGGGGGGTGGGGTGGGGGGAGAAGACTTACCTTTCTCTGCTAAAATAAGCTAAATGATGAAGCAATAGAATTATATTTAGAAAAACTGTAAATAAGCAGTACTGAACTCTATGAACACAGACAACTCCTCTCACATTGTCACAAAGTGTGTTTTTCAGCCTTTCTAGTTTAAATAATACATTTACCCTGTATGACTGTTATAAAGACCTTGCTCATCCCCTCCTCAAGTGTTGTATTTTGCATGATAGTTTCTTTACATTTTTAGGAGAATTGTGTTCTTTGCACTGTTATGACATATGTTTTTGAAATGCAACCACACATGCCAGACAGATTCCTGAACTGACAGGAGAGTCTTCTCAATAAGTCTGCTTAGCTGTTTCATCAGGTCCTCCTACTTTCCCTGGCAGATGTTACGAGGTCAAGAAATGCCAGCAAGAAGGCATTGCTGCCTCCAAGGGAAAACATATATCAAACTCAGAATCAATTTTCACAAAGGAGGCAGTGAAGAGTATCAAAAGGAGTCTTACCTGTTGCAGACACAATCTCAGTAAACATCTTCCAATGTCATTAAATGATCTAAATTCAATTTATTATTTGGAAATAATTCTGTTGTGGGCTTTGCCCACAACAAACCAGACTCCTGCAGTTGGAGGGTTGTGTCTACAAATACACTTTAGCAAGACTGTTGCTGCAGGTGTCAAGCATTTGCACACCCCCTTGCTTCTATTTGCACAGTCCACTACTCTTTCTTGCTCCAGTTTCAGTCATCATTAAGTTGTATGTGAGCAGATGCAAATACTTAGATCTAAACTAACACAGCATTTATTATTTTTTTTAGTTTGGTTGTGAAGGAAAAAAGTTGTAAACCACTTACTAGGGATTCTTGGGATTCTGTTAGGATTGCAGAAAAATATACGGTCTACTTTCACACTGACTGTCTCCCCAGACAGGTTTCCTGTAACTCTGTTTAGAATAAAGATAGATGAAGACTCCTCACCACTGCAGCAAGTCTGTAATACACATTGCTCCAAGGAGGATGAGCTGGACTACAAAGCAGTAACTCCTGTCATCTGAATAGATTTCTCATCCAAGTGAGGAGAACTGACATTTTTCTTGTAAAATAACAGGCCAGATCACTTAGTAGCTGGGTTACAGGTTAGAAAACACAGGGAGAACAAACTTGCCACACACAAATGGGTACAACATTTAATTATCATATTTCGTTCAGAACTGGCATTTTGTGGGACCTACATCTCAAAGCGGGAACCAACTCAATTTCTGTGCAGTATATCACGTTCCAACACCCAAACCTGTACCCAAATCTATTTGAGGATGCATAATGTACAAATAACCCTTTAATTTTCCAAAGCAGGGATGACAGGACGGCACCTACAGCTGAAAGCAGAAACCTGTAGATCCCCACTAGACACCGACAGACACCCACATCTTGCCAGGGAAGCTCTATGCAGCACCAGTGCACTGCTCCTGTATCGTGAATTTTCTTAATGAAATTCAGTGTGGCACTTTTGGCACAACTGCAGCTTGAGCTCACCCCACAAGTTTACCGGCTAATTAATAAGCGATCAAAACACCATCAGCATGCATGTGTTTACACTGACTCATAAATCATCCTTTATGTTTCACTCTGCTGCGCATTCCACTCATGCAGTTCACAGCTTCCACATATGTGAACATTATGGCACATATGTAATGTTTTAGAAACTAATAGCTGAGCTTGTGCAACCCTACAGGCAGCAGATAAACCTGGCAGTGTTAGGTTTACGGTTGGACTCAATGATCTTAAAGGTCTTTTCCAACCTAAATAATTCTGATTATACGACTTCGCTTCCTTGCTGGATGTACAATGATTACTGTTGAACGCTACATCCAGACAATCTTAGGATCCAGGAAAGAAACTTATAGAAAATGAGAAAACTGGAAGTGGAAAAATGATGAGGGAGACACAGCTGCTGCATACTGGTGTCGGTTCAACAGAGTGATGCTGGTGAAAAACTCTGTAATAGAAACTGGTTGATGACACTTATTAAGATTTTCCCTCTTAACCATAACCAACGTCCTCTCTAACCTGTCATGCCAATGTTTAAACTTTGTTGCCATGAATGCATGTCTGCCAGTTCTCACACCTTGGCCATACACCTTCACTTCTACAGGTCATCTACTACTCTTCCAGAGAAAGGGAGATAAAGGAAAGAATAATTAAATCATTAATTCCTTCACATGTGAAGCATTTGTGATGATGAGACTAACTGGGGGGAAATAGAAAGCAGCAGAAAGAGAGCTAACAGGGTCATGTTTTAGAGAAAAGGCTGACGTAACCGAAGCTAAGATGACAGGATCAGCAGGAATTTCAGGTATACTCTTACACAGAGGTGTGGAAGGGCAAGAGGATGGACAGAGTCTACCCGCAATACTTTATCACACAGATGCTCTAGCTCTAAGAGCAACTTAAGTCTACAGTCACATGTTCTAGAGCCGGCCCACGAGGGGAAATACATATAATCTTATCATAATCATAATAATTTATGATATAAAGGTCTAGAGCTGAGTTAGTCATTCAAGGCGCTCTTTACAGCTGATGAAGAGAAATCATTATTTCATTCAGGATCCAGTTTCATAGAATCATAGAATAATTCAGGTAGACGGGGACCTCAGGAGGTCTCCAGTCCACTCTCCTGATCAAAGCAGGTTCAATACAAGTGCAGACCAGATTGCTCAGGGCTTTATCTAGCTGCATCTTGAAAATCTCCAAGGATGGAGACTGCATAACTTCCTGGGCACCCTCTTCTAGAGTGTGACTGTTTTCATGATGAAAAAGTTTTTCTTTATATCCAACCAGAACCTCTCTTGCTTCAATTTCTGTACATTTTTTCTCATTCTCCTACCATACACCTTAGTCAAAAGCCTGGATCCATCTTCTTGATAGTCTCCTCACAGGCACTGCCAGGCAGTGTTATGGTTCCCCAAAGCTACCCCTTCTCGAGGCCGAACCGACCCAGCTCCTTCAGCCTTTCCTCACAGGACAAGTGCTCCAGCCACCAACTACCTTGTTGGCCCTCTGCTAAACTAGCTGCAGTTCGTCAGCATCTTCCTTGCCCCGCTTTGGGGGAGGGCCCAGAACTGGACATAGTATGTGGTCTAGATGGAGGAGGATAATCACATTTATCTACTGGCTATGTTCTTGTCATTACAGCCTGGTAAGCCATTGCCTTCTCTAATGCCAGGGCATACTGCTGGTTCACCTTCAGCTTGCTGCCTACTAACATCCCCCAGGATCTTTTCAACAGAGCTGCTACCCAGCCAGGCAGTCCCCAGCCTGGATTAGTGAAAAGGCCTCTGCCTTCCCACAGGCAGGACATTTGTCCTCATGAAATTTCAAAAAGTTGCTGCTGGCACATTCTTCCTGCCTGCCCATGTCCCTCTGGACAGCAGCCCAGCTCTGAAGCACATCAACTGAACCCCTGAGTATGGGATTGTCCGCAAATTTGACAAAAGCAAGCCCTGTTGCCTCCTCTGCATCACTGATAAAAGTTGTTAAACACAACAGGTCCCAGGAGAGATCTTTGTAGTATTCCACTTGTTACTCCAGGTAAAGTGTGACCTATTAACCATGACCCTCTGAGCCTAGCCATGCAACCAATTTTTCACCTATCCAGTTGTCCTCCCAGCTACGCTGCAGGGTCCTAACTTGGACACAAAAATATTGTGGGAGCCACTGTCAAACTTTCTTGATGAATTCACTCAAAATGACACCTAGTGCTTTCTCTTTATCCACAAATCCAGTCATTTTATCACAGAAGACAATCAGTTTCATCAAGTACAATTTGTTCTTGTTAAATCCATTCTGACTGTTCCAAACCACTTCTCCTTCATGTGTCCACAAATGTGTTTCAAGAGGACTTACTCAATGATTTACTCAAGAATGAAGTGAGGCTGTCCAACCTGTAGGTCCCTGGATTGTCCCTTTGGCCTTTTTTTAAAGATGACTGCAACCTTTGCCTTTCGCAAGTGTTGGAAACCTCCCCTGATCTCCATGACCCTTCAAAGATGACTAAGAGTGGCTCCGTTACGACATCAGCCAGCTCTCCCAGCATCCTTGGATGTAGAGCATTTGGTCTCAGGAACCCAACCAACCCCTGTCTTGATCTTCATCCACTGTTGCTAGTCCTGCACCTCCTTGAACTTCGTCTCTAACTTCAGGGCCTGGAAGACTGTGTCAGTGAACACTAAAGCAAAGGAGGCACAGAGTATCTCAGTTTTATCTAGGTTTGCTGTCACTAAATCATCCACTCAATCCATCTGATCTCTTCCACACATCTGATGTAGGATGAGATGGATCACAACACAAATCCTGCCGACTATATTGGTCTAGGCCTAGATCTCCACTGATTATAATGGCACTTTTGGATGACAACTCATATGCGGATACCTGCAGGGCAGATGCCTACATTTATTCATGTGAACCTTACCTCACCTATAGACAAAGACCAGCCATCTAAAGCTTCAGATGGTGAGTTGGTCTTTCCAGTTTCCACTGTTCCTCATGCAAGGTGTTTCCTGATTCTGATGCAGTTGTATTCTCTTTTGGTAATCTCTTGTTTAACAAGATTTAGCTCCTGGAACTTAGCTTACACTAAAAAGGTCTTTAGTAATTCCAAACATTAGTTCATTTGCAACAGGGCAGTAAGGAATGTCAATAAAACAAACCATTTTAATTTTGCTGTTTGTGGTATCATTTCTCAATCTCTACTGTTGAACTGACATAACTTCACTCTTCCTTAAAGAAAAGGCTCTAAACGTAAAGGTTACAATCACTGTCCTTCCTCTGAAAATGTTCCATTACCACTGCATTTTTTATTAAGGTATCCTACTGTGCACAAAAAGCTATTTTCACCGGGTTGTATAAATATTTGATGTAGCTCAGCTGACAAATAGCTATTTTGATGTTCTTGCTTCTGATTTACAAGAAATATACGGGAAAAGATTTCCTACTTTACCATGACAGCTTTCCTAATGGGCAACAATTTTCCCCGTTGTCTTTGAACTACAAATCCCCCTTATCTAGGAAACTAACCTTTAGGCTGCTGTTGCTCTCAATGAGAAAAACTAGGTATCTGTGGCTTTATGTGGCATGTGACCTGAATGTTGGCCTTTGCTTCATATTTGTATTCCTCCCTTCTCCTGAATCTTTTCCCCTTCAGTACAGAGAGAAAATAATTCCGTATGATGACAAAAATCCCAGCCACTTCAGTGACTATAACTGACCAAACGCATCACTGGTTTGTCTTTGTCAGAGGCAATGCGAAAATAACAGAGACAATCAATCTGACCCTCTAAAAACCTGTCTACTTTCCTCTTCCAAGCAACTCACATTGTCTTTCATTTGCTTTGTCTTTTAAGTATTGTCAGTGTTTTCTGGTTGGTTGGCTGAGTGGCTTTTTGTAAGTTTGAAAGGTGGGAAATTCACAGACAGAATGGTGAAAACAAATACAAGAATGCCAGGCATTTAAAGACCTGCAGTTCAGAACAACTAAAGATGAGCAGGCATGTGATTACTCTGTTATCACATCAAAATATAACCCTAGCTTTGACGCTTCATCGCTTCTCACACTGCTGATTGGAGACTCACTGTCATAGGAAAGGAGGAGACCCCACCTGTTACAC
Source organism: Ibycter americanus (assembly GCA_035590275.1). Classification (NCBI taxonomy): domain Eukaryota; kingdom Metazoa; phylum Chordata; class Aves; order Falconiformes; family Falconidae; genus Ibycter; species Ibycter americanus. The sequence goes on along the minus strand of JAVJGI010000050.1, from coordinate 107,716,020 downwards.
CCTTTCCATTTGCAATGGTATTAACCTGCAGCTTGCTGCTACAGCCTCCACTTCTCACTAGAACAGGGCAAGGGTGAAGTCTTATGATCACTTTAGATCATGACGCAGCACCAGTTTACACCTGGGACTACAGGCAGTATTAGCAATGACATGAGTTGGATGAAAAACACCAGCAAATAACTGAACTCCAAATTTAAATAACTTATTTGTCAACATAAGAACATTCAAGGACCAAGTAAGCTGCTGTTTCTAACTTATTAGTAAAATCTGAGTACATTTAATATACGGTGTAACTCTGTGTCGTTGACATATTGTAATTTGCAATTGTGTTATATTTTTGTTTATAATTATCTGTACAATAAGCAAAAAGAAACAATTGTTATCAGTGAACTTTAAAACTCTTTCAAAGTCTAATTATTAAACCGTTGGCAGAAAGAAGAAACAGATTTATGACTATTGACAATCTGGAAATCTTCACTTCATTGGGCATTCCAAGGACAACGGGGAAAAGAAGAAGATAATAACCCTGCTTTTAAGTCTAATAAGCAAAATAATGAATTCACACTTTAAGCCAAAGAGAAAACCAGCCCTCAGTACAAAGAAATGCGATATAACCAATTAAAGAAAGTATGCTAATATTACCTTAATTTGGAAGAGGATTAATCAGAGAATAAGGCCAGCTATGAAGAGCTGGATAGGCTGCCATAAGAGACTAGAAAAAAGTAAGGAGCTGAGAAGCCCTCAGACCCCTCTTTCTTCCCTCCTCCCTACCCTGGGTTCTTTCATACTGGTTGGCATATGAGTGAAAAAGCTGTTCTGTTTCTCTGCAGCATAGGAAAATTTTAGAATTTAAATTATAAACATTCAACTGCAACTGACAGCAACTTACAGATGTTCTTAGCAAATGTTCTTCTGATAGCATGGGCATGTTCACAGTGCTTTAATGTAACTTCTAATTAATACATTTTTAGAAACCTTAACACTGAGCTTTTTGACTTCTAAATGTGTTCTTCCTGTAACTGTAAAATGCTAACAAAAATATTCATTAATCATTCACCTTCAATCTTTAATCTAACTTAATCCGGAACCTCTCCACTTTTACATAATCTGTTGTCCTGTTTGTGTTGAAACTTTAGTGTCATCATTCCAGTCTATTTATCTATGTCTGCAGGCAGTTATCCAGCTCTCCTCACTCTGGTATCCAAGTACATCAACTTCCTCCAGGACTCTGTCATGTAAATGAACTTTAGAAGTTTAAATAACAGAAAAATGCTGGGTTTAAAGCATTTTAGTGTGCACTGATAAGCAGTTTTTATTAAAGAAAACACTAAGCCTGATAGAGCCAATTAGGTTTGCCCCTACGATTTGCAATTTGTACATGTAAAGTAAATGACCATTTGTTTTTAAGCAAGTTAACTAGCAATTACAAGGCTTTCCAGGAAGCTGTGTGAAAGCGTTCCATCAGTTGAACTTTAGACCTTCCTTTTTTGCTACTGGCTTGCAAAATGAAAAATTAGGATTGCCTGTTAATCTCCTGATTGACTTTTACCAGAACAGACTCATATTACTGTGTTTTATCATGGGTCTTGGAATTCTGACCAGCAGCAAAACGGGAAGAAGATGCTACAGAAGCAGTTCCCCTATAATTTTGAGGCACAAACCCATGAATCTTAGCAGCAGTCCTCAATCTATGGGTTACCACATTCCTTTTGAAGAATGCAAAACAAACCAAAATTAGGTGAAAGGTTCAGTCATAAGCACTTTAACCATGAAGTATACTAGTCACGTAATTGTCCAGTAAAATTAATCTGGCTGTAACTGTACTTCCCTTGGTTTGTTCTCTTGGTCTCTCAGATCTCTACTATGAACCAGTGTCTGTCTTTGTACAGCAGGCCTATCTTCAAAGCCATAGTGGCCACGGGTGTAGTACAGGCTGGCTACAGTATTAAGCTGGACTCAGTGCCACATTTTTACAAACTGCAAAAATCTGGTTTTTAAACTTCTCTTCCTAAATTAAGACCAACATTTATCCATCACTCCTATGAACACATTAGCTAGGATGAAACAAACACAGAGAACAATTTTGTAAAACATTGTGCCATTGAGGTGGAAAGGGTCTCTGCAAGAACTGGGAGTAACTTACTACATGTTGGCCAGATGAAACTGGAGGGTCCTTACACTGACCTGCAATCACACCCAGATGCAGTGTGTGGCCAGACAGCTAAGAGGAAAGCCACTCTTCTATTTATGCCATCTGCTTTACAATCTTATTAGTCTAATTCATTTTACTTGGTACTGTTTATTAACTCTGTATATTTCTACAATTACAGGATCATCTCTAGTATGTTTATAAAATACAATACATGATCCATTTTCCTTACTCAAATGTCAAAATATTTCCTGTGCTTTCATTCCATTTCACTGAAATAGGCTGATCTAAAACAAATCTGCCCCAAGCCTACATTAAAGCACCTCCCAAATGTCTTCTCTTCAAAGATAATGACCTCTATTAGAGGAGAAAGGAAAATAATCACAGCATAATGCTTTCTGTAATTTCCATACCATTTACCATTCCAAGGCTGAAGATGGCGTTTACCAACGAGCCTCCTTTCCTGAAGTGATCTGTCATGTGCTCCAGCCAATTTGCTTCTAAGCTGTTGACAGTCTGCCCATTCCTGGAGATCCTCATAGGGATAGTCACTGTATAATACTGGCTGCATCTTTGTGGGGTTTTTGGCTTGTTGAAGAGAGCGAAGATCTCTGCTTCTACCGAAAAGTAAAAAAGGAGTAATACAAAAACCATACCATAATATTTCAGCTAAAACAATGTACAACCCCCTGGTTGCCCTTGCCTGATTACACTGTGCCACTGCAAAAAAATACTTTGGGATGTGGTCATCTCTTTAATACATTTTTGCAGCGTCCAACACAGTAGGGTCCCAAAACCCAGTACGATATTTTGATTGCTGTTACAATATTTGTTACTAATAAAGGATTCACTGTTGATAATAAAACATTTAAAGACAGTAATACTTCAGTACTAATGCACAACCCCTCACTGGAGTTATCAGTGTAAGCCACAATAGGGAAACATTCTCCACACACTGTTATAAGTACTGTAGCAGTCACAAAATCACTAAAAATTAATGCACAGAGTACCTCTATTTTTCTCCTCATTGAATTGTTAAACAGAGCTGTGACACTGAGGACAGTTCAAATACAAAATGTTACTGCAAATTTAGGAGGAACTGCATCGTATAGTTCATGGCCATTAAACTAAAGTATTAAATAACTTGGTTTTGACAATACAATGGCATGGAACCAGCAAGCAGTAGTCTCATCTAAAGAAAATGCAATGAATCACTAATGTAGAGATGATGCTAGCTGGTTTGTTGGTTTACTCTGGCTCTGAGCCAAGGTGAGACATTAACACAACAGCAAATGAATTTTGAAAGTGGAATTGTGAAGGCTCTTACAAATGAGAACATTTTCTAGACTCTGCTCCATTTCTCCTCTAGTATATCATAGGATTAGTTAATGTAGACTTACCATCACAAAAAAGATACTGTTGACAGCAAAGCTGAGCTTTCATAACCTTAAATTGGAAGCAAGTTTAAGTGCAGATACACTTCCCAAATTCTCAGAAGGGTACAACCATCAATAAAATTACTGATAAAAATTTTTGGGGCATTTTACTTATTAATGGACATGGAAATCAATGTAAAATTTCTAATGACTTCCAAATCACAAAACTTCTCCCAGATGGAATTAATATGAAAGGTAAAGACATTATATGAAATTCATTCATTCAATAAGCTCCTCTTGTTTCCAAGTTATTATACTCTAACCTCAAGTATTAAAGAAAGAGATGTTAAGAGAAATTTTAAGATTGCTTTCTAACAGACACCACAGAGCAAGAAGTAGTGTGTAAATTGAAAAAGCGATTAGAAGGGAGATGCTCAGAGACAGGCTGGAAGCACTTGAAGAAGAGAGCAGGAAGCTCATGATATAACCAAACATGAAAAAGAGACCTCAGACATGAACCATGATTCAAATGGAGTAAAAAGGAATAAATTGTTAACATTAATCCTCTTTCTGTTTACCACTTGTTTAGAAAGAACAAAATTACGATAATCTTAACTCAGAAGAGCATACGTAGAAAACTTCTATGATCATTTAGATTCTGACCCCCAAAAGAGACTCACATTGCAAACTGAGATCTTTCTGGTGCCTATTAAGACATTATACTAACAATAGCAAATAATGGAACCGAAAATCCATAGGTAGATGATAATTTGGATTTGACACTGGACTGTTGACAAGTTACGTTTAAGACATGTGGGACTCTTTGAGTGGTTGACCTGATTTGTCACCATTACCGAGTGTACACTACACCAGCCCTAACCACTGTTCAAGTCACTACTGACAACAGTTTTCACTGATGAGTCCAACTGCTCAAGCACAGACAAAGACACCTTCAGCTTGGTTCTAGGTAACACAGCACTTTTGGACATACCATCGGAATATCTGTGCCTTATTCACAGGCAAATAATTTTCAACACTGGTTTGAAAAGCCCTTTAATGAAAGGGAAAGCAAATGAGCACTACAGAATATTCAGAGAAAATACGAAGAAGCATAAAAACCCCACCTGAATAGTATAAAAGCTAAAATAAAGAACAAAATTAAGATTCCACAAATAGTAAGAAATATTACATTTTTTTTCTGAAGTTTTATGTAGGGAAGAAGGAGTTCAAAAATGGTAACTTCCTATGGAATAAGTAGGCTAACTGGAAGAAAAAAACCAAAAAAACCAACAAAACCACCTGATGCTTTCTATCTTCATGTTCCCGAGGAAGGATGGAGAACTGGTGCCAAAGACTGAAATACATTTTCCATGGGAGGAAAAGGGAGTACTGTAATAACAAAAATTCATACAAAAGCAATAAAGAAATCAGCAGTGTTGTACAGGCAATAGGTTTGGGAAAATCCTACTGTTGGTGAGCTGGCGCATAAAACTGCCTTCTCAGACCTTCACAGTCTTGGAAAGTACTTGCATAACTCACCAATTTAAATAAATGTATGAGAAATGAAACCAAAAAGCACTCGAAGAAAGATAGATAAATAAGGAAACTAAATGCATTTTTAAAATAAACCCTCTTATCTAGCAAATCAGCAGCTGTCATAAAATCCTGGGGTGTTACAGACAGATAGAAGTTGGGAAGATTAGAGGTGAATAGCTTCATATTACACAGGAATGTTAAGAACATGGTTACTTGCAGCAAAAGATTTCCACTGTTCAGTATGGAGAAGAATAGCATCAAAAAGATGCTTAAACTTGCTAGGTTAACTCTCTAAAGACAGCATGTATAAAAAGAGAAAGAACTGGTCTGATGAGACTTGTAGATAACTGATTTAGAATTATAAAACTAGGAGTTTTATAATGTATAATATTCTAGTGTAAACCAGAACAAATTATTCAAATAGCAGCTATACTTTGAACGAATCTGGGTGCTCCCTTGTCCAACACAAATTGAAGAAAGCATGGTGAAAGGTTACTAGAGCATGATCCAAATTTGATGGCAAAAAGCTAATTACACCAAAATGCAACGGAAACCAAGACAATAGCCCAAGGAGGCTACAATGCAAAGTCATTCTTGGTCCTATATACAAAATCCCCAAGGGGGAGGACTGTTTAACTGCATCTATGTAAGACATAAAGAACAGGGATAAATTAAAGTCAAGGCCAGTACCAGCCAAAGAAATTCCATCTACATTCTTCTTACATAGATTTGTAGCTTGTAAGGAAAGTAAGCAAGTGGTAAGAGAAATAATTGTACATGTAATTTTCTAGGATAAAAGCAAATATAGGAAAGAAAAATATTTTGAGATTTAAACTGGAAATTGGGCAAGAATATTTTTTTCTGATGACTCTTCATTTTCTAAATTATTCTGTTCTACATTCTATTCTGAACTATGATTCCTGCTACTGAAGTAACCTCAGAGCAACAAACACCGTAAGGAGAGTATTTTGAGACCTCAGCTGAGACTTTTGTTTTTGATGGCATAAAATTACATTTAAAAGTTGAAAGCATGCTTGAGGAGAAATATGTCACAGAAATGAAAGAAAGAAAATATAAAGAATAACCTTACCAAAAAATGAGAATTGGAAGGCAAATCATTAGAAGCACCATTACCAAGAGGACCTTTATTATGAATTAGCAAACATGAGCCATTAACAAAAATAACTGCTGCTTTCCTGTAGTTAAAATTCTTACTGTAGCATTGACCCCAGCTGGACTATAGGATATTAGGAGACTTCAGAGCCCAGATCACATACATTCCTGCTGTTCCTGATGTGGTTTAATTTCAGCTATCTGTTCACCTACTACAAAGGGGCTAACTCTGGTAAGGCTTTATGACTTATTCCTTCTATCGCTGCAAAACTTTCTCAGGCAGATTAGCAGGGCTTTTTATTCAAACAGACAAAAAGAATACAAAGATCAAGAGCTCTCAGGGTATCACAACAAATACAGAAATGAACCAATTCAGCTGAACAGCAGACAAAAATAAGTCATTACTCTCAGGCATACAAATGGGCCATAACAAAGTTGCACCTGCTTCTATCACCTCTTCATTTGCCATCTGACTTACGCTCAGTCATTGTGAACTGTGTTAACCATGTTGAAATCAGGTTAAGTGGCTCATTTGGGGCATCTTTTCTTTGCTATTACAGCAGTAAGGTCCTCCCCACATCCTCACCCCCCAAAGGAGCTAGGAACATAATTGGGCAATTTTAACCTGGCTTTTATGTATGAGAGGTCACTACAATACTTACTGCCAGTAAGAGGCTTTAGGCATCGTGCTGGTGTCTCATTCTCTGCCAGTCCATTTGGCTTGTCTGCTGCTTCTCTTACACTTGTATTCGCATGTTGAATCTGTTCATTTCCCTTCACAGACTTGAGATTCAGCTCTTCGGCAGCCTGTCCTTCACCCCGCCAGCCCTCCCTGGATGTGGCACATTGGTCAGTGCTTTCCTCACTCAGTGCTTCAGTACTGCATCCATTAATGCCATCTATTTTCTCACCATCCAGTGAAGCATGATCCTCGGGGTAATTTGAAACACTTTTATTATCTCTTGATTCTACAGAGTTGTTACTGGCGGGTGTCAGGGAGGTGCTGACAAGACAGTTCTTTTGGGAATGGTACTGAGGTATAATTCCAACAAATTTCAAGCCTTGACTTGCAGCATCTTGAATCTACAAGTGGAAGATTAGATTTTTAGCTGTCAAGCTGTCTTAGCTAAATAGATATACAGAAAATAACACCCTTCAAGGCAGCTAGCATGTCATTTTGCTACTTTTGTCCACTACCACAAGAAATTGTCATGTTACATTTACATAAAAAGGTACATTTTAGAGAAGCAGGATGAAAAGTTCCCTAAACCATTTGAAATAATGTGAAAGTGGAGGAAAAAAAAGGAGAAAAAAAAAAGGGGGACACACATACACACACGACATAGAAAATGCTTACATATTTCTTCACAAGGGATAAATATCTGTTTGAAAAGTTTATTTATGCTGAATTACCAGAAGTGGTATTACTCACAAAAAGTTTTAGTATCACCCTTATGAAATCAGGGACTTAATATTACATTTTCTGCTGTATTAGGTGTGTGATTATGACATTTATGCAAGAAAAAGGTTATTAATTCTCTCTGTTATATGCACCATTATAACAACAGTTGTTGCTTGTCCTGTTTTGGATTGAGACACAAATGGCAAATTTTCACAGAATGAGTACATAAAAGCCAAGCTATTTTAATACATCACTTTTGGGAAGATACAGAACTTGGAATAGAAAAAGGTACTGTGAGACGAGCTAAAAAGAAGAAGAAAAATGTAAACAAAGGGGTGCTATTATTAATCCTTTACATTTTAGGTAAAGGAGGAAAACGAAGGAATCAAATCACAAAATATCCTAAGGAAAAAAATTGGGCTAGTAGTAATGACACTTAGATAAAGCCAGAATTAACCAAGGAAGGTTTGAGATGAAGCAGAAAGAGAAATCTTTTAGGCAGATTCAGCACTATGGATGCACCATCCATTTGAGTCACCAGCCTCACACTCCTCAAATCCAGCAGAAGTTGCAGTGAAAGCCAGACTTCTGTGAAAACACACAAGTGTCTGCTGACTCATTTATCAAAATCAACCACCAAAAAGGAAAGGTTTCCACGTAATGTACACCCTTAATATAATATAAAGTCTAAACACACATAACTTTTTCAAAAAGAAATGCCTTGAAAATGGAGAAATTATTTCACTTCCCCTGCATATCATGTAATTCCAGAGAGTTAAAGTGTCTTTTTTATTCTCTGAGGCTCAATTTAGTATGAACTTATGTGAAAGAGTTCATGCCTTTTTTTCTTCAATAGCAAGTAAATAGGAAGAATTTTGTACAACTTTTTTTTTTTTTTTTTTTTTAATTTAAAAGGAAGCTCATTTCTGCATCTTCCCTACCCAGAATTTATTTATTTTTTTTTTTAAATGAATCATCTGCTTCCTGGTAACGCATTACTGTTCTGAACACATAAACCTACAGATGATACCTGATCTACAAGAAGAACTTCCTTTTTCAAACCACTATTATATTTTCCATGTTAAATTAACTCTTGATTTTGTGATCACAGGAACGTGAACAGAGCTCTCCAGGAAACAAGGCAATGGTCTTCACTGGTGTTTAGCCTGGCAAACAGGGGATGCTGACTTAACTAAAGCTCATTACTAAAAAGGACAATAACCTCCAAATAAAAATACTACTGGCATTATTCTGACCAAATGAATTCTACAAAGAATGTTAGTATGTAACTAGCTTGCTCAGAAAGGTTTAAAGTGAGTGTCACTGACAGATCCATTCATAATATGCTTAATGATCTTGACTCCGTGTTGTAACTTTACAAATACCTTTTTATACAGTAACAGAGTTACAAATTCAGTTCATCTCTCATCACGAATCTACAGGCACACCACTACATTTGTTTAGTAGGTTGGAGGGCAGCTAATTATAGAAATTTAACTAGTATGCAACTGTTAAGAGTTTGAGGATAGTACATATGTAGTGGTTTTATTGGTCCTGGTCAATAAAGACTGCTGCTTGTCAATCTATACCAGACTCTCCCACGCTGTGATTCAGATGAGAACAGCTTTCACAGCTATTGTAGCAATGTTTTACAGTCTTGGCTCACTCAAAAAATGTGTTTGTTCTAAGGAATACCTGATGGTGAGGTTTTTCTCCTGAAACTCTTGTTCTCAGAATGGAAATAGGAGAAACTAAGGACTGAATGATAGTCTAAGGCGTATTAGCCTAATAGGTTAGCAGAAAGATTGGAAAAAGAGACTGTATCTTCAAAGCCCTTTCCCAACAAATTAATCCATAGCATGCAGAATACAAAATCTTACTTAAACCTGTATTTCAAATTTTCCCTATTACATAAGACAGAACCAAGCATCTCATTTTTTTCAAGAAAGCCAATTTAGCAGGAAATGTTACGTCAACAGTACAATGTACGCTGCAGAACAGCAAAGCGATGTATCAGCAGACACAGTCTTGCCTTCCAACTTTCCACAAAACCATGAAGATGCTAGCTGTCATAATAAATAAAGTAAAAAGCCTGTACATTTTCAAACTACAAACAAGGACAATTTGATTTTTCAGTATCCTGTTGAGAGCTTAAATTGTACAAAATTTTAGTTGCCTTCACACCCAGAATAAATTATGCCATATACATTCCCATTTCCTGTTTCCTGTATTTGAAATATGAAATATTTGAACGATAAAAAAACCCCAGACTTAAAACAAGCCCAAACCTCAGTACCTGGACAGGTCGTGTCCAGAAGCTACACATGGCAAAAGGGCTGTTTCTACAAGCCACCTGTGGGTTTTGGACCCCTTGAGTTATCCTGCGCTGGTACATATAGACAGATAATGTCTGTTTCAGCCTTTTGGGAAAATACCTTGGCAGATGTGGTGTTGGTAATCAGTAAGAGAGAAACACATGGGAGAAAGGAGTGGTAAAGTTGAACTGAACGGGAAGAACATGATGCTACTCTGACAGGGTCACCCAAAACATATTCCAGATCAGATAAACACTACACAATCACTTGTCTTTATGTGCAAGTTTAGAGTACTAACAAAGGGTACTAACAAAGGTCCTTGTCATACTACGTTGTATGACTAAATGAGAGGAAAAAGCATAAAAAACAGAACAACTGCATTTCCACCACTTACTGCATCAGAAAAAAAGCTAGATTAAAAATGCCCTTACATTAGGTGATCCGTACTAATTTCAACTGTTTCACTGACCTTTTTTGTAGTTTAAACATGCTACATACTTGCTCCTTACCTCTTGGGAAAATTTTAAAAGGGACATTCCAATAATTTTTTTTTTTAAAAAAAAAAGTTCTTTGATTCTTTCCCCAGACAGGAACAGAAACATTTTTATTGCCTCATAAAGTGCTGCTTGGATGATATCAACCACAAATACAAGAAAAGGTCTCCATCACAAAAGATGTTATTGTTCAACAACAGAAGCAGAATTTAACTCATTTATTTCAATCTGGATAAACTCCCAAGTGGGTACATCCAAATTCGTTTATAACTGGCTTGCTACAAATTGGATTTATGCCAGTTTAAAAATAGAACCTGCTTAAAGAAGGGGTGAAATTTCATAGGTACAGAGGGCTGAGGCAGTTAAAGAATTTAATGTCGTCCCTATAATTTGCCTGATTAGAAACCTGGCATTTTCCCTGAGGGGAAAAAAAAAAATGACAGATTTAGCCTTTGCTAACTGTGAAACAAATATCAAATCTCCCACTAACTCTAGCAGGAATAAGAACAAGCCCTGTGTCCAACCCTGATGTCACTACCTTAACTGAATTTTAGCTAGGGCACTTGTGTTAACGTTCTTAACATTTGTGAAGTGTTATTGTTTATTTCAGAACTGACTGAGCACTATTTTTACACTGCATTTGGAAAAAAGGAACCAGCAGCAGCACAAAGCGGTGTCACAAAACATTATGTTGATGTCGCAAATCTATGCCCCATCTTTTTAAATACTTCTGGTTCTCCTGGAGGCTCCCTACCTAATCAGAAAATGGCTGACAGTCTAATTTAAAGATCTGTAAAACTCACACCTGGCAACAGTATGGCCGAATGATGAAATCCTCTTTTCTGGTAACTACTTGTTTTTAAACTACAGGCCTCACAGTCATGAAAGACATGCAGAGATTCCAGGTTGAAAGCTCATTTTGAACAGCCACAAACAGGTTTTCTTTTCAAATCTATTTAGAATAAAGACACTTGGCAAGTACATCATACAGTCCACATATTGTTTGTGATTCTGTGTTTCTTATTGCATTATCAGCTCTGTAATAATCTCCTATTCATAGCAGGCATGATGGCACTACTTATAAATACAGAAGCTCAAGGATATAGATCCCATCCTGAACAGAATCATATACTTCTGTCAGCTTCAGCAATTGCTTACAGGAAGCTTCTGTACATTTCTCTCAAGGGATGGCACACAGCAAATCAAACACTTCCTGCAAGCTCAGGACAGTACTCCACCCACATCAATAAAACATGAGAAATAACGCACAGCAATTTAATAATGATGACCTCCTCTTTTGGATAAGGATTTTCAAATGATTGATTTAATAAGACAAGTTTAGGAATTTCTCTTAACTCTTGTATGCCAGGAGCTGGACATTTTTGGGATGCATCCAGAGGAAAAGTCATTTCACTAATGTCATCAGAGCATTCCAGTTTATAGCAGTCCTAAATGGTCTCAAGCCTTACACTTCCCGATCATCTGGAAAACACCACCTTCAAAACCTAGGCATTAGGACTGAACATTTCATTAATAGGTTTGCTATATGCTCATGATATAACAAGGTACTGAAAGAATGTTGTAGCAAACCAGTAAAGAGGACTGCTGCCAATATAAAAACAACAGAAACAATTTACAGAGAGCACACATAGCAAAAATGTGCTTGGAGAAAGGACAACATTCTTTAGGAGCCCTGAACCAATTTTCCAATGGTCAGATGCATTTAGTTAGCTCCGCAGTGAACTAAGGGAAAGACTGCTACTTAGTCCTACTGATGGCCAAACATATGGCCTTTGAAACAATAGCTGGTTAATTTTGCTCAGAGCTATCTATTTAAACCAAGCATAAACTTTCTTAGCCAATAAAATAAATGCTTGTCTGTCTGTTTATTTGGTTGTTGTTTTTAAAAGAACAATCTTAGAGGCATTAGATCTCCTAATGTGCACCAAAATAAGATCACTGTTTTTCTACCTTCTTTTTAGGATTCAAGCAAATTGCCTTTGACAACAGATATAGCACCACCGTTCTTCATGCAAAGAACATGATCTTGTGGTTTGAGGAGAACGCTATGTACTGCATGCCAGGAGTTGGACTGGAAAAGGATGTTCAAGACTACAGTCTTCCAACTATGTCCTCCTTCATTAGTATTTAGTGGTACATGTTTCATCACAAATATTGCACACACACCTTCTAGTTTTCCATTTCTGAAACTTATCTTCAGTTCTGAAAACTGAAAAATTAAGACAGGCTTTTAGTTTGCCTCTGATACTTTTTGTAGGTCTCACATGCTCCTCCTGAGAAGACAGCTACAGTCATCGAAAGTTACTGCTTACTTTAAAACCAGCTAAGCTTAACCCATGTTCTGAGGGAAGTGTTTAGACCTGAATGACTCAAAACTTCTGCGACTTTGGCATTTTTGCATCTCATACTATGTTACAAAATAAGATAATTTTACTAATCAACCAGCAAAGGAGCAACTACTAATCGTTTCTCTGTCTCGTTACTCTGAGACTCTGTTTCACTCCTCGCAGATTTCCAAACCATGCAACCTTTCTGACTAGGATGCTCTGTCATTTAGGCCTGTACTTCCCACGCATTTTTAACCTTCTCCAGTTTACAGTCACCAATTCTGAATTTGAGACAGGTAAGTAAATACAAATGTAGCTTTTAGAAAGTCAAATCCAAGTCTGCATTCAGACTTTCCAATTACCAAGTATCTTCATTGTCAATTACTTCAAAATGGCTGTCAGGGATAAAACACTGGAGGGATGCCTTCAAAAATGTTACTGTAATACCAAACCAAAGAGCTGTCCTTTAAGCAGTGTTGTTGACAGTGTTTGTATCAATACTTTCAATGAAAACCTTGACCAGACTTTCACCATTCAGAACTCTAGATAAGACTATTACAATGAAGTGGACAGATACAAGAGGAGATAACAGAGTCCAAAACCAAACCCAAAAGCTAAACCCAAATCAGTTTCTTGAAGAAACAGATGTATGCTGACTTTCCATCTTTGCAGTACACAGTCCATTCAACACAACCATTGACTTAACACTTCAAGCTCTTGCATTTGTAGTAGAGCATAACAAGTCACTGAACATGGAAAAGAAAGCAAACTTTGCCATTTTATAACATGCCCGTTGGTAGTAGCTTCTGCAAAAGGGAATTGAAAGCTACAGGGAGAAACACAGTGAAGCAAGTTGCTACTGCAACTTAACTGCTATGCTGAATAAAATAGAAGACAGTGCTGCCACAAGATATGTTACTGCAAGCTATATGTCTCCTGCTACTGCAGCCAAGGCAGGTACAAAAGCAACAACTTGAAAGTCCTCTTCAGCTTGCGTTAGGTGTACATTCATTCCTGAGAACAATATAACCATACTAAACATGTAGTGCAGCATGGTGCAAGTACATTTGTTCCTTTCAGCATATCTCACTAGATAACAGCTCATGATACCATACTGTCTCATCCTCTACAGTCTTGGGTGTGATGATTCATGATTCTTCTCAAATTATCTTATTTTAGCATCTCTTCCTTCACAGAACTGGCAAAGGGCAAACATTGTTGGACACAGGCTACAAAGGTTCAGTGACTGTGGTACCTGCCCAAAAACATACCTGCACCCTCCCATCCTTGCCCTAAACTCTGAAAAGAATTCCTGAATTTACTCACATCGTTTAGGATTTATTCCTTAAAATTGTTTTAGACCTGAGATAAACTGCTATGGAGCAGCCAGCTATGCCCACTCAAGACAAATACTAGATATACTAGACAGACTAGAACTGTCAAAAAGTCTGTACAAACTCCATCCCAAGCACTTGCTCTAGAGAACAGGCATTTCCAAAATGCAGACCATGTCTTGTGCCTGAATCTTTTGAGAGAAACTCCTACACTAGTAGGTGAGCACAAGCAACGGGAAAATAAAGATTTATAGAGATGGATGGTTGAGTGTTGTATGGAACAACCGTTGTAGCTGGATGAACACAATTCAGTGTTCATTGTAGAACATGAGAAAACAGTCACTTACTTGTGATCAGCTAGCATTAATGTGATGCAAAACTGGGACACTGGTTTAGTCCATCTCTGTCCTAAGCAATGAAAACAAAAAACTAAAAGGTTCAAGACAACAGGAATATTCTTACAATCAAGAATCCAGTCTCAAACTTACAGACTTCACATTTAATTTGCAGGGAACACTTTCCTTTATATAAACCAAGGACTGTTTCTTGAAAATCACATTGTTTCATCAAGCCATCTGTTACTTGTAGCCAAAATAACAATTTGAAAAATTTGCCCATATTTTATTTTAGCACAGTATAAAATATTATCATATTTATTGTTATTAAAAAAAGTTATTTTTCCCATCAGGCAGAAGTGGTATCATTAAAAGCATCAACTACATACTTTATAACATCTATTTTTATCTTGGTCAAGAGGATGACTCTGAAAGCTGCTGGGGGCAAAGGATTATAAAAGCACAACCAAGCTCCTGGGAGAGTCCTGAAAATAGTTTTGCAATGTTCATGGAAAATATATATCAACACCGCTCTTATAGGGCTTAGTCGAACAGAAGTTGAAAGAAGCTTAACCAGGAACAGATGTTTCCCTTCACACCAGGCTGTTTAAAATACAGTATATGCTATTTTTTACCATCTCTTGTTATATATACACTTACAAAATGTTAACAAAATGCACTTTAATAAATATTATCACAGCAGATCATAAACAGCTGAACCATTGATGTTGAGTTTCAACTTCTGCTTTGTGACCGTATCTACTTCTAAGATCCAAATACTTAAAAATAAAATAGAGGCTCTGTCTGCATTGAAAACATGCAGAAAACAAAGCAGTCAGCTAAGTGCTCAGCAATGGTTTCCATTACAATGTACTAAAGAAATAAATGTTGTATTGTTCTTTTGCAAATACCCTGGAGAGTGAAGGTTTTGGGGTGGGATTTTTTGGGTTTGTTTTAAGGATGGAAATGATTTTAGAAGAGGTTGAGATCACATCTAGATAAGTAATCCTAGGTAATAAACAGTACTCTAGAGGGGTCATTTTCTAGCCACAAAAGTAAATTTGAACTGCTTATGCATTTGAAGAATGATCCTCTGAGCAATATTAAAGACTCAATTTTTTCCCCTCTTCTGTCTTTTACTGCCACCTGCTCTGACTGCATACCCTGCGGAAAACTTCTGAACAGGCCAGCTAAAACATATTTAAAGTAAAGAATAATGCTTAGGATTACAATAACCATCTAAGGAGCCTTGGCACCAACAGAGCAATCAGAGACTTCACGGAAGAGATCTTTGTAAGACTGCAGCAACAGAGTCATGAAATCCAATAGTCTAGTGCTCTTCAGAACACGTAAGCTGCATCTCTTTGTTCCTTCTAAAGAAGAAACCTCAATGCAAAAATTAAGAGACGAAGAACAAGAAAAGACAAACAAAAAGAGATAAGAATGAGAGAAATACTGGAACAGCTATATAAAAAACAGTATTTTTCTTAACGATTATAAATAGAAGTAAAAAAAATGATAAGATTAGTAGTTTTCACATTATTTTTTTTTTAGGAAGTTGCAGACTTTTTTCATTTGCCTGTCATACTGTTACAAACACAAATAATTATATATATTTATATAAAAAGTACACACTATCATGGACAAATTTGTTCTACGACACATTTCTCATCTTCTTACTGTTTCATAGTTAGATGCTGAAGAGAGTTTCAAAACTCAGAAGTTGAGAGTTCAAAATCATTTAATATTGCTTTCACACAACATATGGATATGTGAAGTCCCTTGTTTTGATTATATAAGACAAATGTTCATTCTGATATAAGTAAATATGTAGGAAATAAGTGAAGAGCCAAGTCTGGGCTGAATCACTCCCTTGAGTAGGAACATCTATGGAAAAGATTTGAAAAGCTCCTGAGAATTCATCATATAGGCATTCAGGTTTTATTTTATAGGAGAATAGAAGTCCTCGTAAATACTCCAACCCTCCTTCTACCTAGCAACTTCAAAGAAGCCGGAGAATTAACCTGTCTTTTAACAGCAATACTAATACAAAAATTCTTCACCAATTAATGCCATAACACAGATGACTCTCCAGAAAACAATGCACATGAACTAATACAGCAGTTCTCTTGATAACACCAGAACAGCTACAGATGAATGGAGGAAAAAACCCAAGAGACCAGGAAAAGAAGTATCTCAGTAGTTTATAAAAATGTCAATATGGAGAAACATGCAGCAAGGCTGACTTGTGGTTGGTTGGAGAGTGTAGCAGTTCCTTACCCAACCACTCAGCCAGTTTCCTGCCTGTTGCTTCCTCCAAAGGAGAGAGGGCAGGTAACAGGCAGGAGAATCCAACCCCTCCAAGAAACGTCTTGCCTTTCAGGAGTACACTGAGTAAGTTCAACTACAGTTTAAACTTGTTGGTAGTCATGTCTATTAATTTCCAGTGCATAAACTAACACTTGAAACATGCTAATTCCTCATGCCAGTTCTATTCCTGACAATATTTTCTTTTTTAAAAGACATTTAGAAAAATTCCAGTAAATACCAGTTGACACCATATATTCCATAAAACTGGCAACAGGGCTCAAATACGGTAGAACCATATTTCAATGTAGGACATGAATTTTTCATACAAGTGTTAGTATTGTATGGCCTTTCTTTCAAAATAGTCCAATTCCCTATGCAACTTGCCTTGGTACCAGGAAGAACTGGGAGTTACTGTTTCAGATGCCAACTCTAGAAAACAAGTACATGGGTGGCAGTGTCCTTGCAATGTGTTTTGTTGGCATATTCCATCCTGGTATCCCAACTCGCTTAAGTCTGAGAGGTACCATCACTTCCTTGGCCCAGCAACGCTATTACTAGAAAACAGACGTCAAACTTACAGGCCAAGTCACTACATTTGCAGGAGTCAAGATTACTTCTAGGGTGCTTTGGACTATATGGAAGTTGTTCAGAGGACCACTTAAGGGAGTGACAAGTTACTGGCAGCTTTTGAACTACTGCTGGTGTTGGCATTTGTATGCTCACTGAACTTCACCAAGACTATGAACAGAGGGAACAGCAATGAGCTGATCTGACGGACTCTCATATGGCAAATTTCATCGCAAGATAAACACCACATAGGTGTTTTCAGGATGGCAGTAGTGTTCCAAGCTGAACTGTTCCACTTCTGAAAATGCAAAACCAATTATTCACCTGTACGGCCTTAGGTTTGTTGGAAGAAATTACACTGATTTCTGAGTCAAGTAAGGACAGATCAGCTGGGAGAAGGGTCCTTGGCTAGTCAAAAACACAAAAGGAAGATGCCTGCATTTGGATTTCAGTTAAACTGCTGCATTTTTAAATGCTTTTCCATGTTTATCATACTTCCCCGGGGAAGGATAATGAGTCCACAAGGGACAAAACATATGAACTCAGCAATGGGCTCAAACTGAAAACATGTCAACATACAAGAATTTAGTTCTGAAAGAGCATTATCATGCAGGCAACTAAGGATACAAAAATGTGCTTCCTAAATTTTAAAGTCAGAATTGGGAAGAAATGGTACAGAAATTATCTTCCATTTCCTAACCTTCCACCAACACCACAAAGATGTGAACATAGGAGTAAAACCTTGTGCCTGTTACAGTTCTTCCACAGCATGTAACTCTGATGTGGAAAACAGGTAATGAGAAACATATTTGGCATTCATATATGACTGCGTATCCAAAATAACTTTTCTTGGGATGTCAGCCTAGCTTCTCCTTCCCTTACTTGTCTCAGCAGATTCAGGAGAACACTCTCAGATGAAAAAAACTATAACAGAATACACAGAAATAAAGAGCAACTAAGGAAGTAATTAAAGGCTACCCTATTTTACATGAGACACAAGTCAAAGTCTTACAAAACACGGTATCTTAGAAGTAACATCTCTGACTTGCAACAACTTCAGAATGATCTGAGCCACAGTAATCAGAAGTTCAGAAGTTACCTTTGCTCATTAAAAAGCAGATGAGCAAATCTTTAATCTCTGTTTTGCCTGAGAGCTAAAGACAGGAGTGCTAATACCAATACAGCAGTAAGTACATACGCAACAGTTAAGTTATGTCTTTCATTGCCCGGGAATCATGTGACAAAGAGACCATGGGATGATTGGAACTCTTTAGGACAGGTTGAGCCGCAATAGATCCACATTGATATGAAAGAACAAACAGAACGGGGTGATGTCAACACAACTTTAAGCTACAGGAAGAGTGTATTCTATACAACATTATGTCCCCAATACTTAACTGCCTCCTGTCTTCCATGGCTCTTACCATCGTCAGAAGCCACAGTAGTGACAAAAATTTATAGAAAAGAGTAGAAAATTGGGACCGAGTCCTAAAGTACAGAAGGATCTCAACAACAGAACACTGGTTTGACCACCGAGTCTTCTTTGTCATTCCTTAAATGTTGTACAGTCAACATTGTACTGAGGCACTTTGTTTAGTGAGTGAGAAGCATTCTCTAGGTGAAATAACATCCTTGTTTCTACTTCATTACTCTTAAACATTTATATGGAGTTACAGAAGAAGAAAAAAGATACTACCTATGCTGCATGCCACTGCAGAATTGTTT
Organism: Ibycter americanus; assembly: GCA_035590275.1. Taxonomy (NCBI): domain Eukaryota; kingdom Metazoa; phylum Chordata; class Aves; order Falconiformes; family Falconidae; genus Ibycter; species Ibycter americanus. Next base: position 107,697,016 of record JAVJGI010000050.1, on the reverse strand, counting down.
TATGTTTGCCAGGAGCAAGCAGTTAATATTCAATATGACATACGTTTTCAATGCAACAAAAAATCAATTGAGAAAAGAAGTTACTAAAATTGCATCCTTGTTCAAACTCCACGTAAACAATACTCGTTCATCTGTGCATAATAAAATTTTAAAAATTATTTTTTTCAGGATAGAGAGGTTTTTTCTAGTAAATTCACAGTTGGAAAAAATTTTGACTTGTTATTTGTTTTGAAAATATAGCTACTCTATCTGGTATCTTTTTTTTTTTAAACACAGTAATTTGCAATGCAGTAAGATGGTAAACCTGTGCTAAAAGCCTCTGTTACGAAAAGCTCTGTGATCAAGGATTTGCCTGTTCAATTACAGCACTCTATTAACTTCAATTGTATTCCACAGTTTGAGAAGAATTATAGGGTTGTTCTTTTTTGAAAGCAAGCAATTGCCCTAACAGCTTTTTGTTACTACTTGCTTTGAAGAACATCCTTTATTTTTCATTTATTTTGTTTGTAAACATCTGGTTTATATGCCCTTAAAAGAAATGGACATTTTTGTTGCTCAGACAAATTAGTTAATATGACGATTAATCCCTACTCCCAAACAAGTCCTGTTTCCTGAGTTAGATTTACATAAAAGTGTTGAGACTTTCACATTGCATTTAATCAGATATAGACAGTGACACACCACACACTTCACAGCAACAGCTTCAAAGAACTTCAAATTCCTCTACATCAAAAAACATCTGAGGATGAGCGACATACTCAGTCTACAGAGAAACAGTAAATATACGTTTTAGCTATTAAAATTTAAATTATTATCTTTCAAAAAGGCATATTCATAACCCCATAATCAAATGACTTCTACCAACAGAAACACTGCTGTATCTAGAAAAGCATTCTAAAGAGTCTCAGAATTGGATGTTTATGGAAATAAGGTGACTCCTCGATTGTCATTTTGTTTTCATGTTAGCCATACTCTTCCTGAAGTTACAAATGCAAGGAAATTTTCTGTTGCAATGATGTAAAATTTTGCTACTACTTGTGACAGATAGGCCTATATTTCTACTCTGACTGAAAGAACTGAAGAACAAAATCAAATATGCTGAAACTGATACACAATAATACACCAGTTTTGTTTAACTGTGAATATACTGAAATAGTCCAAGATAGCATCAGAATAGTAGTGCAATACCACATTAAAACCTGAAGTGAAATTTGGACTCAAACTTTTCAATATTAAGTGTTCAGAAAACTGTTCTGATACCAAAATCTGTATATCTTTAAGTATGATGACGACAATCATATAGTCATAGCTGCATTATTTTTAATCCAGTTTTTACAATTCATAGTAAAAAGGAGAGATTGCACATGAGTGTAGTCTGTCAAGCTGAGTCCCTATCAAGCTCACACAGCCTGTGCTGAAATTTGTTCTATAAAATTTTCTTAACTATTATCACTGCAAGATGGATTAAAGCTAGAGGAGTATGCCTACTCACACTATTCTTACACCATGTGGCTAAGTAAATATAGTATTTAATGCTAGTTTTTATAACATGCAATAGGACACAACAGATGCTGCAAAATTTCAAACATTCACAATGAATCTCTCTTCACTAAAATGGACATAACCTGCTAATTTCCAGTCTGGCAGAATATTACAGCATCAAAATAATTTTAAAAAGAAGGCAACAAATAAACAATTGCAGGGTTCTCTTCAAATACCCCAGTATATAGAAAAGTTTATTGAAAGCCACACTATTCTGGACAACAAAGGGATTTAGCTTAGCAGTACCATCTCTAACTACTAATATCATGTGATAGTGAAACAAAACTTAAGTAATCTGGGGGATTCTGGGAGTTAATAGGTCTTTTAGCTACAGTACTATCCAACAGGATATTCTGACGCTAAAATAGAAATGATATACATTGTTTCAACTTAAAATGTCTATTATAGAACTGTCTTCTACTCTGGTGACTTAGTTAATATCATCTGTGAGAGGTCACTCTCCTGTGGTCATTTTCTTATAATAATATGATCAAATATTATTATTGTTTCTCTCAATAAATATAATTGCCCTTCAGATACTTAAAATTACAAAACACCTAATTCTAGTGCAGTGTTTCAGCTGCACAAAGTGTACACATATTCTTATTGTCAGACTGACAGAACTAGAAGCAGTAATTATAGTGCAAATAAAAGCATACTGTGTTTTGGTTGGGGTTATTTTTACTCACTTTCTTAATAAAATCAGGTATCTCCTTTTTGTCTGAAAGTTGGTTTAAAGAGGAGCAGCACTCTACCTCCAAGACATATCCTTCACTATGGATGTCACCTTTTGGAGACCTAAACAGGCAGACAGAAAAAAAGAATCAGTTTCTGTTGTTAACATTGGATACCAAGACATGTCCTTTATAAATATTTCTCCTGGAGAGCTAAACTTTAGACAGAACTTCAATCCCAATACATTGACTCCATTGAGCTCAACACAGTTCTGACAAGCAGCAGCTACAGCATCTCACTTAATTGCTAGGGAAGGAAATCACAACAGTGACTGCGGATGGTGGAATGTCTTGGGGACTTCCAAATTTCTTTATCCATCCAAGAAATACTTTGTCAACTTGGCATCTATGGCCAACGCCAAAGAGATGCAGAGGTGATGTAACTCAGAACACGCAGAAAGCAGGCTCCCGTGCAATGGGCTGACAGATGCTCTGGGCCCCACTGGGCAGCTTGGTGCAGGGTGTGTTTCACAAGACAGTAATTAAAGGAATCCCTTCTCTTATCTAACACCATTCTAAGTCAACATTTAAAAATCAGGGGCTAATCAAAGGAGTCTATCCTTCAGTCTTACGTTATGCTTTGTTGTTGAAAAATGTAAAGCTATGCCTGAAATCCCTTCTCTTTCAGAAGACACTAACTCCTAAAATAATTCCAAGTGTATGGCATCTGCCATATACATTGCTGAACAAATCAGTGCTGGGGAAACATGGTATCAGACAAAATACGCAAAGGGAAAGTTTGGAAGTTATCCTGAATGATCTTGAGAAACAGTATGCAGGCATGCACTGCAAAGCAGTGCTACTGAGGGCAGTTTTCATCTCCTCTGGACTTCTATGAAAAGAAACTGATACACCTGATCAGGAAATCTAGAGAATCACTTATTTTATCAGTTCTTTAGGAGAACACATGAAGGAATGTACAAAAATAAAAGCTAGCCTATAATTCTTGGGATTAGTAACAAAGCAGTCATCTTAACATCCTTAACATCCCATAGGGAGAATCAAAAGATCTAGTCTGAAGTAAAGAAGTAATCCTGGCCAGCAGTCACTCGATGCACTGGGTACTTACAGGACAGGAAGAAAGCTGCAGAAGTGTGAACCAAGAGTGCTGAGGAAGCAGCAAAACAACAAAACACGGGCTTTGCAGGCTTGCGAAAGTGAGTCTGTGTAAAAGCCCTGTTCTGGGGACTGAGATTGTGTGACATGTAAAACATGCTTCAGGTCCTAGGGGCTTTCCCGAGATGCTAACAGTTACCCAGAGCCATGAGATGCACAGGCTGCTGACTGCAAACTGGCAGTATGTTTTCCTAGGCAATAGTACAGAAATTTTCTGAAGTATCACATGACATCATATTTTGTACTTGGTCCTCCCACTTTCACACAGGCTATACTATCACTTCATTCCTCTTATCTTATGTATATGTGGGACAAGCGTTACCAGACAGTGAATTGGTTGGGAACACTGAAGTCCTTTCCCTATTTGTTTTACCCCTCCTTTCTAGGTTCTTTTAATTTGTGGTCCCATTCTGTTCTTGGTTGTGGACAAAAAATTTAACAAAACATTGGTGTCCACGGCAACTCTCCAAACATCTTTATAGGATTTACAAAAATCATTACTGGGGGGCTAAAGATGTTCCACCACTACTCCTCTGTAACAGGTGTACAAAAATTAATTTAAACAGCAAAAGAACAACTTTGTCAGAAAAAAAAAAAAATCATTTTGTGAGGGACAACGCATGAACTGCAGACAACCATTTTTGCTGTTCTAGATAAAATCCTAGATAATCTATTCTGTTTCCACCACAGATTAACTCATTGAATTCAAGAACATAAAAATAAATTTAAGAAAGTTACTCTGCTAGAGAACTTACTACTATACCTACATTTTTTTCTAAAAACTGAACATGACTAACTGGAAATGCAGCCCTGATGTTATCTAGCCATGTTCCAGTTAGAAATCAGTCTGAGTTAGGGCTCCCTAATGCTCTAGCAATCAATAAACTGCCACTTGATATGGCAATGCAAAGTCCATATAACATCAAATGGAGCAAACACAGTTCTCCAGCACTTCCATGTTGTACAGTTACAAACCAGAACTGGGTTACCAGAAACAGGCAGCAAGGAACCAACCCCTTTTTAGACAACCAATCCCATTTTTGGGGGACAACACCAAACCTCTACAAATGTGAAGACCAAACGCCTCTACCATTTCCCTCGCTGGGACAACCCACCGCATTCATCACAGCCCCCTTCCAGCCCAGCTGAGGAAGCCATACTCCCAGCCCAGAGACTTTGAAATAATACAGCTCAAATTCAAAGTTAAGATATCAAATCCCAGAAATTAAGTATGTGCCATCTATTTCTGTGCCCACTCTTTTGTCAAAGCCTGTTCCTTACATAGTGATTGGTCTCCACGCAAACCACGGCAATGCTGCAAATACTTTCTGTGACAAACATGAAAATTTACTATTCTAATTGCTCCAAAAGAATGAGAAAGACTGTATTTTCATGGTTAAACCCACTGGCTGTCTGTAAAAACAAATTCTTTTAAACATATATTGGTGAGGTTTACACACAGGAAGATCCACTTCCTTGAATCACTGTCTCCTAATTCCTCTTCTCCCCCTCAATGGCTCCCTGGACTCTGTTTTTCTGCAGTTTTTGGAGGACCTGCTTCCAACTTCTTTGAAAGGAGTTAAGAGTTATCTGTGACATAGATTATACCCATAAAAATACAGTGATTCTTACTGCAACTGCTTAAAATGACCTGTTTATTTTTTCTCCTTTAACTAGCACTCACTTTGAAATACACTTGCTGCTTGTAAATATTTAAGCAAACAGGAGATAGTGAATTCTTCCTCTAAGAGCCTGGGGGCTACCTTTGCACTAGGGCTCATGAAAGAAATTGTATCAAATACCATTGCACTCTGGTAGGAACATTATTTTACAGAACACACGTAACAGATCCTACTAAAGGCTATAAAATCTTTAGTTAAAATCTTCCAACAGAAGTACTTCATACTACCAAAAAGAATTTTTCCATGCTTTCAAGTAAAATATGGCCATATATGTTAAATGCAAGTCTTTGTCTATACTGGTAGTTTGCACCTTTTTCAGAAAAATCTAAGAGCCTATTCTGTCAAAAACAAACAAACAAAACAAAAGTCATAGCTTTTCACATGAAAATAATAAATAGCTGTGGATGTCACAGACCACAAAATAATTTTCTGAGCAAATTCAGGTGGGCAAGAAATTCTTTCCAGCCTCTATACAATGAACAATGCATTTCAGATACGAATCACAAAGTATTTCATAAATATCATCAAAGTCTCTCAACCCCTTTGAATATTATTAGTGTAAATGTAGAGAAGTAGCTAAATATAGGTACAGGTAAATTCTATACTGAACAGAAATTATTATAGTTTTGGTTTTATTAATTTAATGGGACTACTTTCAGGACCGCTTTCCTTACAGACTATGAATTAGGACCCCCAAAATACGCACATCTATCAAGATCACAGAAGTCAGAGGAAAAGTCAAAAGCAGAACTCAGCTCTCTTGCTTCAGTCTTGTCCCTGCACTTGCATCCCCCTGTTCTCTTCTCAACAACAACTCATGTTAATAATTTGAGAAATAACCCAATAAGCCATACTCTGGAGTCTCTTATCAGTTTTGTATCACAGGAAGTTACTGGGGGTCAAATGTTTAAAATATTTTAAAATTAAAACAATGGTTTTCATTTCCACTTTCCCATCATATACTATTTCTCAACAAAAGCAAGAAAAATAGAAATGCTGAGATCAGTTTAGTCAAAAAAACGTGTAAGCCCCAACAATTTGAAAGATCTTCCTTTTCTTCTGGAGTCAGTGATTTCTTCCTCTTCATTTCCTCCTCCTAGGTTGGAAAAGGGAATCTTCCCCCCTTCATTGTCTGCAAACATTTGAGTTATTTTAATTACCTTTGTTCCTTTAATGAAAAAAACCCTGGGTTAATTAAAAACAGCCCAGCTCTGAAAGAAGCACACCTGGATACAGTAATGCCGCACTCTTCTTGGAAGCTAAGACAAATCAACGAAGCTGGTACACCCCGACGCATGACAACACCTTGTACTCACTGTCACACATTTCGTGATACCTGAGGGAACAGAAGGGACAGTGCAAACAACGCCAGCACTTCACCTACAGTGGGGAAGGGCAGTCTCCTGCCCACCGCCCCAGGAGAGGATAAACCACCGGTTTATCTTGGAGACTGACAGAAAATTTCACTGTATCTTACACACCCTCAGCTTTCATTTGTTTTTCTTCCTTTGTTACACATCTCATAATTTGTTTATCTTTATTGATTTTTCTGAAGAGGGATTTTTTCTGTCACTGTAGGTAACCTCAGTGACCACCATGGACAACCTTAACCATGGGGTTGCAAAGAGCTGAGAGGGAATGTCAGTCTGCCTGGTGCTGTGCAGAGGGACAGCATTTGCAGCTCGGGGTAGGAGGGCACTCTCAAGTGTTACAGAAAAGGCTGAGGACCACAGACTTACAGACAGTGGCATCTTGAATCCTAAACAGGACCTCTAGTGCCACTAAAGAAGAAAAAAATACATAGAATAAATAAGATATTCACTTATAATTGGAAGTTCCCTGGCCAAAAATATTTTATGATGGTTGTTTCAGTAGGCTGTCATTTCCTGCACAGCTGTTTGCAGTTAAGCGCCATTTCATGGTAGATAAACCATAACCAGCTGTAGAGTACCAGTAACTTACATAGTAACTATTAAAGCTGACAACTCAGTGTCTGTTACAAACTGGATTTCCAATCCTTTTCAGATACAAGAAGGAAATGAGGGAGCCAACATTTGGTCCTAATCTTCCTGATGTTCTCCATGCCCATGAATTCGGCAAGCCGATAAGCACACTTGTAAGCTGCGCAGACACTCTAAAATGACTATTTGATTAAGATTATGCTAGGAATATAAGTGCAGTTTTGAGATTTTCCACTATTTAGCAAAAGCTCTACAGTTCAAAATGTAACTGTACATTTACAACAAACTGATCTACATTACAAAAAATGAAAACCACATCCAGGTGATTAACATGAACAGTTGGTATCTGTATAATTTCAGGTTAAAAACCTAGTAAAACTAGAGTATCTGAAAACCAAGAAGGCAGCAATTAAAAACCCAAACGTTTTATGATGCCCACCCAACAAACACACCGGGTTTTATAAAAATAAAAGCAGGTATATCGTATTATGACAACCTCAACTCTAATCCACATGACACTGTTTTAACTTTATTACCTAAACATTTTCTTTACTAGGAATTTTCTCATATAGGAAACTTTGTCACTGGAATATATATTATTTGTTAGTAAAATTTATAAACTTTTTTTAATGTCAGCCTATAGAGTTTCTTGAGAAAAGTTCAGGCACGTATGGATACATAGGCATCTTTAACGTGCAGTGTTTATAATTTTGAGAACAAAGATGAAAGAACATTTATTTTGGGTGAATGTTAGAAGTTATTGTGAGGAAATATGTATTTCTTTGAACTTGAAACAAATAACAAGCTTTAAAAACTCAAGCCATTGTCCCTTGAGCTAAAGGAAGATATCTGTTGACTCTTGGGTATGGAATAAATATTGTTTTTTCAGCAAGCTGAAATCAGCCTGCTGAGAGCAACAACACACACTGCATTTGCACACAAAACGTGTGTGATCCTAATGCTGATGGAAACAAAGTCTGATACTTGCCATCTTCAAGATTAAATCCTACGTGAAAACCAAATAGATTCACATACACACACATGCATTTACATTTACATTAAAAATATATTGTACCAATGCAAAGTATCTACTTTCATCAACTCAAGCAAGCACAGCAACACTGGAGTAGATCACTGATATTTTTTGTCAGATTGTGTCATTGTGAAACGTCTTCCTTCAGCTGGAGGTCCTAGAGGTCTTCTGTAGCACGTTTCAGGGGCCATGAAGGAGAAGGGGGCTGGGAACAGTCAGCGTGGGTGTAGCAAGGGTAGATCATACTTGAATAACCTGATTGCCTCTGGTTCATCGATGCCACGGAGGAGGGGACAAGGCGTGCCCTTGTCAAGTTTGCAAATGACATCGGAGCAGGGGGTGCAGCTGATGTGGCAGAGCGCACACTCCAAGAAAGCTCCAGACCACTGTGTGTATTTTATACAGTGATGTGCCACTGAAGGTCAAATGTGGCATGAAAAGTTTTCACATAGAACATGAAGAAGTATCAATCAGAAACTCAAAGACAGGCTTGCTAGGCAGAGGCACCAGTCATGGCTCAAGGCTCTAGCCACTAAATTCCACCGAAAGTCAGAGGAAGAACTCCCTGTTTCCAATGTCTATCAAAAAAGCTTGAAGAGACGAAAAGCTTTTTGGGGCTAGAAGGTGTCTCAAACAGCTAAGAATCAGAAATGTGATGAATTGTCTGGATGTTTTTAGAAACATTTTCCTTTGCCTCCGGAAGGCAAATGTGCAAATCCAAATGCCAGAGGACCAAACCAAGACTTCACAAAGCATAACACTTCTGGGGGCTGCTGCTTCTTCCCTACATAATTATGTCTTTTCATATTTCATCTGTTCCTTAGTACAATACAGGTTTCCTTTTATTCATGGGAAGGGCTGTTCACTAGTATATTACAAGGGGAGTTTAGCATGACTGGAAAAAGAGTGAAAGAGTTGGTCCTTCAGGTGTGAAAAAACAGAATTTCCCCTCCAGTTAACATAATTAAGCAAATACCAAGTGGACACTGACAACTGGAAATGCAAACCTAGCATCAAAGCAGCAATACAATGACTACTGTTTTAAGTCATTTTACATTGCATGTTTAAGCCATTTCAATCTTTTGCATTTACACCATGTCACTTTACATTTTCTATAAATCCATTTTCTACATTTTCTGTAAATCCAGACTTTAAAATGACACAGAGGACACAAAAATTTAGCTGTATCTCAGAAGATGCCATTAATTGAAATCACTTGGAATTAACACTGCATACCAACAAAAAAAAGAAACTGTAAAAATCCTGTTTTACTATTAAACTTTTGAACTCACTCTGTCAAATTCCTTTGCAGATAAATACAATTATTTTTGGCCTAGTGATGAAAGTTTGCATTTCATCAGGATTAATGGGTATAGGGAAATTATAGAAATAGAATCAGAATCATCTCATCAAATGAATCACTGGAACACCTGACACCTCATTATTTTACAGAAAGGGAAAACAGCTGCAAAGTTGTTTGAGGTAAACATAGAAGTCTACTCTAAAAAAATTACTCTTAAATTATACTACTTAGTCTACTTCTGCATGGCAACGTTTCCCTGCTGATTGCTTTACTGATTGGAGGCAAAATCTGTAGAAGGGTATGTCCTAAGAGATAGATGGAACAACGGAGAGAAAGACCTCTCTGGAATTCAATTTATATCCCCTGCCACTCTCCTGTGGTGAAATAGAGCATCTGCAAACATGTCAAAACTATTCTAAGCAGACCGTTCATGAGCCCCGACCATGTCTCTTTCCTACTGGAAGAGAATGGCGCTTGCTTTCTGGTGCACAGTATTTAGAAAGGCAAATTAAAACATTTTAATGGACATTCAATTTAGAATCTTTAAGATACCAGACAGGGGTGTGACACTGTGGGGCACTGGGAATAAATTAGAGCAGCTTTGTGCTATGGTTTTGTTACAATTTTATTCAAGGGCTGACTGCAATGTCTTCAGCCACAAGCTGTTCGAAATAGTAATGCACACAAGACACCTAAAACAGAGATTGTTATATTAAAAACTAGCGAGTATGGAAATAAAAAGGCAAAGAAAGAAAGGTCATTACACGCATGAAGAACAAACCATCTCTGTTCCTTGGGGGAACATACATGAAATACATGCTACCCTCCTTATCTTGGTTAGCCAGAACATCCCAAATGCACAGACCTTCCCCTGTCCCTTCCACCAGGAGAGACATGCTGTCACATGTTCATGCTTTCCAGGGTACCACCATACATCCCCCTTCCTGAGATTCTTGTCTTCAAGTGTAAATCAGCGTGAATCAACTTTTCTCAAGTGTGAATCAACGCAAACCGGCAGGCCAGGGACTATACTTCACACCTGGAGCCTTCCCTACATTCAGCAAAAAAACCTAAAAACCTGGGCTTGAAGATTTTTCTTTGCATATTATTTTATGTGTTCTCCAAGAAACTCAAGTATCTCAGAACTCGGCAACGACAGTAAAACAGCCAATTGTTTTTTAATTAAGATATCCATTGAAATTTAGAGATAGAAAGTATCCACAGGAGCACTGAAGTTGTTACTCCCTTATCCGACTCTGTTCTATTCAACTTCCAAACCACTTCAAATCAACTGGTTAGTGTCCACAATGCAATTAGGTACTACAGAAATATTTAAATTTATTCAGTTTAAGAAGAGCAATGGCAGAGTCCTTCAGCTACTTGGTAGACTACCTTCATGCCAAGTGCCTCTAAAGAATTAAACACTCCTACATTTACTTCATTTACTTTAATTGAACTTTACACTTTTTGCAGTGCAAACAATTGTATTGTTGATTTTAAAAAAATAAATCTGTCCTTTACTTTCATATTCTCCCTAACATTTCCAAGGAACAAACCTTGCTTTTCAATATTTACAGCTTCCATATATGTTAGGAATGTGTTTCCTCAAATGTCCTAGAGCAGGAATGACTTCCACTTCCTTATTTACCAGAAATTATTAGATAGCTAAGATAATGAAGCCACAGACATATCAGTGCAGATCAAACACAAAACTGTTGTAGTAACTTTAAAAGTCACCTTAAATGTACAATGACATTGCAAATTCACACTGAGTACTTTAAAACTCCATGACAAAAGCAAAATAGGTGGAATAACACTAATAGGTACTTTTTCCATGAGTTTTAATGCATAACATGCCTAAGTGCTATCTCTTCCATTTTACTCTTCAACAAATTAAAGCACTGCAAGTCTCAGTGATAGCAGCAGCATGTGGTTCCTGACGCATGACATCTGCTGCAGCCAGTACAGCCTCTTCTTACCTTTGGAGAGACAGTGCTATAAAACTAAGCCCTCAAAATACGAGTCAACAGTATTCATTTTAAAACATAAAACTGACATATAAAGGTGCAACACTGATTGAAGACTAATACAAGAGTTCAGTTCTGTCTCTGCATACACAGAACTGATACTGCTGTAACAAAGAGGCACTAAATACAACAATTTCATTTCTGTTCCATTCAGGCAACAAAAATAGCAAGGTGAAAAACTGCACCTGGTATCTGCCAGACAACAGACATATGAAACGTATAGCATTGGAGCCCCATCCATGGTAAAACATCTGCAGTAAGAAAGGAGCTACAGCCTCAGGTGTTTTGCAGAGTGGGCCCCACACCAAGGCACAGAGCTTTTTATGATTCCTGGCTCCCCATGAACGTCTGGCACCACCATTACAGAAAACAGCAGGGGACCACTTTGTACTTCAAAGCATAAATGACGTTACTAGCGACCCTACAACTGTACCTGGACTACTTACACGCCTAAAATCTTATGACAGAAATAAACGCTCATCTGATCAACACATATACTAAGCAGACCTTAACTTCTACCCAAGACTTCAACCGTTTTATACAGAGACAGCCTACAGATGCCAGAGACCTGATAGTCCTCAGTGAAAAAAGTATAATTTATTCTTTATCAGCAGTGTAACAACAATGGTTAATTTAAAAAAATTAACAGTATGTCTTTTTTTTCCTACTGTTACTTTTTTTTTTCACCCCAGCTGTTAGTGGAATGCAATAAATTCACAGTTCAAATACAGCTGGTCTCTATGCAGGCCATAGTCATGTGAAATCTGCAGCACCCACCTCTCTTCATTGCACTTGGCAATGCAAACACTCATTGCACCCACACACTATGGAAGGAGCTTCTCCACAGCTTCTCCCATTCTCTCAGCCAAACTTGGGAACATTTAAACTACCACATGAAACACCAAACTGATGTCATTTCCCTTTCTGGTACTTGTCTTGTTTTTTCCCGCTGCACCAAGTCTCTTCCGCTTCCCTAGGCAGTCAGAAATGTCAGATAAGAGAATGCAAAGAAATGAAGTGTGAATGTAAAAGGAAATCTAATTGGTTCAAGACTCTCTGCTGTCTTCAATTTTGTACAGTCATTTACAGCTGTCTAAAGTGTGTGAAACACTGGCACCCAAGTGAGTGAGTAGGCAATTAAGATTTTGTACTCTTTCAGAATCATTCTGCACAGATGTAAAACTACTGGATACAGTACAAGACAGCAGTGACACACTGAGTGCTCTGGCTTGAAGATGGTATCACTCTGCTGAGAAGGGTGCTGCTTCTCCCTGATGTCTTCACAGCTTAGTCCTGGGCAATGCTGAGCCCTTGGACCCCAGTCCAGCAGAAGTGCTTAAGCACTTACTTAACATTGCAAAACTTATGCATGTAAATACTTTCATTATTTGCAGCAGGGTATTTTGCAGGCAGGGAAAGCAAGGCCCCAAAACCAGGCAAGCTCAGCCCAGTATTACTCAGGAAATCCATTGTTCAGCCAAACATTTTATGGAATGGAAACCCTTTAAACAATAATACCAGGCAAGCCAGCATGAAGCTCTGTATTAATAAAACTAAAAGCAAGACAAGGTAAACTGAGAGTTATTTTAGAAACTAAAATTGCCTGCAACACCCAATACGCACATATATTTGCTAATGAAATGCAAAACTTTCTCCTTAGGTCACTGACTGAAGTTCGCCCTATCTATAATTGCTACCGATTGATTACCAGGCTGTAGCAAACTGAATAGTGGTTTTACTTTAGTTTTAAGAAGGTGTCTAAAACAGTTACATCCTTTCCTTCAAGCATCAGCATAAAGACAGAGACTAGGATCGACAAGTGGAGGTTTAATTATCCCCAGCCTTCAGTATAGGTCACTGTAAGAAAGGGTGGAACTGGGGAATGCAACTAATGTAGGAAAACCGTACAGAATGGCTGCAACAACACAGGTAGCTGCAGAGTTGTGGGCGGTCAGATAACGTTAAATTACGTTTTAAATCCTTAACTAAAATCATAAATATATGTTTATAAATATTCACATTCTAATTTTCTTCTGGGCTACTTAGAGGCACATTCTATTGATATTTTTTTAATTCAGATTAAAACATAAAAGAACAGTATTCCTGTTTGTTTATTCATCTTCAGGCTTTGATTACATAAAATATTCTTAATACATTTTAAGAGACTGAACAAAGTAGGAGAGTCATCTTTTTATTTAGGGAGTTTCCACCAACTGAAAAATTAAATGAACTTGTATTGTTTAGAGGAAAGAAGGGCCTAAAGTCTAGGCATAAATTTAAGAAGTATGCATTACTACTGCAGTTCTCAAATTAATTGCATTAACTGTAACCACCTAAACACAAAGCATGCCTTTTCTAAGCAAACATTTCTTCTGTCTTAATTTAATCTAATAAATTCTTAAAGGGTACCAACAGGACCATCATCACAAATTGTCAGGCACAGGGCTTGTTTGTTTGCTTCTCATGACAACGCATCCCAAAATACGGACCGTATTTCAGCTTTTTATTCTCTGAGTCATCTGCCAAACTGCAGATGAATTGTAAAGATGAAGAACATGTTAAGCTTATTCAAGCCCACAGAAAGAATAAAGAAGAAAAAAAAAAAATCAAGTCTTGCACAGTAAACTCTGCTGTAATTTCCTGATGTAGGTCAAAACTCAGCAGGAAATCACATTGTCTATTTTTATCCCAGTTCACTGGAAGTGCTTTACCTTTCTGTTTTCTTGATAAGCACAGCCCTGAAGATTTGTTCCTGGGGAGTTTTCTCTTTTTCATCAGTTGGTTGCACGAAAGGGTGGACAGCAGCCAAGACAAAGCCCTGCTGGTACAATTCTTGCAGCTGAGCTGGAAGATCACGCAAAGAGGAGAGCTTGATTGCAGATGATCCTGGCAGCTCAGCTGGAAACAAAAAAGAAATTGGTCAATAATCCTACACTGGACTATGACGTTTTTTTAAATCCAGGCTCTTCAGAGTCAAGCAAGCTTCACACTGATCTACAATATTAACACAAAAATTGACCTTTCTTGAAGCTCATTTTGTATTTCAGATTTTAAGCAGGCTGTCTTGGCGAAGGACTTGTCTCACACAAGAGACCGGTGCAATTAAACAAGAAGTCGGATACATTAAAATGCCAAATTCACTACATAGTCTGGCAGAGATGAAGTGGAGGATTTAATAAAAACAAGGCAGTTGGTCAAAATATATTCTAATTTTTAGTAGTTGTCATAGTAATGCAAGTTGAGGACAGCAAGCCATGAGTCAAAAATATAAAACAAGAGAAAGGGGAGAGTCAATGAAGGTAGAACATGTCAGATTCAAAAGCAATAAACAGAAGATTCCATCTACACAAAAGCTGTACTATCAGACTAAGAGATCACTGACACAAAATGCTGTTGAGACTAAACATCTACCAATATGTCTAAAGAGTACTTTGTTTCAGAATAGACACTAAACCTTATACCTCAGGGTTTAAGCAAACCTGCACATACTAGAGATGAGGATGAGACCTTGTGCCTGAATATAGTCCTTCCCCAATCTGCTTACTGAGGGGTTTTATGCCTTCCTGTGAAGCATTTGATACTGACTCCAGTCGGATACTCGACATACAGGTACTGCAGTCAGTATGGCAATTGCCCTTATTTCCTTGGAGCCTTGTGGGCTTCGAAAGAAAGTCCCATAAATCACCTAAAACAACCTTCCATTCTCTTTCTCTCTACATCAGTAATTCTTCCTATGTTTTTCATATCTTACATGAAAAGACATCTTTCTTTCCTGACCTTTGCCTCTTCATTTCAATTTCTCTTGGGGGATATTTGTTATTTCATCCCTAACCATGCTAGAGCATATAGGGTGGTGAGGTTCTGGATGGTTTCCTCTCCCACTGAATGGATGGGAACATTGCAAGAAACATGACAGAGGTTCCCAGTACCTTGCAGGCCTTTGTTAAAAAAAAGTGCTGGAGAACAGTTTGTATGAAAGATGCCAGCTATGCAAAATAAGGTTTCATTGTACTGCTTTTTTCATCAAACTGTGTGGCTACCCTTTATGAATAATGAAAGAGGTTGTCAAAAAACTAATAAATATTCAAAACCAATAATACAGAGGAATGATTTAAATTATAATAGAATAGATGTGCTTGGTATGCTTTATCTTCATATAAGACCATGTTCCAGAAGAGGATAATGGAACTTTTTGACCAAGAACTACAAGATGCAGAATTTTTATTATTTCTGCAAATAAAATGAGAAATCCAAGCAACATGTACATTGACAGACAATAGGGCTCTACCTTCTATAACAGCATACAAATCACTTCAGAGTCAGAAAAAGAGATGGCATGATGAATAATGCATAACAAATAATAAAACCGACTGTTACTCACTGGACTCTAATGGGGATCAAAATGGTGAAACCCAGACGTTAGAACTACTTTTTCCGTCTCGCGGCTCGGAGACTCCAAAAATTTTAGACTACACTGCAAATAATTTAATTAATTAAAAGAATATGAAAGCCAGAATAGATTTCTAAATGAGGGGTTTATGTGAATACAATGGAATGGCTAAACACAATTCAGCAATGTTAATTCTGGTAATGATGCTCCAATTTTTAACAGTCGTCTATGAAAACTGATGCTTGCCTTGCGTATGTATCTAGTATCTGGATTCTTCTGAGCAGGCCTCCGTAAAACTAGTAGAAAGTTTAGTCGTTCACATGGGAGAGCAACTGCTTCCTCCTGAAAGCTAAACTTGAGGGGAAAGTGTGAAAACACATGGAATTGGAGCCTTGGAATGTACACTTGATGATTAAAAAAGAAAGGTAATAGAGATGGGAGGGATCATCCAGCGAGTGCATCTTATTACCTAGAGGCCGGATCAGTTCTAGTTTAGCTATTTCTCACAATTTTTCTCATCTATTTTTAAAAACCTTAGTAATAGAGATTCCACAAGCCCCGTAAGTCATGTTTCAGTACTTCTCTATTCTTAACTATTCAAAACTTTTTCCTAGCACCTGGCCTAAATTTGCCTGTCTGAAATTGAAGAGTGCTACTTCCTCACTAGAGTATTTCTTTACTGCATCAGCATTTTACAATTCCTAATACCTGTCACACCTTAATCTTACCTTCTTTAGACTGTATAAACTCAGTCCTTTCGATGTTTCCTGTTCCCCTGTGTTTTCCAGATTTCTAAATAATTTTTGATGGTTCTCTCCCAATTCCCTTCAACTGGTCCACATCTTTCTTCAAGTATCATATCTAAGCCTCACCACAGTGATCCAGCACAAGCCCCATCACTGCTTTGTAAAATGGAGAAGGTCTTTCATGCTTATTATGCATCCCATGTCAGTTTACATCATTTGGGGGAATAAAAAGGATATTCTTTTCCCCACAATTAACAGTGGCCAAATGTCCCTGCTCTTAGTGAATTTTAGGGCTTTTTCTTTCAGTTTTCAAAGGCCATTCTGGATTCTGACCTCCACAGTGCAAACAGCACTTCTCAGGTTAGCAAACCTCAGTAAACATAGTCAGCAGTCTGTTGCTGGAATAGTTAAATGAAAACAGTGAATTTTAACAGACTCTGGACGGAACCATTTTAAGTCTTACAGTTAATACATTTTTGCACTTTGATGCTGAACTACTGCTAATTTCTCCTTGGACTAGAGATCCTTCAAAAAGACAAGACAGCTCATGTTACACAATCAATGGCCACAAGGTCTACATGAGTTCCCTGGGTTTACAGACCTGTGCTGTGCATTCTTGTTGCTCTCCCACAGACAGACTGGTTTGTGTGTTGCATATTCCTCCCCAGAAATCCATGCTATTCATCATCCTCTGAATATTTTGTAAGTTATTTGTTCCGGTATCTTTCTAGGCATTAAGTTAGGCTAAAAATCATACAGGTCTCTTCTAAAGTAGGTTGGAAAAGAAAATCACACTTGTCTGGAGAGTCACATTCATCCTTCAACAGTCTTCAAACTTAAACAGTAAGATTTCAATTATTTCTTTAGCTGATTCCGCTAAGGTGCTTACCTTTAGGTTCAACCTACTTGAAAATGCCTAATTTATGAAACCAGTTGCTGATCTAGTCTTTCATTACTTCACTTCAGAAAAATGCTAACATATTCAGAAAACCTGACACAACTTCCAGTAAAATCCATTGCAACTTTTGTTTTAGTTGTTAAAGAGAATTCTAATCATGGCACTTTCGAAAGAAAAAGGAAAACCAAAATTGTGTACAACAGGGACTTGTGTAAGGTAAAAGAGCAAATGAAAAACCAAATAAAATCTTGCATAATTCCAGTGCTTACTATAAGCCTCTATTTTGCCAAAAGATAAATCTGAATTCTTTTAGCAGCCTCCACATTGGTCCTGAAATGCAGTTAGCTCTAAGTTTTATATTCTGCTTCATATTTCCTTATTTATTGTTGCACTTCACAGCCTGACCTCAGCCGATTCCTTTGTTTGTTCTGTCTACATCTAGACTAGTGTGTAAGAAACTTGTAAATTACAGATGCTGTGGTTTTCGATTTTGCTAAGGCTGAAAAGAGGAAATATAAGTGGTGGCTGCTTTTTCAACAGATTACTAGGCAAATCAAGTTTGTTGCCTGACCGATAATTGAAGCTGAAAACACAGCAAGCCTTGGATACATACAGAAAACTACAGCTTAGAGATCCTTTAAAAAGAAAAGAAAGTTTGTATTACACACTGTAAGGTGACTTTCTTGGGTCTGGGGACTTGTGCATTCTTTGCTGCTAATGGAAAAACCCGACCAAACACTCACACTGTCCCCATCTTGCCACAGAAAAATCAAGAAAAGGATTGAGTTGACATAAAAATCCACAGGTTGAGTCATGTATATTTGAAAGAGGACATCTCTGCAGCTCCAAAAAGCAATTTATGGGAAATGGAGGAAGGTGGTGCAGTCTGCCACAGGGATCCTGAGGGACTGAGAGCAGGCTGAGAAATATGGTTGGGGAGACAGGTATCGAAGAGAACTGGTTCCTCCTGTGTTAAGGAGCTCCTCTTTCCCTCCCAGTGGATCATCCAGGGCTGCTACCACAGAGGTCAAACAGCCACTGACCACTTTCAAACAAGCATCTCATATGACTTTTGACAACTACGCTATGGTCCATGCTGAAGAGGTAGATACATCCCAATCAAATATTAACAGAAAAGACAGTTACAGCAACTATCTACAACAAGTAGGCTACTTTTTCTATATTGAAGCAATAGATTTGGGTACTTTTGAGATGCTATCACTCAACACTTTCAAAAAAGAAAAGCATATTATGCTTTGTAAAATAAAGCATGGATTCACCTGTTAGCCCATGCTTGACAATGACAATCAGCTACAGTGCATCTTTTATATATATCTACACACACATATATACAGTACATATATAAAAAAAAATATATATACTCAACAGAATCAGATGCTTTTAACTATATTCTGTTTGATAAGCAGCAATTTGCCCTTCTGGCTAGTTATGTTTATGACAAAGCTAAAACAGACTTCATTGTTTTTTAATTTCTTTCTACTTGAATGATAGCTACACTCCAGGAAAAATAAAATATTAAATGCCAAACTGGCATTTATTTAATTTTTCTTTATGAAATGGTCAAATTCAGGACCAGATTTATGTCTTAGTTTCTCAGTGCTTATCCTTAATAATTTATTTAAAAGGACAAGCACACAGTTCTACTCTAAATTTCTATTATCCTGTGTTAGGTGTTTACTTCTTTGCTTATTCCAACACCACAAATTAAGTGTTGGGATTTTTTGGTCTTCATTTTTCAATGTTTTCCTGATTAAGCGTCTATGCTTTTATTCCAGTTACAGCTGTTAACCTTAACGACAATTCACATTACACATGAAAATGTTCCACAAAAATAGTGGACTCCTTTCAACTAGTTTCTGTTCCCTTTTAAAGTTTTCATGTTCATGTGCATTTTCAAAGTAATGTTCCTCAATTTATTATGAAACATTAATAAGCTTTTTTTCCTTTATATTAAACCAACCAAAGATTGAATTGGTGAGTATGCATTCTCTGTCTATACCGGGTACAGAAGAAAGCACTTTGTACCAATACATGCCCCAAATGTGGTGTATAACAGGGTCCTAAACAAAGAAAGGAAGACTGGCAAACTTAACGGACACACACTATTAAGTGATGCAGCAGCTCAGTTCCCTGGTAGCTGCAAGCACAGTACTCCTATTTCATAGAACCCCAGAACAGTTTGGGTCGGAAGGGACCTTTAAAGGTCATGTAGTCCAACCCCCTGCAGCGAGCAGGGACATTTTCAACTAGATCAGGTTGCTCTGAGCCCCAGAGCCCAACCTGACCTTGAATATTTCCAGGGATGGGGCATCTATCACATCTCTGGGCAACCGGTTCCAGTGTTTCATCACCCTCATTGTAAAATAAATAAATAAATAAATCTATTACTTATGTCAAACCGAAAAAAGGCTGATTTCTATTGCAACAGGCCCTACTAAAAGGTTTGTCCCCATCTTTCTTACAAGCCCCCTTTAGGTACTGAAAGCCGCAATAAGGTCGCCCCGGAGCCTTCTCTTCTCTAGGTTCAACAACCCCAATTCTCTCAGCCTTTCCTCACAGGAGAGGTGCTCCATCCCACTGCTCATTTTTGTGACCCTCCTCTGGACCAGCTCCAACAGGTCCATGTCTTTCCTGAGCTAAGGGCTCCAGAGCTGGATGCAGAACTCCAGGTGGGATCTCACCAGAGCAGAGCAGAGGGGCAGAACCACCTCCCTCGACCTGCTGGCCATGCTGCTTTTCTTTTGATGCATCCCAAGATACGGTTGGCTTTCTGGGCTGGAAGTGCACATTGTTGGCTCATGTCCAGCTTTTTATACACTGGTACCCCCAAATAAGTCCTTCTCAGCAGGGCTGCTCTCAACCCCTTCATCCCCCAGCCTGTATTGATACTGGGGGCTGCCCCGACCCAGGTGCAGGACCTTGCACTTGGCCTTGTTAAACCTCATGAGGTTCACACAGGCTTACTTCTTGAGCTTGTCCAGGTCCCTCTGGATGGCATCCTCTCCCCCAGGGCATCAACCACACCACTCAGCTTGGTGTCATCTGCAAACCTGCTGAGGGTGTACTCGATACCACAACGTCATTTGTTCAGGCCTAACAGACATGAGCAGGCTCAGGCCCTTCGAGAAACAGTTGTAACTGTTTTCTTTTCCAAAGCGCAGGATGAGGCCATTCCCAAACCCGTGGTCGTTCCTGTGAGCCATTCCCATCTGAGGCACCCAGAGCCAGTGAGCTACAGCCACTCATGCTCCTCACCGTACCTCTTCCAACACCATCAGCCTTGCAGGCCCCTTCTGCAAAGCTACAGCTGTTCCAGGTGCCTCACGGAAAGGACAATGTCCTCACATCTCCTCTCCAGGATAGCTGAAGGCTCATGCAGCCCTGCTGAGCAGAGGGGGGTGGCTGACAGAAGAACCACAAGAGCAATCACAGCGCAGCTCTCCCTCTCCCCACTGCAGGCTCAAACAGTCTCCGCTGGGCAAGGTTGTGCCTGTGAGCTAGCAAGGAGCAAACATTCAGGCATGCTACACACTTAGTCACTCCTACTCACTACTTCCACGCAGCTCCCTACCCAGCACGGATTTTTTGCTGCTGCCCTTCTAAAGCACCCAAATCTCCCTCCTGCACTCTGCAGAGCATGTAGGAGACCACCTGAAAGAATCTGGATAGAGGCCAGGTGTTAGCATCCACAGTCCTTAACAGATCTAGCAATGAGCATGTAAGATGAAAACAAGGTACAGGCAAAATTATGGTCGTATGGTAATAAAGTCGTTACCTCAACACCATCCACTGACGTCCTGCAGGGCTTTATAACAGATCTGGCTATTTACCTCCTGCCTCTAGTGACCACCTCATGGAAAATGGCATTAGTTCGCTCTGTTGTGCCTTACTTATCCCACCCAAGGTGGTTGTAATTGCATGTTTGCTGGCAGGAAACTAAATAGCAACAATAAATGGAGACAATAATGTGGGAATAGAGTATATCACCGAGCACATGTGTGAGCGGACGCATAAATCTGGCGCAAGTCCACAAAATTTCCCACGTTTTCACACAGGGCACTTCCCAAAGAGGTTTATGGTTGTTTATAACTGCCCTGATCATTTTGTAGAATACCAAAGCAATCACACTTCCTCTATTTAGTATGAGAATTGCTGTTTCTTAATTTAATATTAATTCCTTTCCAGCAACTTTAATTTAATTTAAAGAAATCGTATCTACAGCAGACTAAGTTCTAGTAGAGCAAAGCACTGTCTTTGCAAAAAATGTAACTAGAAACTGTCAGAAGATGCAGTTTCACCTACATTTTGTAGGAACACGTCAAATGCAGCAAAGTTTTTAATTTGGATGATGTTCAGAAGTTTAAATAAAAGGTATTTATGTTTTACACGGTCAAAGTGGTTAAACAAGTGCATTTTTTTCAGTGGTTTTGTGAATTTCCACTCCTTGAAATTTTGCCATTCCCTGTATTACTGTGATTTCTTATTGGGAGGTACAATTGCAGTGACAGAAGGCGCACACTCCCAACAACTGGGATACACAAACCAACCAGTGCCACTCTGAGCAGCTAGTTTCTGCAAGCTGAACGCTGACTGCTAAATGACGGACCATCCTGTCAGGTCTCTCTTTGCTTTGCCAAAGTACTCCGGCTTATCTGTGCAGGCTCTGGGGGCTGAATAGTAACACAGCCCCTTGCAGAGAGACAGGTAAACATCAAAATTCACCTGGAGGAAGGTGCAGGGTAAAAATTTATTGTGAAGTGTTTGCTTTCATCTAACAATGTGGCACAGACTGAGAAAGATCCCCTCTCTGTATTATAAATAAGAAAGTTTTTAAGGCACTTTTCACTGACTTATGTAGCAGTTGGTTTGGAACAGCTGAAGGAATCCAGATCATCATCCTTTCCAACTAATAAGGCATGGTAAGGCCAATTCGTTACTCGGAGAGCAGAAAGCAAACTGTTACTTGAATATTATCAAAACACTTAATGACTGATCCTGGGAGAACATGGTTATTTCCTATCAGTATCAATCTAAAAAAAAATAAATGAAGGCATTATTGAAAATTTTCATTCTTTGTTACAAACACCAAGAAACTCTTCTACACAGCACAAATTGTTTGCATAGCAAAACAATGTAGTCATGTTACTCTCATTTAACTATAAATATTCTTTCCTCATTCAACACACAAATAGTTTCTTGTCAACAACAACAAAAACCTATCAGAGAATCAGAGTACTTTCAATGAAAATAAAGGCAAACCCACTAATAACGGAACTTAAAGAACACAAATCAGTAAACAGATTTCTTGCGAGTTTTGTGAGGAATTCCAAACTGTTTTTGAACTAAAACCTACCAAACACATGCTAAAGCAGTACAACTAACTGAGCAAAAAACATATAGTGCTTCTGACACTATCACATAGCTTTAATTACCTGAAACGCACCAATGTTAGAATTTAATGAGTTAAAAGCTCAAGTTTTTGGAGTTACAACTATACAATCTGTACTCTAGTCTCTTTTCCTTTCTAATAAAGCTTCAGCTTCTGTAAGGTGTATACAGAGGTTCCTTAATTTTGAAGACAAGACAGACAGTCCCAGTGCATTACTGTTAAGGCTGTTTGGCAGAGGCAAGACACTAGATGTTAACATATCACGTTGCTTTTTTGGTCATGCTAAACACATCCTCAGTGGTTTTTCTTTCTATCTTCAAGGCAAATACAATACATGTCCCCATCAAAGCAAGAATGGATATGCAAGACCGATCAGGACTTTAAATGAAGGATGACTGTTCCATAAGCTCCTGGTGTCTACTTCCAGTGAAAATGTATTAACGGAACTCAAAACTATTCAGAAGCAAAGTACTGTATCTTAAGAAGGCAGAGAGGGGAAAAAACACAGAAAGACTGTGAAACAGCATACATACCCTTTGAAATTACATATGTATATAGAGATGTGTATATATATGTACACATACGTATATTTGTGTGCCTATGTATATGTACACACACAGAGACATACACCAACATCCTTCTTTTTCCTTTAGGAAATAGTAGATGTGTGCATTAGTCAAATCGAGAAAGTACTAAGATAACTCAGGGATGCAATAAGATTAGACAACTTTGTCTCATCAATTGTGTTGTCTAATGTTAGTGCATCTTTGAGTTACCTTGTCTGTTGTCCAGTCAAAGTTTCATTTCTGTATTTTGCAAGCATAAAATAAATATCTTAAGAACTGGGTACATTTGCCACAAACATGATGTGATTATACATGAAATGGTTTCATTTTTGGTGTTTCAGAGAAAAGGAAATACCCAGGCTATCACCTCCACTAAGTGAAAAAAAACACTAAACAGAAGTTTAGTTACCGAAATAAATTGACAAGCACTTCTTAAGTGACTCACAGCTTACATATATTAGCTTGTGAGCAGAAATATACAAAATGGGCAAATTTAAGACGACCTACTAGATGCAAGAAGGGTTAATGACTGTGCAAAAAACAAAATGAAAAAAAGATGAAAAAGGGACTTCTCATTTAAACTATGCACAGAAAAAAGAACTAAATCTTATCCCTTCTGTACTTGAGCAGCTCTTTGAAATGGTATTTTTTATTTGTCCCTTCCTCCTGCTTGATTCTACTTCATAAATTGATGCAGTCCAAACACACAGACAACAAAGACAGATAATTTACATTTCACAAATCCAAGAAAACTCCAATTATGTCTAACCAAAAGAAGAAAGTGTTCAAAGTTGCAATATTTTATTCATACAGACTTGTTATCTGTATAAACTCCAAAAGGCAAGTATTACGTTGAATTCCAGAGGACAGAATGGGTTAATTCTGAACTACAGGAAGAGCCAGCATGTTAATTCACATCTATTTCCAAGCCCCAAAAAAGTACTGGTTCCCTGCCCTAAAGCCTTTAGACACCAAGTTAATCTCCTGATGGCAATACTTCAGCTGCCAAAGTCAAACACTGAATGCCGTTCATTTTAACAGCTTGGGAAGTAGTGAAATAGGACTTGCCACCACTTCCATCAGTGGTGCAGCAAGCTATGTCCTCTCACAGCAAGTAGACAGTAATCACATACTTTAAAGGAGAAGGAAAGAGGAGCTACCCAAGCAGAAAAATAAAAGTAAAACTTACTGAAGAGATCTGATACCTTGATCTGATACCTTAGAAGTTGGTGGCATCATAAAATTTGGAGGGCTGATGTATTTTTTGCTTTGACCACTCTAGCGAAGGTGCTCACCGTTTTCCTTAGCAGCAATACCCGCAAGTTTCACTAGCAACATGCAAGTTTCACAGCTAACTCTGCAGCCTACAGAATCTTCTCATTCTCTCCCTCTCATATTTTTTAATACATACATGTCTTTTCTTTCTGGCATAACCCCCTCCTTTTCCCTTTCCTCTCCTTCTCTCTGTTTTATGCTTCACTTTGATTTTCTTTCCATATTTCTGGCAATTTTTCATTTCAGATTTCAGAACTGCAGAATATAACAAAGTAGCAGCACTGGATTCTTTGCAAATTTTACAATAAGTAAACTTGGACTGCAGTAAAAGAACTGTAAAAAGCACAGATAATATCCTCAGAAGAGTACAAAAAATTGCCTACTTTAGTAAGTTCCAAATTATGCAGAGTTTATTCATTTTATGGTATACTTTGCTAGATGAGAAAAATCTCTGAAATGGAATTTGTAGCATTTCTAAGCTTTTCAAATAACTATACCCTATTACCAATAAAATTGCACACTGCATGTGCCGACTCTTCAAGGAGTTAAAAAGCAGACAGGTTCATATAGCAATCTACATACTTCCATCCCGAGATTACTGTTTTTATTTTTAATGAAGCACAAATGAACAAAGTAGATTGCATGCATTATATTAGGGATTTTTTTTCCATACTCACGAGCCAGTTAACTATAAATCTCATTGAAGCCTAGTTTCCAAACTGAAAAATGACAAAAGGATTTCAAAACACTTAAGGAAAAGGGAGGAAAAAGAAGTCAACTGTGTGTAGTAACTGTGGCTGAATACATGCGCTATGACCTGATGTACATTTTTCATGGTACACTGAAAATTGTGATTGAAATCAAAGACTTGGCACAACTCAGACAAACAAGATAAAAATACCATCAAAGTATTACAATAAAGGTGGGGTTTTTTTCCCCAATTCACAAAATTGCTGCATGTTGTAAGTACATGCCAGGAGAAATAACGGGAAATTAGAGAGAACCTTTAAAAGTTTGCGTTTTATAAATTCAGCCTTCAACACAAAGATCTGAATTCACTGACATATCCAATAACCTCAGGAAGAAAGGTTTGGATTTATCAAGATAGCTCTTTTTCCCCAAGCCAACCTGTGCAACACGGAACTGATAGTCTCCAGGGAAACCAAAATCCTCTTGGCAGGTCATGCCTGTATATATATTATACATAACACTTTGCATTATATATACAGAAAAAGACAGATAGCTTTATAAATGCTTGAAGGCTTTATTCAAATGTTACCTGCTGGTTTCTGTTTCTTTTCACCTTAAATCTCCAGCGTTTCACATGCATTCTCCCCTTCTGTTGTAATAGGCGTTTCCAGTCTTTCTTGTAAAATCTTATTTAGGATGATGCTGTGTGCCAAGTTTGTTTCATTTTTTAAAAGCTAGAAATGGATTTTTCCCAATCCTGTCACCGAAGTCCATATAATACCCTATTTCAGATGTTCTAGTTTCTTGACTGTATCAACCAGTAACATTCCTTTTCTTCAATAGGTAGTAGTACATATTAAGCACTTAATATGTTAAATTCTAATAGGTAAACTATTGTAGTGACTTTCATCTTTTTATCTTTTTCCTGGCTTGAAGTATTTCATTTTTTAGATAAAATGAAGACATTTCCAAATTATGCATGTTTTTCATTTGGAAGATAACATAAAGTGTGACTTCCCAGTGTTCTTTTGGTGGTCCGTTACATCATAGTCCCCTATTTGGAAATTCCTGTAATTTTTCATAAATATCTGTTAAATGGTTTTCAGCTTTACTGGTAAAACTAAATAAATATTAAAGTAGCCAAAAGCATAACACACATTGTATAACTAAGCAGGGAATCTTACTTGAAGGTGTATTCTTAATTAGATTTTGGCTCCAGGTTTGGTTATGTTTGAAAAAAGAAAGTTGGGTAAGAGCATGCTACATGATGAAATTCAGTATAAACAGGAGATATTCAGGGGCAGGTAAATTAAATTTAGAGGAAAGGGAGATATAATGTGTTTGGATTTTTTTTAAACACATTACACTGTCATGATTCTAAGACAAACAGTTCCATGGGCACCTATACAAGACCCAGAACACACAACAGCTGCCAGATTATAAACAGAAGCCAAACTGATTCATGTAACTCCATCAAACTTCTCAGGAAAACTCCAAATTTTAAAAAGGAGTACAAACTAAATTAGGTCTGTCTTTGTTTCCAATCATTAGGCCTACTTGGGGAACTGCAATTAAAAATCAAATGCAAAACACTGTCCAGGAAGTTTTTTTACATTCTTCTCAGCTCTCCTGGCCCACAATTCTACCTTTTGTTCAGCTGCATTGATAATAGCAACATATTCCCATCACTGCAAATTCTAAGAATACTTCTGTTAGTATGTGAATTTCATACGAAGAATCTGTGTCTGTACACGAGCAAGATTTAAATTTTACTGTCACAGCAGACCTCATACCACCCTCACAAGACTTGCTCTCAGTGCCACCGCTGAGATGTGCTTGGAGATCTCAGCTACCCCATAGCATCGAAGGGAGCAACCCAGTTGGAACTAAAGCTTTTCTGGTATTTGCAGCAAAACAGGCCTGAAAAGGAAGATCTTGTGATCCAAATCCTCACTGTTTAAAATTGTCACAGGAAACCCTCTCTCCAATTACCTACTTAACGTGCAAAGATCTGTGTGGGAATGTATGAAAATTCAGAGTGGCAGTAATGCCTATCAAGCAATTTCCACAACGGCTCCTGATTAATTTGGTATGTGGTAGAACCATGTATTACCCCCTCTATGATTTTCAAAATGACCATGTAAACTAAAACTAATTCCAGAAGCTATAAAGCTAGAACCACCAAATGGACCAGTTACTTTGCAATGTATCAGGCGACTGCATCCTTTAGAAATGAGGTGAGGGAGAGTTAGAGCTACACCAAAGAGGACCTACGTTACAGTCAGTAAGTTATTGGATTTCCAACTCTATTGGTACACAAAGGTGGTTAAAGATCTGGTTAAAATCAGTACTAGATAAAATGCTTTTTGCTGACTTTTTGCTACCTGTATCACTACATATAGTGTTATTATACAAATTCCTACTCAAGTTTTTTTCCACTAACATAGCTAATGAAGACTGATTCCCACTGATGAGGCTTTTGTTCTCCAGCCTTTCTGCTGCCACAGCCTCAAATTTCCCTTCTTCTGTTTTCATTCCACCCCTTAGATTTGTCAAACTGATGAGAAACAGTGATTCTGTGGCTATTTTGGAGCGATGCACTGGCTTGCTGGCCAGTGAGCTGTCACCGAAGAGGAGTATGCATGGCTTGGTTCTCTTCACCTTCCCCTATCAACAGAGGTCTCTGTCCTCTACTCAGCTGCCAGCTTCCACAAAATTAGGAGCAGCCTAATTGTTTTAAAAATTTCTAGCAAATTGGTTTGAAATTGTGCGGTTATAATTATTTGTAGGAATGAGACAGACAGACTGGGAGCCTTTTTTAACTTTCGTTTCCCTAGGAAACCAGTTCAGAAACAAAACGGAAAAACCCATCGCACTACCACTTCCAAACCCTCTGAAAAATAATCCTTCAAAAATAAGGAGCAGAAAAGAAAATCCTGCAAAAGGTATTACAGGATATTGCCTTCTGTAACACCTCTAATGGTGTATTTAACAGTGATAAGGCTTTCACAGAATATTGAAAACGACTTACAAGCAATAGTTCACCACTGGCATCTAAAAGAAGTATGTCACTGCCAAACACACCACATCACTTCAACTTGGCAAGAACGCTTGATAGAAAGCCAAAGAGTAGTGGAAAAGGCTGTTAAAAGTTAACAAAGCACTTCCCAAAAGTACTGTTTTGTTTTTTTAAGCAAGTCTGCTACAGCATGGGTGATGGATTTACTAAAGAAAAAAGTTTTTCTTGGCAAAAAAACCTGCTTTTTTTGCTTAGAGCAAATTTTCCTGTCACTCTCCAGAATTTGAACTCCTACTCCCTCGTTTCTGAAAAATGTGGCCAGTTTCTGTTTTCAAGTGAAGAATTCCCACACAGTAATACTGATAGCATGCAAGTCTATTGTTTAATATGGGTCATGAGAAAATGGCCACAAATTCAGGCATCATTAAAATGGAATGACCAAAGCCAAATTATAATAATTTTTATTATTAATATTTTGCAATAAAATGGTGGTTGTTGCAATTTTGTTTGCACAGTAGCAGAGTATTTCTTCAGATGTTTATGAGAAGGCATCATTTTACCTTTATTTCTCAGTGTAGTTCTGTCAGATAAAGTGCTGCATCTGAAACATTTATTGGAAATTAAAAGGCAAGAAGCAGAGGCACCTTACCTTCAAAGCTGCCAAAGAATGAGTTAATGAAGTTATTATAATCTAATCCCAAAGTAATAAGTATATGCAATAAAGATGTAACATATGTCCTGTCCAACAGGGACAGAATTCTTTCATGGTATGAAGGTGGTAATTAAAACACATTATGAAGACAATCTTAAGATCTAAGACTTCCCTTACCCCTGAATAGGAACCCTTTCGAGTTAGTGACATCAGAAAATTAGTTTCCAAATTCACATTCTTACGGATTAAATAATAAAATTACAGAAGCAAATAAACAGGTCGATTTTTCAGTTCCCTTTACAAGAAATAGAAAATAAACTTTATAGGTGGCACAGTGGTGTATGACAATGCATATTCACAGCCAGGACTCAACAGAACTGTTCACTATTATTCCTGTCAGCCACTGCTAGCACAGGCAATACCTCATGAGCAAACCTGTGAAAGCATGCAAAGCACAGTGCCTCTATACCTCAGCTCATACTGTTTTTTCACCATTCCCAATAATGAAACTCAAAGAGAAGTCACAAGCAGCCTCACATGGCTCTGACTTCTAATCATATGACAGCCCGTGTTCAGGACACTTTCACTTCTCTCCATTCCTAAGTGTGTTCTGCAAAACAGAGAATCATTTCTAAGTCCTTTTAGGTCAAGAAGGGCCAGACCTGCTACGGGCTAATAATGAAGTATCACAAAACAGCCTGAGTTTTCACCAATGGTTCTGGAAGGGTTCCCTGGAAGTACCTGTTGATGAGCAGACCAATTTTCCCCCAAAATTTGCTATAATAAAAACCCTAAACAAACAACGAAGCCAACAAGTTGTCCAAGAGTGCAGCTTGAAAACGAAGTCTTACAATTATAAAGTATTTTAATTCAGTGAACATGTGGTGAAGAACAATGAAAATAATCCCATAGAATATGTACAATTTCATCTATTTGATATTTGAAAGGCTTCATCAAGGCATTCAACCCAGCTGGAAAAATCGGGTAGAAGGAGAACTGCAAAGACAGACAGATGCTGCATCTGAGCTGAGCATTCCTAAGTAAATAAACAACAAAACCAAAACAAAACAAAAAAGCAATTCTGACACAGTTCCAAACTTTATGAGACAATAACTTAACAAAAGACCATTTATTCTGTCACTCTTTTTGTTCTTTTGTTTTGTGATTTGAGATAAAAGTAGATGCTAATTTTTTTTGCTTACTAATAATCTGTACAATAATTGCTAGTGAATTAACCCATGCAATTTAGCACTATTTGTCAATTCTTGTATCAGTTGTTATTAAGAAATTCAGGAAACAATTGTTCAAATAAAAGAATACCAATAGAGGGCTTAGCAACTGAGGAACTACAGCAGTAGACTGCTGTTTATTTATATTTCACCAGAAACCATGTCTTGGCTTATCTCTGACTTTCTCAAAATTCCATCTATTTATTTGTAAACCTCATACCTCATTCTCTTTCAGATTTAAGGCCTTTTATCAATTCATTTGGAAATGCATGGCATCTTTAGGACTTCTTACATCCTTGATGTCTTTAATTTTTTATGTGCCACATAGTACGCAAAGCCTCTGCATTCTCAGACTGGGATGAACTCTTTCAGCTGATGAGTGTTTAACAGAGACAGGTAATATTTTTGCAGTTCTCAACTCACCTGATGACTGTCAGGCTTGTCTTTCGTGTGCTGATCAAGAGCTGCAGCTCACAGCAAAGGCTTAATGAGATTCCCTTTCCCTTGAAAAGACTGTTTCTTTCAAGAAGAATGTGTAGCTAATCATTGCAAGTCTCAAGTTGAGAGGATGATTATTTGCGGGGGGAGAAGGAAAGGAAGGAAGCTGAGAGTTCTTTACAATTTCAACTAAACAGAACTCCATTTATATGAAATAAGTAGGGTTTGCAAAAACCAATTGGCTGGAAAGCCTTAAACTTGGCGTTCCTGTACAAGACCTTATCACAATGCACGGGCTACCCCACACCAGTAAGAGCCATACCAGTTAGCTACAGCAGCTGAGTAAGCATCAGACTCAGCTGAAATTTCTCATATGCTACCTCGTATCTGGGAAACCCCAACACTGCTGCTGATCCTAAGTTTATCACATAGCACAGTATGTCACAAGTACCGAATCATTTGCAAAAGCATGACTGCACACAAACCAAGAGTTTGCTGGGTGTGCAAGTTGTATCACAGAAAGCAAGTTGCAATTTCATGCAGTAATTATGTCACCTGGACTCCTCTTAAGTCCAGGATATCACACATTTGTATGACTGCTATAAGATGAAACCACTGAGACTTGTGTTTAGTGTTTAAGATACAGGGCAAAAATATACAACACATGTCAGGGCTTTGCCAAGATACCTGAACAAATGCCAAAGGAGCTAGCTTGGGAACTGGAAGCGAGACTAGCACAGTGCTCAGCAAATGCTAATAAGTTATGATCCTCCACACAAGCCGTGAACATCTTTCCAGAGTCACTCATCACTTAAAGAGAAGGCCACAATCTGGAGGCCTGGATCAACTTTTATTGGCTTTGTAATATGTTATGGCTGTAGGACGGTAACATTCAAATAATATTTCACCAAGAAATCGCATTGAAGAGTTCTGAAATTGCTGCAGACTGGCCATGACCAGCAAGCAGAAGCACCTGGAACACCACACTAAACTGAGACCTATTGCAAAAAGGCACATTATACCAGGCCCAATTCAAGATGTTTGCTTGGCAGTATATTTACATCTTGTGCAGACAGAACACTTATTAGGCTACCTATCACCTGTGCATATACACGCATGCACTGAAAAACAAAGAGAAACAAAGGCCTCATGTAGATAATGCACTATGACCGACATAGGATCAGTGCCTCTCTCTGTATGAAGTCAAGGTAAAGAAAATGCAGGTGAGGCATTCGCACACAAAAGCCATGCAAATGCTGTAAGAAGACCAACCTGAAGAACAGATAAGACTTGAGACACAATCATTAAGGTTTGCAAACTACATGATTTTGCTGAGTACAATATTCATAACCTTAATTTAAATTGCAGTCACAATTATGCTTGTTGCTAAAGCAACAATTCTACCTATTTACAGAACCGGGCAAAGAACATGAGAAATCCTGCAGTTTTCCATGGACAATAGATTAGATAGATTTAAACTACCTAAATGTTTGAAGGTTATTCTTCATACAAAATTTAATTTGAACGTTGATCTTTCCTAAAAATGATAGCATTTTAAGGTTTAGAGTAACCTTTCCCTGTCCAGTAATGACGTAAGTCTAACACACTCAGAGAGGGTTTTCATGTCACTTTCAGATTCCACAAACAAAACAAGTTGTCACAAAAGACCCAAAAGGGATCTGAACCCAGAAACATAAGTTGTCTTCTTCAGTACAAGGCCATATGCCTGCTCATGCACGATACCATGGGTTTTATTCAGGCAGAACTTGAGAGCAAACCTTGTCAGAATGACAGCCACAGTCCCCATCCAGCTTCATTGATATGAACACAACAAAAACGCATCCCTCTAGCAATGGAAAGCTCCCAAAACACTAAAAACAATGCCACGTCTTCTCTTCCTACTTAACAAGTCAAATGATACCTGTCCCTCCATTTTTACCGCCACCCATCACCCTCAAGGTTTTTCAGTTTGCGCGTTCAGCTCCTCCTGTCCCTTGATATTCTTTCCCTGTTGTACCTGCCCTACTTTCTCTTGATGCCCCTCCTTTCTGAAGACCTTGTCTCCTCTTCCCACCATGCATGAGTTCCCACATCTATCCTGGCAACACAGTGAGCAAAGCATATGAAGTGTCACACTAACACTCTGTGGCTTCCTGACACAGAGAGATGCTGCTGCGAAGCCCCTTCCCTGTCCAAACACTGGGGAACACAGTGGCTGACACCACAACAGCACTATGCACCATGTTCAGGGTCCCCATGCCCAGGAGCTACAACAGCATGGGTCCAGGCCAGGGTGGTCCTACCTCTCTGGAAGACATAGCAATAGGTGGCAGAGACTGTCAGGGCAGCGTCGTGTCCTTCTGCACTCAGGAAAAGTCACCTGGGTCACGTACTCCCTGAGGGGAACAGCAGCAGCATGGTTCTGCTCCTGGAACTCCTCTCTGCTGTGTGTGATGCTCTGCAGAGAGCCCACAGCACAGATGAGTCACTTGGTACTGGGGGAGGTGGGGAGTTGTTCAATGGAAGGATGTTGGGTACAGACTTGCTTTCATCCCCCACTTCAGCATGCAGCCTGCAGACAGGGTGTAGACCTCTCATGTTCTCCCCATGACTGCAGGTGCAGTGCCAGATGCCCAGGCTGGGCCCTGCTGTTTAGTTTTTGCTCCATCCTCTGGACATGCTGGTCCACTGGGGAATGTTTCTGGTGTAGGCCATATCAGCGCCTCATCATCCTTTTTCCCTATCTTTGTCCCTGCTCCAGAAGTTCCAGATTCCCCTCTCTCTCCTTTGCTTTTTACTTCCTTATAACTTTTGGGCCACGTTGGTCTTCTCTAAGAATAAAGTTGGCAAAGGTGTTGCTTGAACTCTTTCCCTGATGCATTGCTGTTCAGCTGCAGCTGTGCCTTCCACTCCACTTTTTCAGTGGAGAAGCCTAAAATGCCTGCGTTTTTTGGGGTGCAACAGCAGGAAAGCTATGGCAGAGAGCCTGGGCTAGGGATGTTACAGCTCATCACAAGGCTGACAGACATCTTGATTGCTGCATTTTTTGTGGCAAAGAGCGTGGCAGCAGTTTCTAGGATGGAAGGATTCTGGCTATGAAGACCCTGTGGAGCTTCATATGAGCTGACATGTCAGCTGAGTGTTGACAGCCTATCAAGCAGCTGACAGGGCACGGTCCTGCTCTGAACGGGGTGCTTCAGCCAAAAGTCTAGGAACAGGACTGGCAGGCCATTTCCTCTGCAAGCTAAAAGGAAAGCAGGGAAGGAACAGATGCTTCCTAGGGAGAGATGCAAGTCTTCTTGTTGAGAATAGAGGAGAGGTGATCTCCATACTGCAGGACTTTATCAGCCTGTACTACCCTCCTTCCTTGTCCTTGAAAGTCTCTCCAAGCCAGGGGAGCAGAAGGACAGACTTTATCCCTCTTCCTTTTGTCAGTTCTCCCTCCTTTGTCACTTCTCAGAAGAGCAGGGCACAAGATTCACCCTCATCCCTCCTTTTTCCTGCATGGTGTGCTGCTGCTACTTTTCAGCTATGCTTTTCCTTAGCAAAGAATTCAATCCTAAGTGTGTTAGGTTTCCTGAGGGCCATTGAGCCAGCGGCCAAAGGCATCTGCCAACAGGACAAAGAAGTCAAAACGGGCACTGAGAGTCAGGGAAGACACAAAAATAACCATGCCCACCTAAAAGGGATAAATGGTCAAATGCCACCAGGAAAAGGGTGAATCTTACCACTTTCAGACACTCAGCTCTGCTGTGCCTCTCTGCAAGGGCAGTTGTTTGTAACAGTGTTTAGATGATGGCATTGCAGACCTTGATTGTTACTTTGCCTACTGCAAACTCACCCTCCTTCCCCAAACTGGTTAGCCACTGAC
The DNA here is from genome assembly GCA_035590275.1 of Ibycter americanus. Taxonomy (NCBI): domain Eukaryota; kingdom Metazoa; phylum Chordata; class Aves; order Falconiformes; family Falconidae; genus Ibycter; species Ibycter americanus. The sequence goes on along the minus strand of JAVJGI010000050.1, from coordinate 107,662,434 downwards.
CAATATGTACTGCAATCACGGGACTCCATAGGGTGACAGCCACACCTGTGAAAGCAGGTTTGGACTCCCAAAATTCTATCCATTTATGACAAAGTCATGGCAGTAGCTTGTAACAACAGCAAGTTCTGACATACCACACCATCCTCAGTGCAGACAGTCAACCACTAGCCCTACCAGTCCAGCCTTGCGTCCCACACCCATAGTTCCTTCCAGTGGATGCAGGTCAAGACCACACAGAAGAGTGAAAACTCAAGAAAGTAAATCACAGTCCACATCTTCCTCCTCAGACAAAAGTAGGGAGGGAGCAGGAGGGAGTCAGCTCGTCTGGGGTGTGCTCACACAGTAGCTGCCACAGCTGCAGGAGGACACTCACCTTTTTTGCCAGTGGCAAGAAGAGTCAGTAGAAATCATCAGGCAGTAGGTGCAGCAGTAGCGTGTATGAAAAAGCAGGAACAGACAATAAACACAGAACAGAAGTAGAACAGAAATTAGACTTGTTCCTGCATGTGAAATCTCTTTACAAGTGTCACTAGCAGAAGCAATGACAAGCTACAGTCATCTGTGTGAGACAGACATTGGGACAAAACGGCATCTCCTAGAGTGGCCTCCAGAAGGGCTTGCAAGCCAGAAAGCAAATGTTTTTTCAGGTACTTTTCCTTCAGGCTGCTTTGAAACATATGCAGTCAGAAGTTCAGTGTAGTGGGGGACACTAACTTTTGTCCAAAGTAAAACTCCCAAAATGCATTTAATGCAGTATAAGCTCCCCAGAAACAACTGTTCCAACCTGGCTGTCTACTCCTCTTGCACCACACTACTGACTTATGACATGCACAGCCCAATACCAGCCCTTGCCTACACGGACCCTTGGGTCTGACCCACCAAGACACTGTTCTAGGTTACGTGAAATATCTAAATGTCCACACCATTTCCATCACAATATGGACTCTCTATTTTTCATACAGGAAGATCAGAAAAATAAATGCAAACATTAGAAGTCCCACAGAATCAAGGTACATCTACTCAGCGTTTTCAGTATGATTAAGAGACGTGACTTCTCACAGTCAAGAAGAGCTGACACGAACAACTCCTGTTTTCTCTCAAAGCGGGTATCCTCCACTCAGGATTAACAAATTCTAAACCTTTCATTTGCAAGAGATTTTAGTCAAACACCACCACTTATTTACAAAGTAAACTATTAAAAACTCCATTAAAATTAAAATATTGCATAGAATTGGTGTATCACCTTTTATCTGGCTGATGTCAAGGAACTTGTAGTAAGAAGTTACAAAAAGACTAAGCAGATTACTACAGAGATGACTCCTAATCACTTCTCTCCTATACCAGAACCATGACGCATTTATTATCCAAAGTTACAAGCCACTGTGTGATCTCCTGTTCCAGCTAAACACAGGGCAAGTTTCGTTTCTGAGAAAACAGGATTGGGCCCCTGTGGCTTGAAGAATTTCACCATTCCATCAGAAATGCCTGTCTACCAGAGTTGCAGACAGCCAAGTCCGGCTCCTTGGCTCTTGAACAGCAACAGGAGGATGAAAACCACATGAAGATTGGAAAAATGTGCAAAGCCTGAGGCAAAAGAAAAGACAGGACCACTCAGAAAGATCATGTGCAATTCCTGAGTTGCTGATAGAAAGAAAAAGTTTCTTGGAAGTTCAGAGCCACAGTTCAGTTGGATCTTGAGGAGACAGGCAATACCTGCAAATTTTACTATCTTTTTTCCATTTGACACGATGTGAAAGGCACAGCTTTTTTGCAGGTATCTAACTGTTAAGATATGGGCTAGGCAATTTAATTTGTAATTGAGAAGGGTGCTTTGAAGGCCAGCTGCTTGAGCACTAGACTGCCCAGGACCTACTCCCAGTTCTGTCACGGTCACCACAGGACTTTAAATAAAGCTCTTCATACTTTCTGTTGTAGTAATATTAAGTGTAGCCGTACAGTAATACGTAAAAGATTGAACGTTCATATCTTCATGAAGAACGCCTCTCAATGATATAAACGCATATGCATTACACATTATTGATGTACAGATACACTTATACATATAGAAGAGAGAACATGTGCACGCAGTCTACCATAACAAGGATCTAGATACAATAATTATGGAAAGCAAAGCTTGTATTTAGAAACTTAAATATATCTAACAGATTTTACTTGAGTTATGCATCCTTGTTAAAAAAGGCAACCATGGTAAAGAAGTTGAAATTATTCCTAACAATTCTTAAAACAATTACATTTATGATGTAATTTATTGCATTTATTAAACTACTAACATATGGCATGCTCCTTTTATGTCAAATTGCAAGTTTCCCAAGACACACAAGTAAGTTTTATAGACTGCTACAGCATGAACATTTCATTTTGCTGTGACTTACAGTGGCAAGTCCTGAAGGGTTACATATTACTACAGACTGTAATTCACTTGAAACAGAATACCAAGAGAAGCCAAAAAAATTCATTTGTTCACATTTGCGTTAATAGAGAGGACTGAAGCCCAGATCCAGCAAAGCCCTCTTGCTGATTCTTTTTATCGTGTGCATATAATCAAACTAAGTTGAATGGGATATGCACATGGACAAAGCTTAAACAAAGGGGAAGCATTAGCAGAATCTGGACTACACAGAAGTAATCCATTGGCCTCTTCTACTCATTGTCTTACAGCTCTGAACCCGTTACATATTAATCTCCTCTGAAGGAATGTTTTAGTCTGTTGTAGATGATCTACACACAGTCTGGTTCAAGCTATCACATCACATTAATAACCTAACAATATTTTGCCATGCTAATTTTATTTCATCACTCCTGAGGACAAAATGGTGGTAACAGACTTGGTCAACTTGAAATACAAAACTCAAATGCTAATTTCATTTATGTTCTTTTGCTTACTGAAATGAAAACAGGAAATTAAATAACTTCACCGATGGGGAAACAATTGCTTTTACTAGTCTTAAATCAAATAATACCACCTGCAAATGCAGTGTTGCAGGGTTTGTTCTTTTTTCAGATGTACAGCCACTTGCTCAGAGAAATGGGTGGGTTTTGCTTGTTTCTGATGATGTTTGGGTGGTTTTCTTAAGAGAATGGTGAAGAGAGACAGAAAGCAGAAGCCAGGCACAAACAACTGCTTAATGTAATATAAAAATTACTGATAGGAAGAGACAGAAAGCACTGAAGTCAACAACGAATATTACATTCTGTAGCAAACAGTAATTTCTGATTTAAAATGCATGCATATTCTATAGTAAAAATGACTTCTCTATCCTCAACTCGCACACTCTTCAGTGCATGACACTTCCAAGTTCCAATCATGACACTTCCCCCACCCTGAGGGGAAAAATGAGCATCTTTTATTAATTTAAGCCTATACACAACTGAAATTTAATCCCAAATTAAGAATATGTCCATACTGAAATGTTTAACTATGTCTTTCGTAAAGGTTCATTAACACATTATTTGTGTCTTGTATTAGAAAAAAAGCAATAAAAATTAATCAAAATCTCAGCCATAGCAGTTATAATAAGACTGTAACAAATGTCTTTTGAGCAGTATAACTGGTTCCAAAACACTACTGTATAGTATCCAGGAGCTTGTCAGAACCTGAAAGATAGATGACACTTCAAATTTTATACATATATGCATACATATAAATATATATACACACATATATATAAAAAAATGCCTCAAATTGGAAGGCTTTATGTGTCTAGTAAATTTGTTATACTAGGAGTAATGTCCTGGTAAAATACATTTCCTTAGACAACAACACTTAAAACACTTAAGCAAAAAATAGGGTGGAAATGTTGGAATGTAATTAATAACGTTATTTTAAAAATTATTTTCTTAATTTTTTTATTATTTTTTTTTTACTAAAGAGACAAATTCTTGACAACAATTATAAAAACCATACGCCCACGTATTCACATTATAACTTAAGAACTTCTTTGGGACATGTGAAGTATTGCTATTTTTCATCCCATTAGTCAAAACATCTGGATTTTAGTGGTTTTATAGCACAAACTGCTTGTTCAGAGTATAGCCTTTCCCCATTTAAAAAAATTTATACCCCCATTTCATTCTCATCACATGGCTAGCATATGTTTCATGCCAACTTTATTCAAGGCCAAAACCTGTCGTAACTCATCAGGCCAATGAATTACTATAGGAATGTAAAGCAAAGCAAAAAAAAAAATCCAATCAAGTCAGTCAAAAAAAATAAAAAATCCCCTAAATACAAAAAACCTCTACACTACTCTGAGAAGGAAAGAAGTAACTATCAGATTTCCAGTTTCTCTCAGAAGGTCATCATAACTGAAATGAGATGAAAGAAAAGGATGAAGAAGAGAGCGAGCTGTTTCTGTACTATCTGTCGTTGCAAGTGAAGTTTTCTAAAATAAGTAGATCAGATAAGAGCAGGGAAGGAATGCAGATTATTGAAATATTTCTCTCTCAACCAAAATAACAAAACAAAACAAACCAGCCTGCCCCACAGAGTCACTGTTGAAACCATGGTTACTTTAAATTAAGGCTATTCTATTTGTCAGCACACATCCTCCTCAGGTTCACTCACCATTTATTTACCTCTTATTTCCAATAAAAGCTGGAGATAAGAAAGGTACAAATTATCATTATTCAGCTCCTTTTATTTATACAGAAAGTAATGCAAAATAAACAATTTTTTTTTCTTTTGGGCAGGTGATAAAATCTTTTGAGCTTTTTTTCCAGTAATGGCCTGAAGTATACACATATAGACCCTAATTTGTCTCTTGGAGCTTTGTAGCAAAAAGTTTGCTTCAACATTCACCTAATGCTACTGCCTTTTACTTTCCTCAAAGTTTTTATTGTTATATCGCTATAAAATTCAATTATTGCCACTTAGCACTAGTATTGTCTCAAAGTCAGGGCAACCAACCAACCAATTCTGAAGTGAGGATTAGCCAGCAGAGAGCTAGAAAAACATTCAAACTGCAGGTAAAGCCAGTTGTTACAGCGTACACTCTCTCTAAGGCATTACTTGTATCTGTTGCATGCCACTACCGGGAGTGGTGGGCCTCTGAGACAGAATGACTCAGGAAAGCAGCAACAGAAAAGACTGAAGGTAGAAACCTGTCAGAAGAAACCAGCTGAAGATGGAGATAACACAGGACTGGACTGTACAGTGGCAGACGAGCCTGACTCAGTGAAGGAATGAGCCTTACAAGATGACTGTGAAGTGGGTAGAGTTCAGGAGCTGCATGGGCACAGCAGGAATGAAGCTGCATGTTACAGTCAGGGAAACCTAGTAGCTCGCTGCTGCCAACAGAGGGAAGATCCTGCTCTGACCCAGCAATGAGCCATCCAATTTACAAACCTATTAATGTCTTCTTAACGATTAAAAAGATATGTGATGATTTTATCAATTTATTTGGGTGAAATCTGGTGTGATTTCATCTGAGGGAGACCAGCAGCCAACAAGCTTTGGACAGTATAGATGACTAAAGAGAAGAGCACAGGATGACACTGTCAAGGGACAACACTAAAGACAGACTGTGATTTTTTGGAAGTGAACACCTTAGCAGAAACAAGAAACCTAAGGCTTATAAGCAGACACCAGAAAGCCAACAACTCAAAACGAGCATACCCACCTCAAGGTTTTGAAACGTCTTAGCAAGTGCTCCTTATTCCTCAAGTGCCAATCTACACTAGATGATAACCCTTTGCTACTGTCAATTATCTCACTTGCTCAAGAAGTAAAAAAAGACAGTGACAAATCTAACCAGTTTAATTCTGAAGAACCATGCAGACTATCAGTGCTGTGGCACACAATGAAAACTGATGGGTTCTTCATAACCTGCTTTCCTTGAAAGCTTGGGAAATATGCCTCTAGAAACTTTACTTTCAAGTGCATCAATCCTGTAACATTGGGAAATGTCAGAATGAAGTTTGCACTTGCAACCTTAATTCTGTCTTTTGCATCTACACATTATTTCTACAGTACTTAAGTGATCAAACAGTATTTTTTCCATTGGACATCTGCATCAGTGCAGAGCAAGGCTCAAGTTTGGAACAGAATGAAAATGTACACAATAACCAAAGACAGCAAGCAAGCAAAGTTAAGTTTCTGGCTAACACACCAGAGAAATGACCAGCAGAACAGTATTTCATCTTTTCATTCTTTTCAATAGGGTACTGCCAAGGGACTGAGTTCATAACAATGTGAGCTGATTTAAAGAAGATCCTATTTCTTTTCCTGACTGCATACTCCCACCACTTCTATCAGCTCCAGAATTTTTCAGACACTTCCACAAGACACTGATCTGGCTCAGGATAACTAGAGAAAAACACTGTATAGCCTTCTGCCAGATCCATGAGTTGAATCTATTCACAGATCTGATAGGAGGTGAGAGAGGGGAGCTGTATCTCCCCACTATAGCTGCAGAAAACTTACGCCCACCTAGATGCCTGTGAAACCACAGTTAAAACACGCATCACATTCTGGAAGAGATCTCTAATTATCTGGATATTGATTTGAGAACACATGCAGTTCCAAACTGCAGATATGACCAGCATACACCTTTACATCTAAAGTCAACTTGAGCTGCTTTTGGAATGCATGAAGAAACGCAAAGGACTTTGAAAACCTCTGGCAGCAATCTGCGTATTAGCTCCCACTTGCAACATGGAGATAACCACATCCTTCTCACCATTAAGATTAAATGCTTGTGAGAGTTATCAGAGCAGTAAACACTGTAGAAAAGCCCCAGAGAAAAATGAGTACCTGTCTTCAGAGCCAAGCTCACTAGTGTTGTAAATAAGGCCTAGCATAAAGATACAACAAAATACTCTGCAGTCACTTGCAGAGCTTATTCTAAAAAAGCACACTGCATGGCTTATTCTAAAAAACTAATGAAGCAGAAAACTTGTGGGGAAAATGATGTCAGGATATATATACACACACTGAAAGGGCAAAAGGAGATTCACAGAAGACAGACTTCACAATCAAAAACTTTTTCTTGCACAGCTGTGAGCATTTCATTTTTAGAAGCCTCTGAATCCATGTAGAAATAGGCAAAACATTGATCACTAACTCTTGTTATCTGCAAAGGTTATTTCTGAACAAAAATATAAATGAAACCATGATGCTGTCACCATTGAGAAAAACCTGGAATGTTGTAACACTACGTAGTGTGACACGAGCCTTCATACAGCCAGTGACATGAATAGGGAAGGAGCTGCATAACCACAAGCTGTTGCCCTGCCAATCCTAAGAGCACACAGTCATGGGTGATACCAAGGAAAAAGAGCAGGAACAACAGCTCCACCCCCTCCTCATTTGCCTATTCACCAGTATCTTCAGAGACTGGAGTGATGGGGATACAACATGCCAAAGCAGAACTCAACGGCAGCTGGATAGCTTACACTCTTTGGCAAGCCAAAGAATTTGGTGTAAGTACATCTACTTACAGTCTCTTTAAAAACATGCCTCCTAAAATCATAATAAAACAATCCATGATGGTTAAGAAAAATGTGCAAGTATGCTTTACAACAAACCTATCCATTTAATCAGACTTGGAAAGTCTGGGTTTAATTTTTTGCTCTGTGCCAGACACCCTCTGTGCCTGAGGCAAGTCACATTGCTATCGCATGTACTGATTCTTCCTTCATACAGTGACAAAGATGAGACTTCATGAGGTATCAGGAGAATGCACACGCTAAAGCTTGTGAGGCAATGAGACAGAACAGTGATGAGCATTCCAGAAAAGCCCATAGAAGTGTGTCCTCAGCATTAATTCATTTTCACTAATGATACAACTTGCAGTACAGATCAGTAAAAGTTGTCAAACTATCAAAGGATGTAAACAGTTCACTTTGAAATAAAAATACATAAATGTAGAAACAACTACAATACATAAACATGAAAAAAAAATCTCTCCCATTTGTTTGGTGCTCTCAGTAAGTGCAGTGCATCCCAATTAGTGTAACAAAAACCATAAGAATTCATGAGTGGAGGAGACAGGCACTAAAAGAAGTCTGAAAGACACAATTTCTCAGCTGCCACATTGCCTACAAAAGCACACTCCTGTCCAACCACCAATTCCAAACCTCCACCTTTTCCCAAATTCAAGTTCACTTGCAGCATGTTTTAAGAAACAACAAATTCACATTACTGTGGGCTGAACATACTGAACTGCACTAGAGGCATCATATCAAGCGACACACCAGCAGCTCTTTGTCTCACACAGTGAGAGACGCACCGCTTTGTTTTTTCCTTTGACCTGACTTGCAAAACAAGAGAAGTAGCAGCACACTGCAGGGCAAAAGCATAGAGGCTCTACCTGGCATCCTGCCAGCTAGCTATAACAGATTTTGATACTGTGTTGTTTTATATATAGCAAGAAGCAGGTCCCAGCCTTCTGCTCAAGCTTCAGATTTCCAAATGGTGTGAGGAGTAATTGCTTGTAGAACAGGCTAATTTTGAAGTGAAAGAGGGCACAGGCGATGGTGTGAGCAATACTGGCAGAGATGCTTGATGTCAATCAGGAAGGAAAGAAACGGAGTATCTGTGGATTGTCATGTGAATTAAAGCAAGACTATTTCAGACAGAAGAAAAAAAAAAACCAACATAAAAATTGCATGAGACACCACCTTCACCCCTTTGATGTTTTACATCTTCAGTGTCTCCCACTATCCTATTTCCAGCCACATGGGTGCACCTGTACTTGTTACCGCATAAAAGTTATTTAAGGGAAGTTAGCAAAACAGAAAACACTAACTTCAACCTCTCAAAATACTCCTGAGGGAGCACAGGGAGCAGAAGGGGAAGAAGAGAAAAAGAGCGGTAAAGCATATAACCTGGCAGACCTGAATTGTTTCACCACATGAAATTTGGATAAAATGCAAATTAAGGAAACAACCATCCATATTAGAGTAACAACAACAACAACAACAACAACAAAAAGGGTGGGGGTGGGGGTGTGTGTAAAAGAACCTAAAATCTGATAACCTACAACTAGCTCAAAGGTTAAAAATTTACAGAAAATTCTCAGTAAGATCTCTGCATGTAAGCATTATAACTGAAGAGAAGACATTTACTTAAAGGAACTGAAGACATTCTAAAAAACAATCACTTTTAAAAAAACATTACGGAGAACTTAACATGTTTATTTGAATAGAAAAAAAAAAAACTAAAGAAAAATATTGTGTACTTACTATCATTTAATGTTGTGAAGTCCAGGAATCGATATTCATAGCAAACATCTATCTTGGTTTCTACCTGGGGCCTCTTCAAAGTTGAATAGATATTACCAGGACGTTTTTCGTCATGCTTCTCTAGTTTGTTCAATCCACAACCCATTTCAGCAGCTCCTGATACAAAGAGGCAGGGAAAGGGAAAAGGGAAAATGCATAAACACCATTCATTTTGGTTTTTTCTTTCTGGTTTCATGTACCACACTAGCACATTACGGTGATTTTTAGTTTTTAAATACAAGCCACCTACAAACTATATGAAATAGTATAATTGAATAAATGCTCAAACAGTAACAGAGGTATATATTACTCATATCAGCCCTCAGGCATGCTATTATTTGATTGGAAAATTGGTAGTTTAATACATGTATTTTGCATCTTTCAAATTATTTTAGAATAATACTCTGGAAGACACATATTCCATTATAAAAAGTGGCTGAAAATGCAAAATAACTTGCTAAGGTAAAGGTTGACAACTTAATAAAAATTTCTATATATGCAGTTACTATGAAAGCAGATAGTATTATCTTTTACATAGTTCTCCGTAACATTCAAATACCTAGACTTGTAATTCAGTGGAAAAAGCAGGCTTGCAGAGAACTACCACCATTTAGAAAACTACCTCACTTCCTTCCACCTCATTTTTTCAGGTAAACCACAGGAAATAATGGCACTTTATAGTAGAATAAGCTGCCAGTGCACACATTCTAAAGGATTACTCCTGACAACCATTTCTGCTACACAGTAGATGTTTCTCAATATCCTGCATGTTACAGCTCATTTGAGTATGAAAGAATGAAAGAACTGCTTGGTGAAAAAACTTGGATGATCAGAATCCTCTCATTCCTCTTCAACAATGCCGGTCAGACTGAGGCAAATTATTCCAACCAGCAGTGAGTATAAAAAAAATAATGACATACCAGCTAGGCACTTGAGGTTTTTCATCACAACCCACCCAACGTCCTGCCGCCGCCTACATGGAGAGACTCATGTGTTGGGGATGGGGAGGGGAATCAATAAACACTCAGTGATGAAGAGGGACTCCCGCAGGCCACCCTAGACATTTTGAGGCACGGGATCCATTCAGTTTAAACGCACTGCATGAAGCATCACAAAGATTGCTATTTCACCCTCCCTGCAATCTCTGACAGATCAATCTTTCACATTTACGAGACAGGATCTCTGCTCCCTTCATCACTCCTGTTCCCATTTCTCTGTGTGAACACAGGTGACCATATGCTCAAAATAAGATCTTAACAAGGCCTATTAAAATAACATTGATGCTTCCCTGTCTCTGCTGTAAGTAACATGCCTGCTGCACCTAAAATCATCATTCACAGCTGAATCACATTCACAGTTTACTGTCAGCTTCCCAGGAGATAAAGAACCCATTTCTCTTTATTTTTATCCAACACAGCTAATTGAGGAGTTTCCAGCCCATCCTCCATAACGTTGCTCTATTCCTTTGAATTTCTACTACTCAGTAATAATCTCATCCCATTCTCCTACACCCCTGAAAGAGCTGGAAGTCTTTCCAGGCTCAGCAATGCTGCCCACCTTCAATCATCTGCAGAGTCCATAAGTGCACACCTACATCTTATTGCAAAGTCCCTAATAAATATATCAAAATAGGACTGACCAACACATCAAACCTTAAAAAAATACCATAGTAAATATCTGATCACCCTGAAACTGGAAGCAGAAAAACCATTTGCTAGAAAGACCTGCAGCATCAAGAAAAATGGATGATATGTCATACACGTTCCTGAACTTTAAGTATTTGGTGGATTGATCCAACAGAAAACAACCTTCCCTGTTCATTTTGAGAGAAAGGCAAAACCCATTTTATTTTAACAATTTCTATAAATGAAAGCTAGGTTTTGGGAGTTCCATTTTTTTATTTTGACATTTAAGGTTAAAAATCCTCAGTATCTTTTCCTGTTCCCAAAATGATACTTTCAACTTTTTTTTTTGTAATGATAACTACCACCATTAAGAAGATGATTATTCTTTCATATATACAGCAGCTTCTTTCTTTTGCCTGTGCAATATCATTAGCTTAAGTCTAAGATGTTATTTATTTTAATATATAGAAGTATATTTTATATTAATGCGCCCAACAAGATACTACGCGTATTTCCATGGACTGTAATGGAACACATCTACCAGTATATCTGTGCTTTAATATATTGTAGTGAGGAATTAAGATAGCAATAAGTGTTAGCAAATGTATCAAATTTCCTGTTTCAGTGATGGCCCAGTAATTCTTATAACATAAGTATACGGTACAGCATTTTGTAAGGAATAAAATTCCATTTCAGAGGTCATTAAGCCGCAGTGCCTGCAACCTTTAGTTATACAAAAAGTCAAATCCACAGAACTCTTCAGACAGTGATGGCTGCAGAAGGAGGCTTTGGGGACTCAGTATTTCACATCACAGAGAGTTTTGCATTCTTTCCTAAACTGGGGTGAAAGTGCTAGCACATACAAGCCTGCTCTTCCAGCAGCAGCCACAGACACTCTTCTGTGCTCCTCTAGCAAACGTTTCCTCAGCCCTTTTGAGAAAACTGGTCCACTCTCATTGACCATGCAAGTAACAGTCTCTGCAAACAGTGTCAACACACAAGTCATTCGGCACGGAGATACCTGCCCACCTGGGACTGAACTAAAAACATACATTTTTTTTTTTTATTAATCCACTGAGCGACTGCTTACCAGAAGACTGATTTTCACCTTCCCGTTGCTTGGCTAAAACTTCAATTAGTATCCTTAGGATATATACTTCCCCACATTTCATAACTTTAGACACTTATATTTATGTCACTGGAGCACACATATAGAAAAGGATGTTTTCACTTGAATAAAAATGAGGTATCAGTAAAAACAATACTTTTCACAAAATCACAATCTTTTCCACAGTAATTAGGATGCAAGTGCTGCAGCAGCAGAAAATAAATCTTAAGAAATAAAGTTTCTACTTTAATACAGGAGTGTAAGTATTCAAAAAATTCCAGAGATGTATGAATACTTTAAAGTTTTCTCAAAGATATTGATGGTGCGTGTATGACAAGTAATCACTGAATCACCAAATTCTGCTCAATGTTATCCCACAAACTTCCTACTGGGACAGTTTACTTTATAACCTTCCAAAGACTTCTAACATTAGTTATTACCCTCTTCCTTCCTTTCCTTTGCAGCAAAATTAGTGCTGTTCTGAGTCTTTCTACCCTCATCTTAAAACATCTCCTTGCTTTTCAGCTACAAATCTAGTTGTCAACAGGACATTATTCACCTGCTTAATTTCCTACGCTGAAGTTATCAAAGAGTACTGTAAGAAATGTTAATCATTGATGCATTCAAAGTCATCTAAACCCACTTCGATACCCTTTTTCAGCAGGTATATTGTTTCACTGTAAGGGATGCTTAAGGTTACTGTATGATTTATATTTATCCTGGCTTTCTACACCTGCATGTGGATTTTACTTTTTTTTTTATTAAGTATTAAAATATTATCACTAATATTAACTTTTTAGTAGAGTAAATGAAAAAAAAACCCAATTCTTCAAACACACTGCAAAATTTTCAAATATTTTTTGCTCTGCAGTAGGTTCTAAATGCAAAATTTAATTATCAACTCATTAGTTCCATACTTACAAGCAATACCTTGAGTGATAGAAAAAGTTAACATCTAATGAAGAACATTAACCACTAAAATTAAGATTTAGCTATGGGCTCTTACAGCTACACATGCTGGAAAAACTAATTCTGTCCACAAACTCATCTAGATTATGAATTAATCTTACGCATGCTCTATGATCTTGATAATCTCTAAAATTGTTCTTGTGTTCAGCCACACGATGATAAAACTAGAACTGAAACACAGATCTAACTACAGATCGGGTTTTTTCAGTCTGTGTCTTATTTTAATTTTGCAAAACATCCAAAATGGAAACTGTGATGAGTTGCAAAACAATAGCAAAGCCTACAGTCAATTCATTCCTAAGTTTGTCCTGTGAATGACAGCAAAGGCCCCCAGTGCTTAGGAAATTAGCACCTTGCTTCTGCAAATTGAGTTCAAACATTTAACCCAGAATTTGTACATCTCAAGTAAATGCCCAACTTGAAAGCCACAGAATAAGCCTCTTGTTGCCACCTCCTCCTCCCCATTACCGTCCTTCGTCGTGTATTTTAGGAGTAGAGGAGCTCTGGCAAATACCTGGCGGAACAGGACAGAAACCAGCAACCCACCCGAGCATGGCAAATGACCTGCCCCCAAACACTGCTTCCCAATGCAAGGTTTACTGAAACTGCTACCATCCTTTGCCATGAAAACCAAAAAATTACAAGAAATCGTACTCAGCAAGAGAAAAAAACCCACTGGTATTTCCATTCTTAAGCACCTCTGTGATCCATGAAAATGAGTGTATCTTAAATAAATTATAGGAATTTTTATAGTTCTTCTAGGAATCTGCCAAGTTTTCCAACTTATGATCTCTGAACCGAAGCTGTGTTAAAATACCCTCTGCAGCTTGGGCTCACTTTCTTACTTTATTAGCTTGTGTTCAAAATAGATGAAATACCACAACTTCAGAATTAGCAAAGAAGAACAAGCATAAAATAATATAACGTAGCTAACAACTTATTTTCTTGTTAATAATGGTTCAGGCCTCAGGATTCCTTTTCAGCAGGAAGAGAGCATGAAGAGAGGAAAAAAACTCTTTACCTTCTACCAGATTTTCTGGTTTGGGTTGGTTTGGGGAACAAATGGAGATAATTTTCTGATGGCATTGCCCCCTCCTTTTATGGAACTCCGTAACAACGTATCTCCAAGGAACAATAATGAAAATTACACTGAAACCTAACAGAACCACATGACTAATGGAAGTTTGGATAGATTACCAGGCTAAGTAATTCCAGGGATGTTTATGAACAAAGTATATATTGGCTAAATAGTTTATTTCAGCTGTATCAATATTACAGAAAGAATCGTGTTGATGACTACTTACAGGGATGATTTGAAATGAATTCCTAAACAAATCTTTTGAATAATTATAATATTGGAGTCAACTGCTAAGCATATAGCATTATAGACTGAATATTCTAATACACCTGTAAGTGCAATACACTACGAACAGAAACAGAAACAAGGTAATTTTAATATTTACAATGGCATCCAAAGAAAATGTGCTGTACAGGCAAATTAAGCTACTGTCAACTTGCTTTTAAATGCAATTAGTACTTGCTTGCATTAATACATTTAAAATGTTTATTGTCCAGAAGTGACCTCATTTTGTAAGCTTTATCATGAATTAATTTATTTTGTAAAATACATATCATAAGTTACTGCTAAAGTGCCTTTCACAAAATTATGGAATACAGTGTTCTTACTGACTAATGGAGCAGCTGGGAAACAAGATAACTGCAATGTATTAATAGGTTTTCTCTCTTGATTTTGGTTAAGTCCTTTCATCCTGGTTCTTCCTTCCATTGGTAATACCTAGCTACCTCACAGGGATGCTAGAAGGCTTCTAAAAATAATTACAGGATTTCACATTTGTTGTGCAGTAATGAGACATACTTATTTTCTTAAACACTCGGTCCTGTAATCCTAACCTTGCCATCTTCAAAATAATAAGCACTTCATGTTCAGCTCAGTTCACTCGCTGGCATGTGGTCACTTAATTCTTGCATTCTTCCCAGTCTACAAAACACCAGTGTTTAGTCCCCCATTCAGCTCTAAACAAACTCTGAGACAGCTTGCAAATGATGGTTGAGTCCCTTTCCTAGCATAGTTAAAGCAACAAAGCAGGGGAGGAATAACAAGGCAAAAAAACATCAGGCACAGAAGCATAACTGAAGCAGAGGATTAAAAAGCACCAGACCTGACAAACTGGGTGTCCAGGAAAACAAAGAAAGGAGAACAGCATGTTAGGATGATCCTTTATAGGTTCCCAGAATAGACCCATGCTCCTGACATATCTCCATTTTTCTCACCCTGACTTACCACTGCATAGGCTTTTTGTGAGATTACACCATCAAGAGAGAAAATCCTTACCAAGAGATACCTACTTGGCCTTTTTTCAAGAGTATTACCGTACAGGGGGGAGGGATCAGTTTTTTAAGTAACTAATGCTTACAAAGATTTTGAATGACTGACTTTGAAAATACAGAGAACAATTACCATAAATCAGTCCTATCTATTGCTGGATGCCACAGCTGACCAATTTTTTTCACCATATACTTACCAATTTGACTAGCGCCACCAGGATTTTAGACTTGCGGCGCATAACTAAATCTCAACTTACAGAAAGGTTGGTGAAAGAATAATACCAGATTTATTCTTTATGATTGATTTGATTTAAATTGAACGGCAGAGCAACCTAAGTAAATCTGCAATTAAGGTTTTCCTTTTCAAAAGACAAATCTCAAACTAAAGGAACTCGTTAGTGAGATGAACAGGAATGAAAAGTTGGAGGGTGTGAACACAGCGGAGGTCTGGATCATGTTTAAACTATAATATGAATATCTGCAGAACTTGGAACCCAAGGAAGCGACAAGAGAATTCACAAGAAGGTTTCCAGACACAGTGAGATGGATTACCTAATAAAGAAGGAAAGGTAGAATAAGCAGAGTGCTTTCAAGGGACAGGAAAAAATGCTCAGCAGAGGAAACTATGGTCTCGGGTCAAGAAACACCAGCATAAAGTAAAATTGCCACAAGTCAAGCCTGGTTAGAGAGGCCAAAGACATCACAAACTAAACGGAAGCAGAGTGCAAATCAGGAGTACAAATTTGGACTCATACCAAGAACTCAAGAAGACCTGTCATGATGAACTGAAGATCCTATTGCTAGACTTAAAAATCCAAACTCTTGCACCAGGTTTGGTACCATCTCCCTGGGAGACAAGAAAACATACTGCCTACACAAACAAAGGAGGAAAACATATTTTGGCCAATTAAGGCAATTACTAGTTTAGCCTAAAGAGTTTGCTAAGCTTTAGGAAGAAAACAAAATCGTATGTGGATAAATACGATAGGGATCCAGTAAAGTTAGAACAGACTGCCCTGCTGGGTCCTGTATACACAAGTCACAAAGAAAGCATAGCCCTAGCATGCAGCATGTTAAATAACATGCCACCGTGATAACGTGATTTCAACAAAACGTTACTAGGTGCTATTGTTTTTATTACAGTGTTCACAGCACTAGTATTGGGCTCAACTCTGCTGCCCCACGTAACACACACTTACTTTGCTCTGCGCTGTCCCTGGGCCTGCAGGCTGGCAGGCTGCCTCTGCGGGCTCCCTGCCCATCATCAGGGGCTGCCACCAGCTGCGCTCAGCCGCCTCTAGGGAAACAAAGCTGGTTTGCGTGTGTGTGTGCACCTGGGCGAGAGGGTTGGAGGAAAAAGCAAACACAATCAGAGAGAACTGGTGGAGGAGCAAGGCAAGTGTTGTGCTGGTGTTGGGGAGCAATCTAAGGAACAGAAAGTTGGTGAGACACTCTTGCTTCTTACCTCACCCACATCACCCCGTAACGTTCATCTGCAAGGTTTGATACTTAGTGGTACCATGGTGCTGTCTTTCAGTACAGCAAAAGATTCAGACGGTACCACATATTTCTACAACATACTTTTAGGCAGGGTATTTCTGGTCAAGATAAAGATGTCACTGAACAAAGCACAGGTAAAATTTCTCCTGAAATACCACAGCTGCAAACATTCAAGCAAGATGCCTCCACATGAAGACAGGAAACTATGGAGATGCTAAGGAGGACTCGAGAACTACTCTCAAGAACTTCAGGGGAAACTGTAGCAGCTAACATTTATAGTCTAGCAAATTAAAGACTGAATGGACCCAACAGAAGCATGCACAGGAATGTTAGATATGAATCTACCTTTCCTTTAACGCTAATCCCACACCACTCTGAACCCACAGGCAGGAAAAACAGATGCAATGTATGCACAGTAGCTTCACGGACAGCAAGTAAAACCATGGTAAAACACAACACTAGACAGACTTGACAGTCCCATGCTTACTGTCTTTTGCTAGTTTGCCATGGAGTAAAACCCTGGCCAACCAATTTGGGGTAAAAAGTGGACCACTGGAGCCATGTGTGAAGACAGGGGATCTTACATGAAGTTGGGGGTGGAATAATAGTTATGCAGTGATTTTTTATTTATTTATTTTAAATACAGACTTCATAAATTTTGATTTTTATTCTTTGAAAGGCTGTGGCTCCAACTTTTTCACCACAGATTCTAAGGCCACTTCATTATACCCAATATGGTATCTGCGTTTCCCAGTACCACAGCCCAGAACTCCCCTAGGTATTTAATCACAGCTGTATCTACTCATTTTGTGCTACATTCTCGCTCTCAGACCAGGGGAATGCCAGCGTTCAAGAGATGGAAAGCCCCTTGTCTAATGAAACTGACTTGAGGTTAAGTTAGATTCCTAAAATAACCCTTCATTCTGAGACTTTTTTTTTCCCTTAGAAAAAAAAAAGAAATTAAATACACAAATGTGACCACTAGTATTGTGAAAAAGAGGGTTATTGCCAGTAACTTGTTATTCAATACCAGAAGCTGAAATGGATTGGAGTCATTAAAAATAAAACATAAAAGCAGATGTACAGAAAGATTTCCCCTTGTAAACTAGAGATCAGCTATGTCTTGACAATGTTAGTTATTCTCCTACTAAATAAAACCAAAACCAACATAATTTGCTTTTTATGGGAATAAAAATAGAAGCGGTATACAATCGTACCATAGCTTCCAAACTTTGGCTGAAAACAGTAAAGAACGTTTTGTCAGGTATTGTTATATTTTAATTATTTTATGCCCAACGCTCGCCGGAGCAGGGCGCCCCCCCCCGCCACGACCACCGGACGGCCGCAGCCAGCCCCGCGCCCCGCCACAGGCAGCCGCGGGGTCGACTCCTTCCCCCGGCCCGGGCTGGCAGCGCTCTGCGGCGCAGCACACTCAGTCGTAATGGAGAACAAATGCGTCCCATTAATTATCTGACCAAGTTGGAAGTTACACAGAAGAGCTCTAAAATCCCATCCAACTAAACTCCCCTTTTCCAGAAATACACAGGCTGCGAGAAGTAGCTGCTCTGACAACAATTTAAATAAGCCAGAGAGGAGAGACGTGTTTCACGCTCAGACATACAGCTGCTGACCCACGTCCACGCTGCCTCGCCTCGCCTCACGCCGTAATGAAAACGTGCTGAAACAGTATCGCGGACTTCAAAGGGCAATACTCAGCCCAGCCTTTGAAAATAACATCGGTACAGCCGCAGACCCCAGCTAGCCGCACGGTGGCACGCCGCGGCACCGCCGCTTCCAGGTGCCCGCATGTGGCCGGGCGGGCCGGCGGCGGCGGCGCTGCCGCGTGGGGCTCCCGGCGGGGGGGGGGGGGCTTCTTTGCACGTCCATCAGCCAGGTGATGCCTGCGTGCGGCGCCGGGCC
>JAVJGI010000050.1:107620149-107642711 GCA_035590275.1 Ibycter americanus | reverse complement strand
CCCGGGCTCACCGCGGCGGAACCGGCCCCGCTGCACCCCGAGCCCGAACACCTCCCCCCGGCGTGCCCGCTCGCTCACCCTCCCCGCGGTGGGGCCAGCCCCCCCGTCCCCAGGGCCAAGAAGCTCGGCGCCCCCAGCCTCTCACAGGACACGCTCCGGCCCAGGCCGCGGCAGCCCCCCACACTGAGCCTGACCCAGCTCACCAGCAACTTTCTTGTGAAGGGGGGATGACACACCTGGACAGGGTATGAGGTCTGGAAGAGCCCCAGTAAGCACCAAATAGGAAAGGATAATCACTTTTTCCAAGCTACTGGCACGCCGTTATCTTTTTTGGCTATGGTCAGCTTGCTACATACTGATGCACCCACATCCTTTGCAACAGCGCTGCTGCCCGGGCAGGCAGGCCCCAGTCTGGATCCGCACAAGGTGCCCTCCCTTCCCAGAGGCAGAACATTTGTCCTTGTTCATCAGGCTGGCCTGTTCCCCAGCCTGCCCAGGTCCTTCTGGACAGCAGCCTTGCCCTGAGGCTTGTCAGTGGCACCCCCGGTACGCAGCCCCGTGTGAACACGGCAACAGCGAACCCTGTCATCTCCTCCAGGTCCATGAAAAAGATGTTAAAATACAACAGGCCTCCACTTGCTACTGCCCTCCAGGCAAAGTGCAAACCATTAAATTGCAACTGAGCCCAAGCACACAAGCAGCGTTTTACCCGTCTAGCTGTCCACCCACCCAGACTATAGAATCCTAAGCACATACTAAAATAGCAGGAGAGCCAGTGCCAAGCACCTTACTAAAGTTGCCATAGCACCCACAACCATCCCCATGCCTACACATGCAGCCATTTTATCATAGAAGGCAAACAGTTGGTGAGCCATATCATCACCCTTTCTAGACACGTGAAATACACAAAAGCATGTCTGTTCCAAGGGGACTCAATGATTTTCCCAGGGACCAATTTCCTTATGGTTCCCCAAACTGTCCTTCTGGCCTTCCCTGAAAACGGGTGCAACATTTGCCTTGCTTTAGTTGTTGTGGACGTTCCTCACCCCACTCTAAACAGTACAGAGAGCAGCTGTTTTCAAGGCATCAGCCAGCTCTTCTCAGCACCCTGACATAGCCCGGCTGGTCTTAGATTTGTATAGGTCAAGTTCTCAGAAGAATCCCTGTCTTCATCCTCGTCCACTGCTAGTAGTTCTTCGGTTGCTTGAACCTTGCCTCCAAGCACACAGGTCAGGAAGACTGAGGCAAAGGCAGCTCCAAGTACATCAGCCACACCTGTGCTTATTCAGCAACAGGCCTACACGTTCCTTCTTCAGCCTCTTACTGTTAACGTAGTGTTTTGAGAGCAACATAAGATCCCACAAGCCCTTGTGTGCATCACCACCATCTCTACTTACCTCGGTAACATTTCTAGTAACTCCTTCACCATAACCTGTTCTTGCTTCCGCCATGATTGTTTTGCAAGGAAGTTCAGTCAAGGGTTCCCCGTTTAGCCTAGCTGATGTCCCAACTCATTTTCCTATTTGGATGTGCCACTCCTGCACAGGGAAAAAGTTCCCCTTAAAAACTTGCCAGCTTTCCTATGCTCCCTTCACCTTTCACAGCTGCCTCCTATGGTATCCCATTCACCAGTTCCCCAAATAAGCCAATGTTTGCTCTCTGAAGTCCAAGGACTTGCTTTCCTCACTCCCTTCAGTATCTTGAGTTGCACTGTACGATCACGACTACAGACAGGGTTGCTATTACCACATTCCTGAACAATTCTTCCTCGTTAATGGACATCCATTTCTGCAACATCCCCAATTGGCCCATTCAGCGTATCTACCAAAAAAGGTTCCCAAAATCTGCTGGATCGCTTGCATCCCACCATGTTACCCTCCCAGCTGTCAGGGAGATTAACTCCTCTCCAAGAACCAGGATCTGTGACCCACAGGTGTCTCCCCAAGTTGCTAATTTAACCAGCCTTCATCCCAAGTAGCTGGTCTGTAATCCACCAACATGTCATGCTCAGTAGCCTCTCCTCTGATCCTTAAGTGTTCTTGACCAGCCTGTTAACCATCCAAGAGCTCCATATATTCCAGCTGCTCTTTTTACAGAGGGGGCAACCCTCCTCTCCTTTACCTTCCCTGACTCTCCAGAAAAAACGTGTACCCAGCCCAAATGCCATGCTTGTGGACCAAGTCTGGAACTTTGCTTGCCATCTTCATTGTACTTGCCCTTGTTAGGCCAGAAACCTGTTCAGCAACTCCTAAAACACCCTTGATTAATACTGAAACTGCTTGAAGCCATTGCGCCTTGCAGACACAACTGCATTCGCTACACTTTGCCCACTTAATCTTTCTCCCTACTGTGTAGGTGCATAAACCAAATTAAATTATGTAAAGGTATACAAGCAAACACTACATTAGCACCTCAGCTCCACCCTAACTGCAGATTATTTCTGTATTTAAGGCTGGTACTGTGATGGATGAAATTTATTTGAACATACTCCCTACCCTTTTCCCTTAAGGGCCATCAGAGAACAAGAAGATTTCCCCAGAGTGGCCTCTGTCCACATTTAAGTCCTCTTAAAGCACAACTATCAGCAGCCAAAAGCATAACATCAAAACATTGGAAGTGGGGAAATCAAGTTACTTCTTTACCAGTGCTGAACTATGAAGCAAACACTAGCAATGCATTTTGTGTGGGAACTTTACCCATCTCCTTTTTCTATTTCCTTCCATGTGTTTTGGTTTTTTCCTCTCCATTTCTTTTAATTATTTACACAGTTTTTCCTCTTTGCTTGTCCTTCATCATTTTTCCTCCACTCATTAGTTTCTCCAGCCTTCCAACTGTGTGAGAAAACAGCATGCAGTCACATCAGGGTGCCATGTAATTGAGCTGTTTTTCTGATACTACTGTTAAAGCATATGGGGAAGGATTGCTAAGTGTGTAGGAAGAAGTGAAAGTGCAGCTTTCCCTTTTATTATAAACACATCAGGTCATAGATGGCTCCAGAAGGAGCATCCTAGGCACCAGACCTTGCCGACACCACAGGATTTGCAGATCGACACCTCAGGGGTTGAACTGAAAGGATGTCTGACAACATTAAAGGCTTTTGCTAGTGCAAAGTCTTCTTGGACACAGAAAGGGACATCAACACTAAAAAAACAACATTCCTGGATGACCACAGATTGCTATGAAGCAGCACTCCTGTACAGATGAAGTGTTTCAAATTAACATTTACAGTGGGTCACAGCGCACAAACCCAGGCACCACAAACCATCTTTCCACCTCACAGTTAGTATGTGTCTGCAAACTTAGAGCTATTGGTGCTTTGATGCACCAATTTCAAGCTGGAATTCCTTTACTCCAGTGTTAAATGTACAACCCATTAAGACATTTCTGCACTTTCTACTGGAGATAAATTTGAATTAAAATTTTGTTCCATAGAATTTTTGACATGTAGGTGTTTTTCTCTGACTACAAAAGTCTATTACAGAAGTGGCAGATTGATTACCAGCATAGGATACCTCTACCATCACCTATTCAGGTGTGTCTACACTGAAATGCAAGAAAACAGATGGTTCAAGTGCCTGGTATCAAGACATGTAAGTTGAAGCATTGATGCTGTACATCTGAACTATTGTTTCTAGACTATCACTGTGAGAATTTCAGAATTCCACTCTGGCTCACTAATGCTCATATATTCTTTAAAAAAAATACACAGTTTCCATATTTTGAAATTATTTGCCTCTTTCAGAACCATTCTGGCACAGATGTGATTTGGTAAGATACAATCTAGAACTTATTCTGACTGTAACACGTATTTCATGTGGTACTCTTAACAAGAGGTAACATTCTTCCTATGAGAAACCTGATAAACTTGATAAAGCATCCTAGACATCTCAAGAGTTCTGGCATTTATATATATATATATACACACACACACTTAGAACAATAAGCTGCTGCAAAACATAAGTGACTTGGCAATTAAACAGTAAAATACTGCTCTAACAACAATTTAACTATAAATGACTAAAGGACCTTATTGCTCTAATCAGCAGCAAGATGTTGCCTCTAGACACTCCATTAGGGAATATTTGTTTACCTTAGGAGTTAAAAAGTGCTTTGATAAGTTTTATTTCTGTTTCTAGCCAGTGTAATCTCTCTTGTAAATCCACGTATTTAGCAGTGCAGAGCTCTACAACCTCCTGTATCATGAGCAGGAGTGATCACGTTTTTAATTCGCACTTCGTAGTGCTGGGTGCAGCTGGATAAGGCAAGTTCAATGTAGGTGTAAATTGCTACTGGTAGGGCACTAAAGAATTCTGCTTTGCCAAGTTATCTGTACTTATTCTGGCACAGGCGGAGAAGATTACACTCTGTGAAAAGCAGCAGAAATCACATGCACAGCATTTCTCTCTCATGCAAGGTGTTTCTAGTTACGCCACTAGATAACCCCTTGCTTGGTTATTCCAAGCATTATTTGAACAACTAATTGGTAACATCCCTGTAACTGTAAGCAATCTGTATTTTAATGAAACTCTGCATAATGCCAGTTACTGTTATTTTCACTACAAAGTTAAGACTCCAGCATTCAAGTTACCCACATTCCATTTTTCTAGTTTTCACAGTAGTATGAAAAATATTTAAAGATATTTTAGAACAAAATTTGTCTCCTCTGTCAAAAAGCAAGACACCTGCAATGTCACATTGAACAGGATTCAGCAAAATTGAAGTTACTTCTGATTAACTTAATCAGAAACAGATACAAAAATATCAGTAAACTAGGGGGTTTTAGTTTACCTACTACTCTGAAAAGCATGTTTAGTACCTACTGAAATTTTTATTAACAAGATGAAATATGAGAGAAAAGCCACAATGAGAAAAACTAGACTCCATTTGAGGTGGACAAGTCATCTAGCACATTTTCCTCATTTACTGTTACAATCAGTTTCAGATCACCACTGCAAACTGCTGTGAAACATCTTCATTACTCTTCAAGGATCAAACTTTTTCTTATTTTTTTGATAAACCACAATTTTTGATTTCTAGTTTGTATTTTGGGCACTGCAGTATAAAGCACCTCTGTCCTACCAATGCCGAATACATCATTCCTCCTGTACTCACTTCTGTTTACACCTCAATTGGTACAAACTAGTATGATTGCTACGGAAAACACTAGCATAGCTTAGCATTTAGTTTTGCATAACTCCTGTGTCAAGCAATCTGCCACCATAGCAGCTCCAAGAAAGGATCTGTAGCTACCTGACCCATGTCTAGTTCCAATTTGTTTTTCCAAGGCTCTTGCACCCTCAAGATCTTCAACGTCTTGTAGTTTTCAGCTGGTTTGAGTCATTAACAGGCTGAAGCACTCAAGACACAGAGGTGACGATAAGCTTGATGGAAATTAAGTTTTAATGTTTGATGAACCATTTTCTTATTGCAAAGAAATTATTTCATCAGGTGTTTTTCAGGACTCAGCCACAGCTTCTCAGAAATACCAAGAAAACTGCCTCTAAGTCACAGAAGGAACCAAGACAGAATAGAAAGCTATTGAGAAGTCAGGTCTATACTGCTGCTACAGAGACGAACAGACCAGTCCCTTATTACTGGTGGTAGTGGTTTAACCCTTCCTGCCTCCCCAGCAGCACACAATCTGACCTCTGCTCTGAAGCAGCAGCTACTTTTGCCTTTCCAGGGTTCCAGAATAGGGAAGCAGCCTATGCACGCTTACGTACTCCAACAGGGTCACAATTTTAGCCCAATCAGCTATTAGAAACAGCTCATATTTTATTTCCAAAGAGTAACTTAAACATGAGTCCTATCACTACAGCATTTTAATGGCACACAACAATTTTGTTTTGTTTTTGTTATTTAAGTGCTTCTATCGCTCAGCTGCAGGCAACTACTAGGGACCTGCAGAGGCTAGGTATAATTAAGGATCCATTTTCTGTTTTGGAAGCTCTTTCCAAAAGCTGGTTTCTATTGTCTTGAAACTTAAAATACACTTGTGGCAATACATTTCTGAAGACTACACATAATATAACACTATGTGCACATAATTTGACTTGATCAGTGTCTGACAGGATATGTCTCTGCAGGAGTAACAGGAAAGCTGTGGCTACACTTGAGAGAATGACTGACAAGTTATTTCATTTATCCCTATTTATTTTGCCTTTCTTGAATGTTTCAGTACACATCTGGTAGATACATAAATTTCACATTCTCATTTTGTTAGTAATTTTGGTTAAACCCAAGTTCTAGAAGAACCTACAGGAACAGAAGAGATATGCTCCCAAATGGCTGCATATAAAAGACTGCTGGCCAGAGAACAAGACTGATTGCTGTATCACATTGGCACTAAAGCAGCTCTTGGTCTAGGCGATCAAAACAGCAGCCACATTTTCCACCAGAAGGGCCAATCTAACCAAGCATTAGAAAAGCTATGACCTCTTTCAGATTACATGACAAGTTGTTTCTCTTGCATCCATTCTCAGAAGTAAAAAAATGGAGTTGTATTAATTTTTTTTAATTAATATTAAAAAACCTGCAAGTGAAAACCCTATATAAAGGGTCAGCCAGTAATAAGCCAGTGCAGAGGGCTGAGAAAGACTTAATGCTAACAAGAAATACTAAATTACCTGAAATGGCTGATATATTTGCTTTTCCTTTCTTTGAATATCCAGACTAAACACTGCTTAGTATCATCAGTAAGGAGTTAGATATGTACTCATACTTGTTTCTGTTTCTTGAACATTCCAGCAGTTTAACAGAACAGTATAACCAATCAATGCATTTTTCAATTTCTCCATTGCATTAAGCTAATTCACATATAAGGGAAAGTAACTCTCAGAACTTTTGATGTTTTAGATTTCCACCTACCAGACACCTGGTGCTCAATGGTACTAACGAGGTCAACTGAGATTCTCATTTGAATAAATTTCACTAATATGAAAAAGGACTAGCCAACCAGGCATTTTAAATAATGCAAAAAGATTCATGAAGATTTTAGTTAGTGTTAAAACAGTGTATTATAATCTTTATAGTAGATGGATAGGTAAGATTCACCCCAGAAAGAACTATTCCACAAACCTGCAGCAGCCCAGCTGTTCCAACGGCACAGTGACTAGACTAGGTGAAAGACTAGAATGGGTCACTATATTAAGGTTACGAGCATTTGATTCTAGTCCTATAGGTAATAACTTGTGGAAAGAGTTTGCTTCATTTCCACCTGAATAAACACTACATAGATGCAGTCCCAGGAAACTCAGTACTCAATATAATGATCTGAAAATTGGTACATTTGTTAAGTACAGTTTCCCAGCCTACAGGAAAAAAAGATTTCTGGGTAGTGGAAGGTGAGAAGCAACAGCAGCTTGGTATAGGAACTTACAGTAGAATCCACATCATCCAAGTAGATCCAGTTCATTAAGTTAAAAGCAGTATCACAATCTTAAGACTTTCTAGTCAAGTTACACTTCTCCCAATTCAAAAGTCACTTTACTAGTTTAACAGGAAAAAGTGTTAAAACCCCTGAGAAAAATAGATCCCATGGCAGCTGTGATCCTCTACATGGCCCTCAGGCCTCACTCTGAGCTCTGGTAAAGGAAGATGACATCAAATCCTAAACAATTTCACGTTTGTTTGCCATCAGGGACTTTTCTGCAAGTTAACTGAAGACATTTAAGGTTTCTTAGTCACAAGAAGATCAGATCTGTAACAGTTTCAGTAGATGCACAGGATCAAGATCCAACTCTCGTTCCCAGGGAACAGTATTAAAAGAAAATGAAAAACACTGTATGACAAGACACTGTGGTACATAGGGTCTGGTTTACATTAGAATTAGTATCTCAGAAAAGCAGTATTGTTGATATATTTGAGCAAGCTTTGATGAAGTCCCAAACTTTGGAAAGAGGTTGTACAGCTGCACCAACACCCAATGCGTTCAGTACAAGTATGTAATGTCACAGTGAGTGATAATAACTGGGGCAAAGCGCCTTGATTGAGTCTAGGTGGTCTGTGAATACACCGTAATGTTCAGCACCATTGGAAGTATCTGCACAGGTAATGCAATCAGGATGAAAGGCTGAAAAGTCTCAAGCAACTATTTATCAATTTGTGGCAAAAGAGAATCTAAAGATAAATACAGAAACTCTGGAAATCCTCTTTAAAAGTTAAGATCTTTATCAGCAAGTATGAGGAAAATTTTGTACATGCTGCAACAGTTGAAAATGCACAGCCAAACCTCTTAATATAGAAATTCACCTGCTCAGCAGAAATAATACGTACAGATTCCTGATCTATACATGTGACAACTTACCCTACCACACCAAAGGAAATCATTGCTGAATATGGCAAACTAAACTTGTGCATACACAGTAGATGCATCTCCAAGCTAGATTGAAAACAAAACAAACAAAAATATCACTGAAGTGACACAACACTTACTGAATGAGAAGGTAAGTTGCAATTAATTAATCCTTTTCCCATACTTAGGATCTCGCACACACTGTACACATGAACTGTGTATTCTGAGTGTATTAGTAGGTTTTATACACCACAGAGTATTCCTTGGCCTGAATTACCCTACCTCCAGGTTTTCTTTAACCTACTCACACCTGAAAGTCCTCGAACAGTGCTTTACCCTCCAAGCAAAATGTGCAAGACTTTTTGGGTATCTTCACTGCATAACTAGATCAGATACAGCAAATAAGATAAAGCTTGGCAAGAGAGTATGAACAACAACCACGATCTAACATGGATTCCCAAGATGCAGTATAAAGAATGAGTATCAAAAAGCACATTCTATACCAGATCCAACTAGAAGTAACAGCTCAGGACAGGACTAGCCTTCTCCAAAGACACTCAGTTACCAAGAAAGAAGCATGAGTGGAAGAGCTAAGCATTAGTGAAACCATACTGATCTAGGCAGTTCCATCACAGAAGTGATTTCAGCATGCAGAACTAACCTGTGACACCAGTGCCAGAAAGCCAACAGTGTCGAAGAGAAGCTGCTTTAACACGTATCAAATTAACAAAGTGTCTAGCATTAGAACAAGATAAATGTGGACTCTATGCTCATTAGCATTTCCAGAGATACAAGAAAACATAAGCTTCTCTGGTATTATCTGTATAGTTATACTAATAAACAAAGATTTTTGTTTACTAACTTACTGTAACAGCAAAAGCTGGTATTTTCTGTACTATTTTAGTTTTCCAGGACGGTAAGGTAGAATACCTGCTACAAGTAATTAAACCACTAAGTTTCACCCTTGACCTTACAGTTAAGTATGTATATTTAAAGTATATCCTTGTTGTTATAGGTAACAAATACAGTAAGAAAACACTAGTGGCATTTGTGACTAGTCACAGCAACTCCATCTTCCTCACTAGCTGCACATTCTCTTTATCACTAGGTATGAAGTGCAGCACACAGGATTAAAGAACAGGTAATAAGATTCTTAAATACCACAAAAATCAGGTTTTCAAACTTAGGTTTCCTAACACCTCCTAAGAGACTTAAGTTTAGCTCTCCATGTTATTTAATTCAGACCAAAGTAAAATGAACTTTGGTCTTGAATAAGGCAAGACAAAAATCACATCTGTTTCCCACAGTGTTTTGCAAGGGGCACTTAACAGACATTTCATCCAATCCTCTTAACTGCTCCTATGCTTAAACTAAGACAGAATTCTTTTTTCAATTAGGTTTATGATTTCTGCTTTCTAAGTTGAAAAGCATTCTTCTCAAAATAATTAACAGTACTATAATACAATCCTGTTTCATCCTTAGCTTGTACATATGTGAGGGAACAGACACAGAAACATGAATTCTATAGTTTCTGAAGCTGCACTTTACAAGCCAAGCAGGCTGGTTTAAGATAATAAATCTATCTGCTGTCAAAACACAGACCCCTGCCACTTGGATTAAGAGACCACTCCGGTAGCTGTAACAAGATCTGTCACCAAGAACTCAAAGCTTCATGACACAGAGTCACCATTAGCTATGTTGTCCCCTGTATTTGTTAAAAGGATTTTATTCAGACAATACTTTATTATATATACTAGAAGTTCCCTGATTAGGTTGTCTGGACACAACCTGTGGCCTCAGGAGCTGCTTCTAATTCTGCATAAAGGGTATTTTTGCCTGGTTAGGCAGCATGTACACAGCACTTGAAACTACCATATTCACAACAAATAGTAAGTGCTTCTGGAGAGCTCTAGGTATGAATATCTAGTATTATCTAGGTATTATTATCTAGTATTATTGCCTCTTTTTTTGGCAGTTCCATCACAGGACTGGTTTTTTTTGAATACAACTTAAATTATTTTCAGAACACAGAGTATGGCAGAAAATCTGTTAAAGAACCCTAATTATCTATGAAAGAAGACTGTTTCATGATTTGATGATTTTTTTTTTTAAAGTAACTGCTTTGTTGCAAGTTAATGAACTGTTATTTAGGTTAAAGCATTACTAAGTCTGTAAAGGCAAGGATGAAAACAGATTGTACTCATACAGCAAATGTAATCCCTCCCTTTTATTTATAACTGCATTCTATGATACTGTGACAAAATACTCTACTACAGCCTGCCTTGCTACCCATTCAATACATACCAAAAGGAAGGATCAAAAGACAAGGTCAGAAAACCTGAAGCACAAGCTCCTAGAAGCTGAGCATGTTCTTGAGGATCTATTTTCTTGCCTCTCTACTTTTCCATTTACAGACAGGTTTCCAATAATTACCTACAATACTGAACTAGATGAACCTTCATCAGGACAAGTATAGTAGTTCTTTAAAATTGTTTAAGGGTCACCACCAAACATAGGAGCTCAGCAAAAATTTTTTTTTTTTTTTGCTTTTTCAGTGGTGCTCCTATAATAAGAAAATATGGAAGTGAACCCTAACTTTGTTTTTTTTCAGTCTGTTCACTGTTGGCTTCATAATACCCTGTCATAAAGTGTCATTTATATTGGAAAATGTCACTCAGGTAAGCAAACATTTCAGAGAGCTCATAATCCCATAGGGGAAGCAAACACAGCAACTGAAAATTATCTACAATTTCTGCTAGATAACCCCCTCCCCTCCTCCAACCCGCCTAGAAGGATCTGGTCCTAGGAAACATTGAAAACAGCAGGTAACATCAAGTACTGGTAGCAAAGGCTGAGCTCCCGTCCACTGCCAAATACTGTGTTCCATTTACAAGAACACAGAGGTCCAGAATGAGTATCCAGTTTAAAGAAGCGGTCCATGTTTCTACTCATTTCAATCCTATCTCTGTAAAAAAGGGAACAGAATAAAGCTAAATGAGTACATTCAGAATATACTGAGATTAAAGTTTCACTATAGGCTTTTATTTTTAGCATTTTTTATTTCTCAAATTCTTGTGATTGTGGAATAAACCAGAATTACCTGAAAGCAGAAAGCAGGACCAAAGCCTTTTCTGACTTACACCCCTTTGAAATACTGTCAAGTTCATTTAAGGATTTGATCTGTATGCACTATACAAATGAAAAGAGGAACTGAAGAGAGTTACGAATAAGCTGACTGGAATTTTTCAGCTATGGGATGTATCAGTGGTTTAAACTTCCCTGTCCTGGCTCCCTGCAGAGTGCTCAGTCCTGTCCTGACAATATACAGAGAACCAGTGTCAAACCTGCTAACAAACCCTGCCTTTCTGCCAAACCCATCATGTACTGTAACACAACCTCTGGTAATCTACAAAGTGCTTTCATTGCATTTCTCACAGCTGTATTTTTTTAATGCAGAAATTAGTTAGCCTACAAATAAGAACTGCTACATTCTCTGCAATGGACAGCTTTTATTGTAAAAAGGACAGACTGTAGTGTTCCACAAGATAAAGGATTTTTAAATTACATTATTTGGTAGGGTTTTGTTAGCTTAATGCCCCACCTGCCGGCCGATGGCTAAATTACATTGTGACAGCTATCAAAGAAGTCACATGCCTATTATTCTGTCACCAGTAGGTAGCTATATGTTGTCATGGCAACTGGTGCAATTCGATGTAGAAGATGGACTGCACAGCTCGGTCCACCACAGTGTGAAGATTAACATACGGAAATATAACCTAGATGGTTATAAAACAGACGTTAGTCTAAGATTTTTAATACCCATCCAGACTGATCACACTGAAGTATTACAAAGCATAATGTGAGTAAGAAATACTACAGAAACAGTGAATTCATCATGTATCTTTAGTCTGTAAGAATTCATACACCTCCAGCTGCACCCAGCTCAGTCACCATACTGGGCTACGTTACATTCAGGTATAGTTTCTCAAAAATGAATCAAAGGGTCTAGGAAAAGAGACGAAAGACAAGGCTTACAATATAAAAATATCTCAGTCTCATTTATTTGAGAATGCCATTTGAGAGAACAGTTTTGAAGCTTGGCTTATTTTAAAGAATGAGTACAGTCTACTGCTCGCTTAGTAATGAAACCCTCACTTGGTCAAAAGGAGCTCCGCCTGCAGTTAGCGCTGGCCTGAGTTCAGGATCTGCTTAGTAATTTGAAAAAGCACAAGTAATGGACCTTTCAAAAGCAGATGTTACCTGTCTGTCATGTCCAAACCCCCCGAGCTCAGAAAAATGGAGTCAGCAGACACCTGCTCAGCTATGCTGAGACATGAAATGTTTCTGCAGTGGCCTTGATTTACACAGGAACCTAGAAAATGTTCTTTCCCTGGACATACAAGGATCTGCTAAGGTGTCAACTCCAGGATTATCTTCTATTTCAATCGACTGACTCCCCAACTCAAGACTCCTTAATCTCTTGCAGATATTCCCACATGGAATCAATTGCCTAAAGGACTGTTACTAAAAGCTAAGCAAATACAACCTAGTTACATATAGCAAGAGAAGTCAAAAATCTGTACTGAGGCTTCCTCCACCCCAGCAGACACGTTTAGCACTGTCTCAGTGTAAGAAAGCAAGCTTTGGGGTGAACTGTCATGCACCACAGCAGCTCCTCATCTTCTAGTATGCTAGCATCCTTCACTGCTGCACACCTTACCATGTCCCCAGAAACCACAGCAACACAAAGCTAATCAGCTCAGACTTCACAATTTAGTAACAAGCAAAGCAGCACTAAAATATGATTTCTGACACTTGACTTACTATTGAACCTCTTTTATCTTACTTTGAAAAATCTGATTTTAAAAGCTGTTAAAAGAATCACACTTTCAATTAATGAAACCTCCACAGACCACCTAAGAAAACAAATACTTCCCAAGTCTGGCTGTCTTCTAAATCAGGGAATAACCACTGCAACAGTGAGATAAGCACAA
Organism: Ibycter americanus; assembly: GCA_035590275.1. Taxonomy (NCBI): domain Eukaryota; kingdom Metazoa; phylum Chordata; class Aves; order Falconiformes; family Falconidae; genus Ibycter; species Ibycter americanus. Next base: position 107,629,424 of record JAVJGI010000050.1, on the reverse strand, counting down.
CAAAGGTTAAGTTTTATGAAAACTACTGTAACATTCAAATAGAAAGACCACACAGACTTATTTCCCTGTCAAAAATAATGAAGTCCAGCATTTACAGGATATTTTATCAATAAAGATGTTGCTGCAACATTTTTCCTTAGAAGAAATTCAGCAAATTAAGTTGCTTAACTATATATAAAGATCTGTTCTAGTAAAAGTAGAATCACAAGCACTAAGCAAGCAACCTCAGCTTTCCTACCGATACAGTAGTAAATGTTAGGAAACTTATCTACAAAAGTGAAACATCAGCAAAACTGGAAAGACCTATTTTTTTCCTTTTTTAAAATGTTTTCCATTCTGGTATTGTAAGCAAGTAAAAGCCTATTTGCTCAAAATAAAGGTAATTAACAGCCTTAACTTCAGTGACAGTAAGGGAAACCATATTGTCAGTGTAAGGTTTTCTCTATATACTATATATACATACCTTGACCAACAATGTTTTCAGCTTAATTGCTGTTTGCCATCTCTTAACTACTGTATGATCCTTTTATGTAGCACTGAATGTGAGAGCCCTCTAATGGCTACAGAGAAAACATCCTCCGCAGCAGACCTGAAACCTACCTGCAAATCACAGGGCAGCTGCCCAGTGCAGCGGGGTACGGTCCTGCAAACCCTGTGAAGTCTGAAGGTGATTTTCTCCCAGTAACAAGCCTCTCTCACCCAGAGACTACCTTCAGAGATTTCCATGCTAGTAGGTGTGTAAAAGAAAGGAAGACATTTTACCAGTAATGTCAAAGCTTCGCAGGGATAAAATTAGAAGGGCAAAAGCCCAACTAGAACTTAATCTGGCTACTGCCATAGACAACAATTTAAAAATGTTTCTATAAACACATTGGCCACAAAAGGAGAGCTAAGGAGAATCTCCATCCTTTATTGGATGTGGGGGGAAAACAGTGACAAAGGATGAGGAAAAGGCTGAGGTACTTGATGCCTGCTTTGCCTCAGTCTTTAACAGTAAGACCAGTTGTTCTTGGGGTACCCAGCCCCTGAGCTGGAAGACAGGGACAGGGAGCAGAATGAAGCCCCCACAATCCAAGGGGAAATGGTCAGTGACCTGTTGCTCCACTTAAGACACACACAAGTCTATGGGGCTGGCTGGGATTCACCTGAGGGTATTGTGGGAGCTGGCAGAAGTGATCACTGAGCCCCTTTCCATCATTTATCAGCAGTGCTGGCTAACCGAGGACATCCCAGTTGACTGGAAGTTAGCAAATGTGACACCCATCTATAAGAAGGGTTAGAAGGAGGATCTAGGGAACTACAGGCCTGTCAGCCTGGTCACGGTGCCAGGGAAAGTTACGGAGCAGATCATCCTGAGTGCCATTATGCAGTACATACAGGACAACTGAGGGATCAGGCCCAGCCAGCACGGGAGGACAAGGCCAGACCGATCTTGAATAGGGCAGGGGAACAGGAAAGCGGCCTCCTTGACAGTTCAAACAATGTATTGGAATTTGAACACCTGACTTACAAAAGCACCAACAGGAACAGGTTGACAGCTAGAAGCTTAGAGGGCACGATGACACACACCCCGAGGAGGAGGCGTGTTGCAGACCCACAGGTGCAGTACTGCCCTACAAGCAGTACCTTTAGTATTCCACTGTATCAGAAATATATTGACTGCAGCATGCATCTTTACTGAACAACGTATTCAGAAGTTTTGAGAGCGTTTTTGTGATTTTAATTATTCTGCGAGTGCTAGAGCAGTTACTGTATGGATGAAGATACTTCCTCAGTTTCAGCTCCAACATCGTATTTTACTGCAACATTTTTAAACATAACACCCGTCCCCATTACTATACTTCCTAGAGCCTCCTAACTTTAAGATAGAAGAATGAACCACACTTCTTCCTGTTTGTCTTGAGCACCAAGTACACAGAAGTTCACACTACTGGGAAAAAAACACAATCACAAACCAACTCTGAATTTATTCACTATAGCTAAAGCCAGAACAGTCAATGAATTAAGTATGGAGAATCCGTCTAGGTTGTAGAGCCACTTAGGCAGGTTTTTGGGTTTGGTGGTGGGGGTTTTGGCGGGGGGAGGGGTTTGAAGTGCATGTTTCATCTGAAGTCCTGATACTTACTCTTTATAGGCTAGATCATCTTTTTAAAAAAAAAAAAGCACACACCACTCTCAGCTACATTTAAAGTGCCAGACATTAAAGCTTTTTAATTGTACAATATCTATCCTAAAATACTGGTCTACCAAGGCATTCCTGCAAGGAATGTAGACTGTATATGTGTTAGAGGACTTTACAAAATCTGTTCCATTAAAGCATGCAAAAGAAAATCCTGTGAAATACAATTAAGGGAAAATCCTTTTGTTTCTCTGTAGCATTCAAGGATCAGATCACCTTCATGTAAGACAGAATTTAGCATCTTTGTTTAGCACGTTTGTTTTGACAGGGAATTAGAGTCTGTGCCAGACAATCATTCTAATGGAGATCCAAGAATACCACCTGGCTGGCTGTCTCATTCCAGGAGTAATTCTGTCCGGTGGCAAAGCTTGTAAAAAGAGTATGAAAAGGGCCACAGCACCAAGCATCTCCCTAGGACACTTCCGGTAAGAACCCTGAAACAACTGTCATAGCTCCATAATACCAATTAAATGCAAGCATTGCCTTTTTCTATGTTGTCTAAACTATTTTAAGAAAATCATGTCTTACTATTTAAAAGAGACTTGCATGCTTTTAGGTCCCACACAGAATATACGTACTCTGTGCAAGCAAATGCAGATCCACACCCACTCACTGCTGCCTACTAGTTCTCAATTAACATGGTCCACTTCATTCGATAATACAAGAGGTACAAATTTGCAAGAAGCTGCAATCGTGCACCTATTTTGGAAATGCCTTCAGCTATAGCCATATTAAACAGATGTTTCAACTTTCTGAACACAAGAGATTTACCTACTGTTTTTGTGTTATGCTTATAGGGTACTTTGAAAGAACATTAAAAATCCACGTTCCTAGTTATAACTTGTTACTTTTACTGGCATATGCCACAGTGTACAATTCCCAGATGGGAACAAAAAAAATTAGTTTCCTATGGGTGAGAAATGGCTAACAAAACAAGCACAACATGATCTAATGGAACAGAAAATAAATGGCAGTCATAAGGCCTGGGCTATGCATTTCACTGTGATAAGCCTTCTCCGCATGCCTGTAAGACCACTTCATATCTAGCATCGCCACTTCATACTGAACAATCAACTCACTCACCAGATGGTCGTATGGGTAAACACTTGGTCAAATAAACATAAAATATGCACTTCATGTAGCCATCTTCTGTTTTAGCTCTTCTTTTGGTGTTGAGACTTCTCAATGAAAACTATACACAGCACTTTGTGTTTTCTTATAGCTACAGAATAAAGCCTCAAGTACATCCCAGGGCAATCAAGCCAACTAGAACATTAAGGTAAAATGAAATCTGCATTTGCAAAGAAACAATTACCTTTATCAATAAACTGACACCACAGTTTTAACAGCCTGAGCAGGCTGTTTAGGTACTTAAAGCTGCAATGGAATAGGTGTCCTGATATTCAGCAAACTCCAGAGTTTAATTGTGTAAGATTAAAAAATCTTAACACAGAGGTTAAGTATAGTCAAGCTTACTATCTTTAAAACAGTAGTCTGATAAAAACATGGCAAATTGATATTATGGGAACACTTAACACCATCTTCAGTGACATGGAACAATTCAAGCAGAGAAAAGGTTAACAACTTTGCTTTTTCAGGTTGATTTATGCTACCAGAACATTGGCACAATTCTGCATAAAGTAGCTCCAAAACCTGTAATCGTTTCCTTAGATCCATCCATTCTCTACAAACGCAACCCGCCTGCCCCCTCCCCCTTCATTCATTAACAAAATCTATCCAGAACACTCCTGACAAGCAGTCTTTGGGCACTTTCCATGCTGCAACCATATCCCCTTAAGAGTCCAGGACTATACCAACTCAGATCCCTTGTATACATTTCAGTAATATCTAGTTCTGGGGTAAGTCTTTTCCTAGCCATTACTACACTTCTAAACCCCCTGGAAATTTGAAGCAGAAGATGCAACCCTATTCAAATTTGTGTATACATTCTCAAGAGAAGCATAATTTCCCTTGTTATCTAGGGAGACTGAGGTGTTGGGAGTAGAATAAAAGCAGAGTAGAACCCAATATACAAGACTAAATGCAGAGTTTGTAGTAACTTGTATTCTCATATAGGGCAGTAAGTCTTCACTAGCTTCAACAAGTCTCTTTTATGCAGTATGTCTTTCCCAATGTAGCTTAAAGTTAACTCTAGTATTGTATTAGCACATCACTAAAAGTTCAGGAAGCCAAGTCAAAATAAAAATTTATTTCAATTGTTTCAAAATACACAACTAAAATCTACATAATTATTAAAATAGTCTTGCAGATAGTCTTTGATTAACAGTTTGCATCACATAAAGGCACATTTTAAATGCAGTGTTCTCAATTTTAACACACAGGTACTGCTAAAATTTTTCAAGTAAAAAAAGCATACTGTACTGAGTAGCTAATACAACTAATTACATTCTTGCATCTTAAGTTACATATAGGACTTTCAGGATTCTCTTAATTACTTGCACAAAACTAGTAGTAATGCTCAAGACTGCAGGCACAAACTCTCATTAATGAACATAACCACATTGATTAGGTAGTCTAAAGACAACCAGGACTTAAAGGGCTTCAGCTGAGTTACAACTTGATGTCTTCTGTTCCACTGATTAAAAGCTCAGTTTTAAAGGACAACCTCCTGGGCAAATTCTCTCTTGCAGTTTAAGAATTGAAGTAGTTAACTGGTCAGTATTAAGTCACTTAAAACTGGTTTAAGAACAACTAAATGCAACATGCAATCTGTAAAGCTCAGAAGAAAATCCACATGCAAAACAAACCAAGAGTGGTTTTCCCATATAAACTCCTTAACATTCCAGTTAGTTATCAGGGGAAGCATGCAAGTGATTAATAAAACCTGCTAGTTCAACAACTCTTACAACTTTAAACTTCAAACTACTCAAGCAAAACCAACTGTATTAAAGCAGGTAGAACAGTAACAGAAACTTCAACTTGAAGCAACATTTTGAAAAATATTCTAACTGCATATATAGTGCTAAACTCAACCGTAATAACATCAAGTTAACGAATTTAGATACTTTAAAGTCTTTGTTGATCAAACACTTTTGAGTACTGTTCTTCCTTTTCTGAAGTGATGCACCTTCCTCTCCTGGAATAGGATACGAGAAAAGACAGGGGAAAAAAACATCCTAGACAGTAATTAAAGCAACAGAAGTTTCATGAAAAGTATCTCAAGATATTCTGTATTCTATTCACCCCCCACCAAAACTGATAAATACAGCTTCTGTATTCCCTTCAGAGTGTATGTGCCTAGTTCATGTGTCTGTCCTTTTTAAAGAAGAAGAAAACCTTAAATATAACATTTATAAACAACAGAAATTAAACAGCACTTGGAACATAATCGGGAACTGCAAGTCTACAAAGACTGAACACATACAGCAAAAATATGATTACCAGCCTTCAACCTGGACTATCCGCAATGGGTACTTAACTGGAATAAAGACTATCAAGGCTCAAACTCAACATCTCCTATCCAAACTAGGGATTTGTTTGGATACCCAACTATCCAAACACTGCTCCTTCAGCAATTTGTCTCTGAGAAATGATTACACTCTACATGTCTGCAAGCTGACTGTTCAGCCATATTTTTTATGCAGTCTTGATTAAATCCACTGAATCCAGTTTCAGCACTTGTTTCCAGCATAAAGCAACTGAGCCACTGAGAGCCAAACCCATACATCTCAGAGCACGTACAAGAAAAAAATTCAAAAGGCATTCCAGATATGAATCCTTTAACCTTTATGACACCCTGTAGGTAAACAAATCAAAAATCCCCTGTGTTATAGAAATTTAATTTTGCCTTCACTACATACCTTAAAGTAGTCTTCTTGTGATACAAAGGTGTTCCTCAGACGGTTCTCAGGATTAAAGAGACAGGATACTACTGTTTGTATGCTCCTGTCCACAGACTTCTGAAATACAGTTATAGGTGGATCTACAACAACACTGATTTTCTTAGTCAGCCCACTACTAACAAGGTGGGTGTGTCACAGGGTTTACTTTGCACTGAAGATTCCACTCACCTGCCTTGCATTTCCTAAGCACTGTTCATTTGGCTTTTTATAATCTTTTAATCTTGGTAACTCATCATCACTCTTAGAACTGTTATGTTGTAGCACCTAACCAGTGACATGCCAGTACAGTTGTGGAATAGACCGACAGATGAAAAATGGAAGTCTCCTTTAGAAAATGAATTCAGAGCCAACTGTTGGCCAAACAAGGGGTCACCTTTCACAAAAGAAGGTGAAGGGAGTAAAATGTAAAATGATTTAAGTGTTTGAAGCTTGAAATACATCTGCATAAGACAGACGCAGCGCTACCTGACCTGCTTTTTTAGTACCTGCAATTTGCCCCTGTGATTCTCAGCAGATTAAGTGAAGCCTTGACACTTAAAACATTGCTGTACTTCAGAATTAGAACACAGACTTTATACAGTCCTCAGTACTATGGACAAGCACTAATAGTTTCAAGGCAACACGTGAGGCTTCTGAAGATACCCAGAAATCAGATATAGTGGATTGAGCAGCTGGCTGAAGCAGCAACTAGAACCTTAATTTCTAGGACACTAGTCAGAGGCCCTCCTCACCAAGCCCCATTAATCCTAATGTGCAGATTTCTGGGAATAGGATTTATGACAAAGAAACACTGAAGTTTGAGAAACCACTTACCTTTTGTGGACTGTCAGTAGATGACCGCATGGGCTCTGGAACAGCACACTCTGTCTGTACGAATTCTGGATCCTCAGCACATTGATAGCTTACTGAACTATAAACCTGTACAGTTTATTAAATATTGCAGTGTTTCAGTAACACTGGGAAAGCACGCACTGTTTGTTCTCCCTAGTCCTCACCTATTCATAAGCTACGCCAACTTTCATCTTCACACTTTTCATAAAGCTTCACAAGTGGGGGAAATAATAAAATAGATTAGAGCAGTAACAGAGTTCTGCTTCCTTCCAAAAAGGATATATTCTAATATGTCTTTTTTCCCCACTTCTCACTTGAGCTAACTCTCAACAATCAACCTAATTCCTCCATGTATGAGTTTCACCATCAAGCATATTAAGTAATGAAGGTGTTTGCTGAGAAATCAAGACAACCAGCAGCTAATTTCAAGAGATTAAGCACTACAGTCAAGTGAAAGAAGGGGAAGCAAATCATCTGCCACCACTACCCTTCCAAGAAGTTGCTTTTCTCTACACAGTTCCTTTGTTTGAAGCTTCCTTCATGCTAATATAACTTTTTTTCCAAGATTTATATAGGTCTAGAAAAGCACAAACCTTTTTACACTTTTTAAAAAACTCTCCCTGCCTCCCTCTGCTTACAGTGCAGTGTTGCAATTGGCAACCCAGTGCAGAGTTTCATTACAATAGCAAAGAGACTGATAAAGCAGTTACTCTTTAAGGAAACATCCTTCCAGATGCTTCCAGAGAGGACTGGCAGCTGTTACAGCAAATTTTACCGGGTTCTCAATTGCAGTTAAGCATTCTAACTTTTCAGGGGCAAGATGGTGGGTTTGGGGATTGGGATTTTTTCGGTGTGTGTCATCATCCCTCCCCAAAGTAGTCAGATTTACACAGACTTGACAGTAGTTTTCAGTTTCTTGCAACATCATTCTTAAGGATGTTATTTTTGGTAATACACAGCGACCACAACATACACCTACACTCCAAAAAGCCCTTCAACACCAAAACTGCAATTTCAAGCTGGTTATACTGCCAGATACAGAAGCCTACAGTGTTAGCCAACTGTTCCTTTCTAAGCACCCTCCCTAACCATCAAAAGGGGTATCATACCCGACCTCGTCACAACTGGGGCATAAACCACATTTACAAATGGAAATTGCGATTATCCACCAAATAGGTAGGTATAAAGCAGTAGACTGAGAGATGAAGTCTCCTGTCTTCTTATGTGCCTGTCCCTCTTTTAAGTCTGCGTAAGGAATGATACTTAGTTCTAGAAGAGCTGCCTGCTCCTACAGTCAAGCTTAAAACAACTAATGAAAACCACCATGCACACCTACTCTAGCAATTCTTTGGCTTGCCACCATTTAATTGTAAGTGATATACTACAGCTGTATCATGTTCATGGATGTTACTCAATAAAAGTTATTTCAAGTCAACAGGGTCATCTGTGTATTCCAGTGACTTGTGAGATCATTCAAGTCTGTTTCTGCCCCCATTAAATCAAAGGTAGTTCTCAGTAACAGAAATACAGACTTCTCATGAAAGATGATGCTGCTTCTCTGCCGAGAAGCTGAAAGCAAAGCTTAGTTTACACATGACTGGAAGTGAGCAGGAATGAAGTATTCTTCTAATATGATCAGAGACAGAATTTTCAGATGCATGCAGGCAGAAATACATATGCAGAAAGTTCCATTTTCTTCATTTTTCCCCCAATTTACCTTCCACACATTCTACACACATCTGCTGGGAAATGGATTGAAAGAGTATCATTCAGAAGAAAATTACATATTACAGCTTTTAGACACTGAAGAGAAACTGTACTAAATAAATACAAGATTATACCCAACCAACACAAAAATGCCTAAGACACAAAGTTCCAAAGCTGCTGAAGAAATGCACAGTATTTTTTTTCCTGTCTTGGGGATATGACCTGCAAAGTGACTGAATTTTGGGGGGGGTTTGATCATGGGTCAGTTTACACAGCACCAAGTCTGCTGGCAGAGAGGATTCACCTGTTTCAAAGAGGGAAAAGGACTCTAGGTCAGGAGTTAACAGGGCTCAATGAGAAACCTTTAAGCTAGATTCAAAGGGGTAAGGGAATAAACCCAAGCATGTTACAGGTGAGCCTGGGGTGGCATGGCAGCATTGGAGGTGAGATGGATAGCACAACTGAAGTGCATCTACACCAACAACCGAAGCATGGGCAATAAACAGGAGGAACTGGAAGCCATCATGCAGCAAGGAGACTATGACACAGTCACAATCATGGTGGGATAACTTGCATTACTGCAGTGCTGCAAGGGATGGCCATAAACTTTTCAGAAGTGATAGGCTGGGAAGGAGAGGTGGTGAGGTAGCTCAGTAAGGGAGCATTTTAACTGTCTAGAGCTTAATGATGGTGAT
>JAVJGI010000050.1:107605532-107619914 GCA_035590275.1 Ibycter americanus | reverse complement strand
TCTAGGAGGTTCCTGGAGTGTGTGGAAGATAGCTTCCTGACACAGCTGGTGAGGGAGCCAGCTAGGGAAGGTGCCCTGCCGGACCTGTTGTTTACTAAAGGACTGGTGGGTGATGTGACGGTTGGAGGCCATCCTGGGCATAGTGATCAAGAGAGAGTTTTTGTTTCTCAGAAGGAAGGGGGTCAGCAGAACTGCCACCTTGGCCTTCTGAAGGGCAGACTTTGGCCTGTTTAGGAGCCTGGTCAACAGAGTCCCTTGGGATGCAGTCCTGATGGGCAAAGGAGTCCGGGAAGGCTGGACATTCCTCAAGAAGGAACTCTTAAGGCACAGGATCAGGCTGTCCTCTCATGCCCAAAGACAAGCTGGCAGGGAAGACGACCAGCCTGGCTGAACAGAGAGCTTTGGCTGGAACTTGGGGGAAAAGGAGAGTTTACCACTCTTGGAAGAAGGACCAGGCAACTCAGGAGTGCTATAAGGATGTCATGAGATTATGCAGTGAGAAGATTACGAAGGGGAAGCCTGAGCTAGAACTCAGGCTGGCCACTGCCATAACAAAGAATGTTTTTACAAATACATTAGAAATAAAAGGAAGGCCAAGGAAAATCTCCATCCCTTACTGGATGTGGGAGGGGAACATTGCCACAGAGGATGAGGAAAAGACTGTGGTAATTAATGCCTTCTTTACCTCAGTCTTTAATAGCAAGACCAGCTTCCCTCTGGGTATCCAGCCCCGAGCTGAAAGAAGGGGACAAGGAGAGGAATGAAGTCCCCACAGTTCAGGAGGAAAGAGGTAGTGACCTGCTGCTCCACATAAGACACACATAAGTCTGTGGGGCCAGCTGAGACCTACCCAAGAGTATTGCAGGAGCTGGCAGAAGTGATCACTGAACCACTTTCCATCATTTATCAACAGTCCTGGCTAACCGAGGAGGTCCCAGTTGACTAGAGTTTAGCCAAAGTGACATCCATCTACCTACAAGAAGGGCCAGAAGGAGGGTCTGGGGAACTACAGGCCTGTCAGCCTGGCCTCAGTGCCAGGGAAGTTATAGAGCAGATCATTCTGAGTGCCATCACACAGCACATGCAGGATCAACCAGGGGATCAGGCCCAGCCAGCATGGGTTTATGCAAGGCAGGTCCTGCTTGACAAACCTGATTTCCTTCTACAACAAAGAGACATGCCCAGTGGATGAGGGAAAGGCTGTGGATGCTGTTTACCTGGACCTTTGACACCATCTCCCACAGCATTCTCCTGGAGAAACTGGTGGCTCATCGCTTGAACAGGTGTACTCTATGGTAGGTAAAAAACTGGCTGGATGGCTGAGCCCAAAGAGTGGTACTGAATGGAGTTACATCCAGTGCGCAGCTGGTCACAAATGGTGTTCCCCAGGGCTCAGTGCTGGGGCCAGTTCTGTTTAGTATCTATAACTATGATCTGGACAAAGGGATTGAGTGCACCCTCAGTAGGTTTGCAGACAACACCAAGTTGTGGGGGAGTGTTGACCTGCTTGAGGGTAAGAAGGATCTATAGATGGATCTCAACAGGCAGGATCAGCAGGCCAAGCCCAACTGTATGAGGTTCAAGAAGGCAAAGTGCCAGGTCCTCCACTTGGGTCACAACAACCCCACAAAATGCTACCAGCTTGGGGAAGGGTAGCTGGAAAGCTACCTGGCAGAAAAGGACCCTGGAGGTGCTGGTCAGCAGCCAGCTTAACATGAGCTGGCAGAGTGCCCAGGTGGCCAAGAAGGCCAACAGCATGCTGGATTGTATCCAAAATAGTGCAGCCAGCAGGACTAGGGCAGTGATCATCCCCCTGTACTCAGCACTGGTGAGGCTGAACCTCGAACACTGTGTTCAGTTCTGGGCCCCTCACTACAAGACAGACATTGAGATGCTGGAGCATGTCCAAAGGGCAGCAAAGCTGGTGAAGGGTCTAGCGCATAAGTCCTATGAGGAGCGGCTGAGGGAAGGGGGTTGTTTAGCCTGGAGAAAAGGAGGCTCAGGGGAAACCTTATCACTCTTTACAACTACTTGAAAGGAGGTTGTAGGCAGGTGGGGGTATGCCTCCCAGAAAACTAGCAACAGGACAAGAAGAAATGGCCTCCAGTTGCACCAGGGGTGGCTTAGATTGGATATTAGGAACCATTTCTTCATTGAAAGGATGGTCAAGTATTGGAACAGGCTGCAGAGGGAAGTGGTTGAGTCACCATCCCTGGAGGTGTTTAAAGAAAACACGTAGCTGTGGCACTTAGGGGCATGGTTTAGTGGTGGACTTCGTAGTCCTGAGTTAACAGCTGGACTTGATTTCAAAGGCCTTTTCCAACCTAACTGATTCTATGATTTTAAAGTCACAGGAAGCAAGTAACTTATTTGGAAGCCATCAGCACCATCTACAGTCTGTAGTGGCCTGGGAAATCATTTTAAAAGAACCGTTGAAAGGAGATAAAAGAAAAAAAAAAATCCATATTCACAGAGCAGAATATTTTGAGACTTTTCAGATTTTAGAAAACTTGGAGCAATAAGATCTGCTTAAGTCAGGATTGTGCACCAGGTCGCCACTTATTTTTGCCCTCAACTTTTCTTGAGAAATTAATTCTGTTCAGGTTAAAATTCCAGAATTCTGTGACCAGAATGTATGGAGTAACACCATAAAGCAGGTAGTTCTGTTTTGCCAGGTAGCTCCTAAAATAGCACCGTAATGTAATAGTACTGACTTACATGCCAGTAAGAAATCCTGAACAATTACCTGCTCTGTCAGCTGCTACAGATTTGTACAGACCAGATTACATACAGATCAAGTCAAACAAGTTTGACATTTTTGTAAGTATCAAGCCATCAAAACTGTGTTAATTAAGACAACATTCCAGAATTTTAACTGTGTAGACTTACCGGAGGCATAACATAGTTTCTTTGCTCCCCAGGAAGCCATTGTGGTTGAACCTTAAGAATTGGACAAGAACCAACCTTTATTCATTCATTCCCAATGCAGGCAAGTTAAGTGCTCTTTAAGAGCCACCATTTATAACATTTCATGTCTGTATTTTTCAATGAACAGTAGTTTACAGTCTTCCATTCAGCACGATAGCTTTCTCACGTGTACCTCACAGTGTTTAGCACAAGGTCATCCTTAAACCACAAATTCAACTATATCTTTCCTCTTCTCATTCCAAGTTTAAAAAATTTGAAAATAAGATTCAAGTATTAGGAAAATAATGGGAATCATAGCAGCCACACAGAAAACATCTCAAACCTCTACTTACTTCCACTTACTGAACTATTTCTAGTTTAATTTCAGTAACAGAGTCCAAAAATCACTATCAGCCAAGTGCCTTCCGAGACAGTTTTAGAGCTCAAGAGCACATCCTCGTTCTATATACATCCCACATTTACATAGTCTGATAAGACTCAGTGATTCTGTTTTAAGTAACATTAACTACCCACACTATAGCATATATGAATGTAAAACTCCTTCCCATGAGAAAAAAAAAGCACTGACCCATGTACTTTTTGCTTATTTGAAAGTTGTTTCATCAGTGCATATTTAAGAAAAAGAAAAAAAAAATCAAGCTAAAAGAAGTATGCCAAGTTATTCAACAGTTTTCACTGCATTAGAATAAAAAAATATCACTAATTTCATTTTTATTTTTTCCTACAGAACAGGAACTTAAGGAAAATAGGATTCACAGAAAGAGAACACAGATCAGACTCCAGTTAACACTGTTCATTCCATTCAAGTGTCATTAGGTATCAAACAGCCTTTCTGCTGCTGAATACTGAAGAATTACATACCTGATAGTTGTAGGCTGGCTGATATCCTACAGGAACTTGCTGCTGTACCAATAAAGTTGGTGAACTGTATGGATATGTCTGCAAATAAAGCCTTTTCTAAAAATGCAAGTTTGAAGCAAGGTAAAAGTATGATATCTGTAAAACCAGGAGCACATTTTTAGAAGTATGTAGTTACACTGTTACCTTCAATTCCTGTTTCACACTAGCTTCATCATTTAAAAACCCTTACAGATTTCCCATGGGACTTCAACACTACAGGTACCAAAAATCTTTTCTAAAAAGTAGGATTCTAAAGTGTATCATGTATTTAAAAGTCCCACATCTGCTTGTAGCTGATCTTTTAAGTCATTTCAGAAGTACAACCCATCCCATAAACTTTCTAAAGCAGACTTGAAACAGACCAACTACTGTGAAAGAAATAGACTACAGCCTGAAGATCAGTGTCCTGGAACCAAAGGCAAGCTAAGTATTAAAATTCAAGACAATTTCCCAGAACTTCTTCACTGCAAGTATTTTGACACCATGTTAACCTGGAACCTTCTCAGCTTCAGAGAATAAAGGCACATTCCAGCATTTAAGTGGATTAGTTCCTCCTACACTCCCAATAAACTTAGACAGTCAGCAAAAGTATCACTATCAAGCTCTTTGCCTTAGGAAAAAAAAAAGTTTCTGTGAGTCACTGCAGTTTGCTCATCTTCATTTGCTTGATAAAGCATACAAACCAGAACCAGTTTGCAATTAATACTGCCCTGTTGTATTGCCGTATCATATATGGTTAATACAGGAAGAGACCATAATTTGGAAAGCCTTCTATTCATAGTACAGGACTAACAAGGCCAGAAGTACTCTGTGTACACCTCAGGAAGAATGCTTATCTGAAGTACCAATAAAGTGATGTCCTGTAGGCATACTGTACTGGTCACAGCTGTTAACAGCAGATGCTGGAACAGTGTTCTTACAGAGACACAACAGCAGTTCAGAAACAAGAATTTGTTTGGCTGGGGGCAGGGAAGAAGGGTACCACAGCCAACTTCTGGTTCCATACTTATTTAAAAACCCCCACATTTTAAAGTTTGTGGTTCATTCTGAGGCAAGGCAGCAGCAGTACATCAAGTATCCAGATGCATTTATTTGATTTGTGAAGTGCATCTGTGACAAGTAACAAGATCACTTAAGAACTGTTACATAATTAAATCTTAGCTCTACCTTCAAGTTTTCTCATTCTCAAAATAAAAAAAAGGATCTCCCCTTATGAAGAGATCACATCACTAAGTAAGTTTTTCAAGGTTGTTGACATTCTTTTGAAGTCGTTTGAAGCTGGGTGCTTCGCACTGGGGAAGGTTATACAAATCCAAGCAAGTGAGGTAAGATTGGAATCTCAATATATACTCTTCAAGTTGTGTGTGCTTGCACCTTCAAAAATATTTAATTACGATTCAAAAAAATCAGTGGCATGAACAGTCTTACCTGAACATACTGTGTTACTGGGCTCATTATAGCTGGAGGCTGCACGTACGTCTCTGTATTTTGACTACCCCATACACTATGGAACTGCGGTGCAGGAGGATTGAACACTAATGGTCTGGGATGCACATAAGAACCTTGTTTTAAAGCAAAGTAAAGTATTACGACATTTTCACGTGTAGTTCATTAGTAATCTGAATTCAAGCTGCAAAAATCTTGTTTTGACTCTTAAGTCAACATTAACTGTATTTTATTGTGATACCGACCTGAGTTCTATAATCAAAACTGTACATCATACAAGTACTGAGGTCATAAAACTCAGAATTGATGTTTAATTGTAATATACATATTACATCAGATAAACATTTGCAAGGATGTGAACGTATAATTAAGAAATAGATTTGTAATACATACTTCAATTTGAACAAGTTTGTTTGTATATACTTACAGAAGTTCTGTTGCTTTCTAATCGCTGGCCCCAGTTTCAGCTTTTTGCCATGGAAGTTGATTTGTGACTGAAAGACAGGTTTATTCTGTAAGCTTGGCAATCAGTGAGGTGGATAGTTTGATATTAAAGAGACTACTCTTGCTTCTACACCACTGTATCATCCACCCACATACAGACTCAGCAGCCTCTCCCACTTCAACACCTGACGACTTTTACCTTTAGTTTCCTGCAGTGGTCCCAGCACACCCACTTGCCTACTCATCAACTCTCAAAAGCTATTATATATCACTTGTCTTAATAGCAACATGCCCTACTAGCAGTTTGCAACCATGTGTTAGTGACCGTCAGCCTTCTGGTTTCATGCATACAGATTTGAGCTATTCTTGCCACTGTAAGGATATTAATGTAGAGAGACCATAGTAGTCTAGCTTCCCTTGAAACCCTATTTACATTGCCACTTACCTTCCTTCCCACAAACTTCCTAACAGGTTTCACATTACATGTTAGAAGCTGTCCACCTAATATTAAAGGAAATGGAAGGCTGTCTAAGCACTACTGTTTACCTGCCTGTTACTGTATTTTCTCTAGAGAAATTTTCACGTGCATTCCTTCAGAACATCCAACAAACATGCCAGTATTTCACAACCTTTTTGGCCAATGCATCTATGCAGCACACAGACTAATCAAGAAAGTGAAACTGAAATATAGTTCACATGTTCCTCAAATACCCAGAGCCATGAACGTGAATATCTGAAAGACTTGCAGAACAGGGCTGGAAGCACTCCCTCAGTAGTTTAGCAATGCCTGAGACACATTAGCTTCTCATTCTGAAAGTTCCACCCAAATGCTAGTTCACACAAAAGGCAGGATTTCAGACTTTCAATGATTAAAAAAATCATACCACTTTGCCAGCACAGTATCTGGGGCTATAACAAAAGGACAGGAAGAATTTCAAGCACCCTCCGTCCCTGCAGAAGTTGAATCGTGTTCTTCAGTGAAACTGCATGAACATTCTTCAATGGATGTAGGCTGAAGTGGCATCACAACATCCTTACACTTCAAGGTCTATTTGGACTGACCGTAGAAGGCAGCCTGTAACATTCTGGCCTCTATAAGACTACAGTTTAAGTCTGGAATACAGAAAGTTGCTTTAACACATGGATTGAAGTAGATTTATGTTTAGTCAGGTACTCAGGAACTCTTCCATGCAGAACTCCCAAAAGAATTCACCTTTGGGTCTGACCTTACATTCTCTGCCAAGATGCTGACAAGAAACATGTTTGCCTACCTATGAAGACATGCATAGCACACAACACTAGCTAGAACAGGTACTCTGTTACAGTTCAGAGAGCTACATTAAGGTTTACAAATGCTTTACACATCAGAAGTGAAAGATTTGTTTCACCCCGATTAACACAAATATAGTATGAAGTATTAAAATCAGTATTAGATGCAGATACATAGTCTAGCTCGTGCAACACTAAGGTCTTGCAATTTAACAGACAACTTGCTAAACTTTCTCTCCCATTTCTGCTTAAGAAAGTGCTTTGAGCAGAAAACAGCAACTTCATTGCTGATTGTAAAAATAAGCAGAGTAATAGTGACTCAAAAAATGTCCTACGTTATCATCTCCGCACACTGATAAAAATAAGTAAGATGTGGGTGGGAAAAATGAAATATCCTGACTAGTTTTACAGGTGGGTGGGGTTTTTTTGTAACTGATCTTGCAATGCTGTTGTGCTCCAGAGCCACACAACCACCTTTTCCACCCAAGCAATGACAGCTCTGGAAGACAGGCTTCTCAAAGAAGAAGGCAGCTTTCTGTTCTGAACTGCAAACAAGTCCCCAGTGCACCAAGAGTGCAGTTACAAATGGAATCAGACCTAGATCAGAAGAAAAATACTTTCAGGCCGCACAAAGCTACAGAGCTAGACAGATGAACACAAGCATCTAGAATGATTCTAACCATGGAGAGGCTGTATCTTGCTCATTTAGATAAAACATTGTCACCACTCCATATAGATAATGCCTCAAAGTGTTTAATGAGGTTCTCTGATTATGACTTTAGCTCTAAAACGCAGATGATCATTCTTGCCCTTTTTCCACCCCCTCCAGAAGACAACAGCTTTGTAAGATGATGTCGATCTGGACATGCTTCTTCCTGACAAAGCAGTAGTTTGCACAGCCTGTACACCTTAAGTTTGCACTGAAAAGAAAATCCACCATATACCTCTGGGTCTTCCAAGACCTCTGGTATACAAAGTCACATCAGTAAGTACTACATTAGAGATACACTGAGGGAGTTTAGTTTCAAAAAAATGCACACAGAAAATCTGCAACATACATGGCTCAAATGACAATGTTACTCAAGAGGTCTCTAGAGAGATTGTTGCCGCAAAGCAAGCACTCCACACTGATGTAGTATAATAAATGTAACCCATGATAAAAAAACCCCAGGTATTCTCAAAGTCTGTCACTCAATACAACAGTAGTTTTGTCAGCATACCATGAGAGTTAACAAACAGAAAGCTTCTGAAGTCTTTTGGTAAGAATCAAGAATCTCCTGTTGGGAGTTTCACTGCTCTCCACTTTGTTCAAACATGTTCTCTTCCCCCTTAAGGAGCTGGGCATACAGTAAATGCATTTGAACATACCACAGAACGTTAAATTTGTGTCTGGCACATTTATCTGGATTTGTCTTTCAGATCTACTTCCCTATCTGACAGCTTCAGAAGCAAATGAGACTGTTCATCCTCCTGAAAATCCAAGTTTTCTGAGGCAAAGACTTCAGAGAGGGAAATAATTCAATACATGTTATTTTTGTAGTTACCATGCTTGATTTTGGGAGCAAGAGGTAAAACAGCTCTGTCAGTAGCCCGTGACCTGACGTCTATCAGAACCAAGTAAGAGATCTGGTTTTAAGTGTTAAAATTTAACGTTTCTCCAATACTGAACTCTAAGAGCAAAAGCATTGTAACAGTTTACCCCTTAACCTCCTGTGTGAACTACACTGAAACCACACGACACATGAAGAGTTACATCTTACAGTCAAGGAGGCTTAAAAATACTTGCACTCCAGGTAGCATCCAAATGCACAAATACTGCAAGACAGAAATACATACTTCAACTGCTGAGATTAAGTAAAAAACTAATGCTGTTTTCCATGTTACTGTTATTCCCAATAATAATGCTGACAGGTCTATGTATCTGCCATAAGCACAAGGGTTCTATGAAAATCATCCAATACAGAAAGCAAGCAGCCAAACACACGAGGCTTTCAAGCACATAAATGTATGAAAACAACCAGAAATACAGTGGCATGAGATGTTCAAGCACATCAAGGCTAAAACAAATTTTGTTTCTTACATAAGTAAATATACAAAGATTCTACCACCAGCAGAGATTTTTAGTAAGTTTATTTTTTGGGCAGCCCTAACTTCCCTTGTCCTAATTTACTCTACAGGGTACATGACTGTTTTCTCTGAACATGTCTCCAG
This sequence comes from Ibycter americanus, assembly GCA_035590275.1. Taxonomy (NCBI): domain Eukaryota; kingdom Metazoa; phylum Chordata; class Aves; order Falconiformes; family Falconidae; genus Ibycter; species Ibycter americanus. The sequence goes on along the minus strand of JAVJGI010000050.1, from coordinate 107,610,716 downwards.
CCTTCATGTTATCAACTTCTTGAAGAAACTTAGACAAAGAGCTTACTTCCACTATTTTTTGAACATCCACGTTGTCCAGGAAAGATACAAATCCATACCTGAAAAGAAAAAACAGGTTATCCAATAATCAGATTTTGAGTTGTTAGCCAAATTATTTCAAACAAGACCAGTTAACAGCATACACGCCAGGTACATTACACTGCATGCCAAAAGTATCAAGCCAGACATTAGTTTAAAATTCAGTATGAAAATGTATTACTGCTAACTAGCAGCATGTACTGCGGGGCCAGGTGAAAGAAACTGAATGCCAGATTCTAGAATAATATGGAATGGAAATAAGGGCTATTTTTCCATTTCAGTTATTCAAAATAAGCACTACTGTCACTATTACTAACTCAGAAAGCTTTTAAGTATTAAGATCTGAATTGTCATCGAATTTTGTATATACTATAGAGATTTGGATGAAAGCAGGCATTACAGGGACAGTGACACCAGTGGGGAAGTGATCCTTGAAGAGGTTTTCCGATTTATTTCACTGCCCCTCTAGTTTATCTAGTCTGTAAGATAGTTTCATAGCATTGTAGGAACAGTTGTGTCAGTTAATGGAGTATGCCAATTCATTACCAACACCCAGAACATACACTGGCTAATTGCACATCAGAATTCACCACAAAGACTAGCAAGGGATATAAGGAAATAAAACAAATTTCCAACTCGTGAATTACTACATATGCCTAAGAAAAAAAATGCAACTTTTTAGGATCTGCTCATAGAATCTTAGCAAAAAAATTGGACTGGAAGGAACGTCCAAAGGGTGAAACATCCTTCTCAAAGCAGGGAAAGCTTCCCCAGAACTCAACAGGCTAAGGTCCTACACATCCTTATTTATTTCACCACAAACAATTCAGAATTTTTCTACATATCAAACAGGAATTTCCCTTGCTTCAACTCTGTTCACTTAGTTTCACTCTTCACCCAAACTAGTTTGGTGGTTTTCTCTATAACTTATCCCCAAGTGTCAGAAGAGTGCAGTCCCATCGTCCTGAGTAAACCATCTACCCCTTCTTCTCTTAATCATCCTAAAATCTCTCCAGATCGTTTACTACTGTAGCCATCAGAAGAGTCCTATGACAACTGTCTGCCTAAGCATCACACAAGTTTCAAGCTTTGTTTCCACTGCTGAAGTGACAACAACCCTCTTTTTTTCCCCAAAGGGATAGACCAAAACCAGAAAAAAATCAGGTTATTCTTTGTAAGATTATACAGATTTGGGGGCAACCTAGATTTACAGGTTTCACTGTGTTAATTCACCGCAACAGAAAACTGTAGCTAGTGTTAAGGCTTAAGCATGTCAAGTGTGTTGCTAAGTAGCTGCCCATATTCTCTACAACAAAATTATGTCCACGTGAGCAGCAACTTAACTATTCATGCTCTACTCACCCTTTGGAAACACCAGTTCTGTCCGTGATTATTTTCACCTCTTTCACAGTACCATATCGTTCAAAGAAACTCCGAATTTCTGCTTCGTTCATCTAAAACAAAGAAAGTCTTGAACTTCTTCGAACACATTCAACTGTTTAGAACTGATTTAAAGCAGCCGGTACCATTTAAACCCATCTTCTACTACTACCATAAGAACTAAAGTTACTCACCTGTTCCAAAATTCTCTCCTGACACTAATACCTTAAGATTAGTAAATACACTCATTAAAAAAAATAAAAAACCAAGAGTTAAATTCCCATTTCCTTCCCACTGAAGTGCCCTATACCCAACTTAGAACAACTGAAAGTACCTTATATAAATACATATATATAATACATAAATATAAATACCCTTATATCAATTCCACCAACAAAGACTGTGTTTGGCATGATTTTTCCTTCTGGTAAAACATATCCTTGACTGGTTGTCAAACGGGTATTGTCCTCTGAGGCACCTGCACACTGGGTCTCCATGTTTGCAGACTGAAAAATTTAAACAGAAATAGAGTCAAATTATAGCACACCAAGATAAGAGAATCTTCCTATAACTACAGCATGGAACAATGAATTTCAATAGCACCTTTCCATTTCCTTGAAGGAAGTACTTGCTGCTAACAGACCATTCACTGGAAAAGAGCTGAAGTACTTATTCTAAGAAGCTTTAAAAATTTAAGTCTAGACCTAAGCTAGGCAACTTTAAGTAGCCCTGTCCAACTATATGAAGCTTCATGACCAGTGTTGCTACTACCAGCTGCACAGTGAGAGCACCAAAATAATTAATGTCAGAACACTACCCAATTCCTTTCAGACGCAAGCAAGAAACTGCGTTCTTTAAAGATGGAGTTTACTGTAAATTGATTATCCAACAGAACAAATTCCATCATCCTCCTGCTCTAAAGCCTTAAAGACTTGAGATACAAGTAAGTTTACAACAGCCTTACAGCACAGTTAACAGGGTTATACTACAAGGAGGGCAATCAGCCCTTGATAGAATATTCACATTATTCATTTTCTCAGAAAAATTATTTTGTCAATTTAACTACAACAGAAATATGAATGACTACAAACTTGCTTCTGAGTTGTCTGCACCAAAGCAGGCCCTTAAGCACACACTGCACGTACAGAAGAACGTTAAGATTATAGGCAGCTACAATCACAACGTGCTTTGCACACCCAGACTTCAGATGCACCCTTTTGGTCCTAGAGCATTTTGCCACAACCTAGGAATTATGGATTCACTCAGTGCACAGAAAGATATGATGCTCCCTGAACAAGCAATAATTCAGTTTTCTGCTCAGGAGGACAGTCCACATGCAATGCCATTTCTCATTACTGATGCTAGCAAAAATATGTTCCATACTCTGCGTAAGGTTTGATGTGTTTTACAAAGGTATTTAGAAGAACTAAAATACAACATAAGCACCATGGGCACTGCAAACTCTAGTCCCTCTCATCTTCTACTCTCCTGAATGGTTCTAGCTATGCGCCATGCTTTGCCCAGCCAGTAAAGAACTACTCTGACCAGTTCAGTGCTACTCATCCCTCTATACTGATATACTCTGAAATATTAATAAGCTTTTCCCTACTTCAGATATTCCAAACTTTGACTAAATGAAAGTAATCTGGTATTTTGAAACCTATTAATTTGCAATAGATAGCATCCAAGTTTTCAATGTAATTACTTTCATGCTTAATGCACATTTAAACTGCAGCTGTGAGTGACAAGTACTCAAACTGGACACTCAGTAAGGGAATGAGAAAATTACAAGAACCAAACTATAAACATGGCACATAATCTGCCCAGCAAGTAAAGCCAGAACTAGAGTTCAGCCCTCCAAATATGATTTCACTGTGAAAGAACCAAGTTAACACATCATTACTGAAAGCCAAAGAGTGTTTTCCCCATCTTTTACTACACCAACTCTGCACAAGTTCTAACACTTGTCACTTCAAATTAAGCTGGCTCAACAAAATTTGGCAGAAAGATTAACGTAAAGTGAACAGGTTTTCACCCAGCTAGTGTTCTGCTATTGCAGAGAATTGAATCAGCTCACTATGCTACTGGACAAGCACCAGATCCACCTCAGGATCAGTGGATGCAGAAAAGGAAATGGAGACAGAGGAGGCTTAGCCTCTTCTTCCGAGAAGTGCTAAGCCATCAGTTCACTCCAACACCATTTCATGAAACTATACCTCACAATCTGGTTCCATCACACCAGATACTGTTGCCTATGCTCAGCTTACTCACCAGCTACGCCTCCTACTGCAAATTCCCAATAAAAGTCACAAGTCAATCCTTTTCCTTTATCCTCCAAGAGCTCCCTCTACCCTCCAGTTTAGTTGGGGACCCCAGCTTCCACTTTTCTGCAGTAGTAAAGACTATGTAATAGAACAGAACATCTCTGCTGTGAACAGGAAAAGGGTAGTTATCCCACCTCCCTCCCTATCATACCACAACAGCTGTTAATATTGCTGTGCCAGTAAATCAATCCTATGTTTCATAGGAGAAATATTTTGTAGTACTTTTCAGACACAACCACTTCTGATCCAAGCTCATCCCGAGTTACGTAAACACCTGTGCTAGCGTTAAGACACAACAAGGGCAAAAACGAAGCAAGAGGTGAGGAGGAGACCACTTCCTTGGCTGCACCCCCAGCTAAGAGGCATTTGAACTGAAATTCGAGACTGCAACTCCACAGCAACCTTAATCTGACCCAACTGTTGGCTTCTACTTCTTTCCTTCTGCATCTGTTTCAGCGAACCAGGCTAAAAGAAAAGCATTCCCTTTGCTGTGCAAATTCTCTGGCAACCTAGAACAGGAAACAGCTCACAGCAGAGACACCCAGCAAGTGCCAGAACCAGCACAAGACAGTGGGCAGGCATACAGATACAGTTGGTACACGAGTCACAGATGGCCTTGGCTGCCACAGCGGTGCAGCCTTTGTTTCTCACACTAATGATGTAGGACAATTTTCAAAGTAAAAACACTTATTTAATGTTTTTGCACATTAAGTATCTAGAAGAAAAAGTAAACAGGCTACTTAGGCATTCTGACAAACTGGTCAACATCAAAAATAAACTTTAAGATCTGTTAATACATGTATTTCTTAGAACTTGAAAGAAGCTGTTGCTGCAAAATGCAGAGGTAGAAGTCTTATAGTACAAGACACAAACATCCCCTCCTTTCAAAGTTACTTTTCCAGTCTTCACTACTACAATGCAAAACTTTTGCCAATTCAAAGTACTGGCCTACCTAAAACCAATTTATTTTACCAGTACAGTGTGTAATTATTTTACTACATAATGTAGCATTATGTAAATGATTGTACTTCTGCATACGAACTCACACTGCTGCTCAATCAGTGTCCAAAGCCTAAGCCACATGAAGTTTGCACAGTCTGGAGAATCTTGAAATTGATGAATTAGCTACCCTGAAATTACAGCATCAGCTGAAGTGACCCAACCCTTCAAAAATACCCTGTGAGGTTGATTTGTCTATCCATCTCATGAACTATCCTTGAAATCAAATTTCTAGATGTCAGGGAACTTAGGGCTTATTCAAAGTTTTTTCAGCTTACCGAAATTAACAGGTTTTTCCCCTTTCTCTCATCACAAGGTAAATTTAATCAGTTTGATCTCTGCATTAGTCCAGCAAGCATAAAGTTTAAGTTGATGGCAGAAAACTGGATTAACCTCTTCATTA
>JAVJGI010000050.1:107545288-107603771 GCA_035590275.1 Ibycter americanus | reverse complement strand
CAGCCCCTGCCTTGTCTGGGGTGTCGGGGGGGGCCTGTAGGCAAAGGGTGAAGAATACTGTTGCTTTTCTCTTTGTTAGGCGATTAGGTAGGGCTATTATTTGTGGCCTTGTTGTTGAGCAGGACGAGGCTGCTGAGTGCCTGTGGTAGCTGCGTGCTCTTGTCATGTTGACAAGAACCAGCGCTTGCTTGGTTTGTTGAGGTTTGAGAGCGGTGTGTTACTGAAGAGGCTCTCGCTCGCATTGAGGCAAAAGCTGAAGCTTTTTCATCAGTGTTTTCATGAGCTAATGTTATGTAGCTCTTACACAGAGAGCTGTCTCCATCGTGTCTCTTGCTGCCTGTACTGAAAACCAACCAGCTGTCCATGCACCAGTCACCCAAGACCTTTCTAGAAAGAAACCTCTCTGGGAAGCCCTTCTGGTTCTACAATAATAAGATGCTTCTGCCAAATTTTGGAAATCAATTTTAATTAGTTCTTGGCTACTGGTATCAAATATTTAGAATAGATACTAATTTCAGAAAGTTTCAGAGAGAGCGGAAGCTTGGGGATGTCTCACCAAAATAAACGCAACCCCTGACTGGGCTAGCTTCATAAAATTTTTGGTTTATGTCAGGTTTTTCAATGGCAAAGGCACAAGAATGATACTGTATTATGATGAAAAATGGAAGTACAAAGCTAAACTGTTGATCAGAAGTGTATATAACATGTAAGCTATTTTTTCCTATGAGATTTTATTTCTTCTAATGCATAGATCTTTGTTTTGACAATGTACCAAGTGTTCACCTTTTTCAGATGCTGGTATTAATAATCAAAACTAGACTGCTGCTCTAGATACGCCTTGACCCAGAGTTGGTATAGGCAATAGCAGTAACAAAGCCCTGCTCAGAAAAGATCTATTCATGTTAACTGTAGGAGGGATTTTTTTAAAGCTAGTGGGGTTGCTGTATTATCTAAAGGTAAGCGTATGCATGAGCTTTCATGTAGCTAATGCCTGTTTACTTAGATAAAAGAGATGCTGTACAATACCCTATCAGATTTTTAAAATGTTTACTTGAAACGGCTCAGACCTTGAAAATGTGGTCCAGCAATGAAGGGAAAATACTACATAATATTTGCTTCAATAAAACTGATTCATATTTGGCCTTAAGAGTGACAACAGGGTGGTACCACTGTTTCTTAAGTGCGAAAACAGTGATTCTCCTTTTAATAACTCTTGAAACTACAACTAGTCTTAATAGTCCAAAGCGGAACAGAAGCCAGATCAGGGGTGGGCTTGATGTTTTATACCTTCTTTACTCCTCTTTTATGGCCCTAACTAGAAGTATTCTGAAGGATCTCCTGTTTGCTTTTAAGCAGAAGATAACTGTCCTGGAAGTGATAATACAAATGCTGTTCCAAGAAGAAAGAAGTCTTTACCTTTTATCATGGAAATGGTAAGCATGTCCTCTTCTAGTAAAACTAGTATGATTCCAACACAAAAGCAGAGTGGTGGTGTTACTTTAAAAAAGCAACCCTTACCAAGGCATTATAGATTGTAGTTTTTTGAGGCTATCCTCAGCTGCTGTGGACTGGGTTTGGGTCACAATTGTGTCCTGTTTTTCTTTAACTTAGTATTAGCTTCTAAAATTGGAGAACATCTGTTACTTAAAACAAACGAGAGAGTAATTTATTTTCTGCTGCCAATACATGAATCTACAAAGGGGTAGAGGGAGTGGAGTAGGAAATTGTTGTCTTGGTTTGTTATATTAATACTGCTACTGGAAGGGTTATTGGTCAATAGCTTCATTCGTTAAATGCACTAGGTAGCAGAAGAAACAAATTCTGCTATACTGTACAGTACTTTTTGCTTTAATGCACATTTAGAGTAAAAAACTGAGTATCTTAGCCAAATTGTATTCTCCTGGAATGTTATGATTTTAAGTCTTAAGTCATCTGGGAGAGCTATGATCAGTTATTATGATAGTCTCAATGTTACCAGAAAGATGATTCAGTGCTTAGCTTTCTGTCTTTCGGTTGTTTGCCCCACATCACCACCCCTTCCCCTTAGAGTTACTGGTAAATCAAAATAATTCAGGGAGTGCGTCTGGTTTGGAATCTGATAGGCTGCAGTGGGTGAGGATTCCACAAAAAAATTCTGCATAAAAATTATCAATCTGATTACAAATAGCAGAAATAGTAGTGGTTACCATCTAACAGTCAGAAGCACATGCTTTAAAGATCAGGTTAGATTTAGTCTTCCTAGATGTAGAACTAAAACTGGATAGCAAGAGCATCATACAGCATTCAAATTTTAATAGCTTTTCTCAGAACTCTTCTGCAATTTTGGGACCTTTTCTTCAGAATCAGGTTGAGTCTTTCCGTAAAACTAAAGCAGCTAACTGCTCTTAGGACATAATGGGAACATGAAAAGGAGGACATACATTCAAGCTAATAGGTTAAGAACAGTAGAAGAAGGTTTCAGTTTTTAGGCAGCTAGGCAAGCTTGCTTAAGAAAAAAATGCTGAGTTACCAAACAGGATTTGAATGTCTTTTCTGAGTTTCCTATTTCGTACTGAAGAGAAAATACCACATGCATTTCACAGCAGTCCGCTTTAAAGGATCATGCTGTATCTAGTTAAATTTTGGACAACATTTCCTTTACGGCTGTTTGCATCGGGGTAGCTATTTAAGGGGATATACCACAATGTTGTGATGAACATCTGTATTAAAAAAAAAATCACATGCTGTTATAATTGGCATTGAAATCACTCGTAGAGTTTCCATTGGCTTCAGTAAGCAAAACAGAATCTATGTTCATATTGGCATGGTAAAATCCTTTGAAGTGTAGTGGATCATTTAGTGACTGATTTTTTTATATTTTTTCCCCCGACTCTGTAAGAAGTAATTGAACACAAATAACTTACTTTAAAAAGACACAGTGAATTTCTGCATGTATAAAATTCCAATAAAATTACTTTTTTTTTTTTCTTGATTTGGATGAAAATGAGAATATTATTTTGAACATTAATCCATTGACTTAATTTTCAGTAGTGGAATGCCTTTGGGAGCTTATTTTTCTAGAAACTGCATTATTTTTAGAACACTTTAATTAGTCTGACGATAAATTTAAGTCAATTAAATATACAGGCAATAATTCAGTGAAAACTTAACATCTAAACCATACATACTTGAGTTATCCATAATCTAAGCCAGGACGATGCTGAAATCATTGTATGAGATTGTTCTGTGGTCAAGGTTATATTTAACACTACCAATTCATTGCGATTAGCCTTTAGGCATTTAAATTCTGACTAGTTCATTAAATTTTAACCTGAATAACTTTACTACTGTAGGAAGGCTGGTATGCTCTTCAGTTTGTACTATGGCATATAGCATGATTGAAAAAATTTAATATATTGTACTGATACGTAATATTCTTCATCCAAACATTTTACAAAGATGAATTATGCAAGTACATAGGAACATATGAAAATAGTTGTACGTGACTCAGATCTAAAGTCCCTCCAGTTCAGTATCTTTGTTCATGATAGCCAGCAGGAGGACTGAGGGAAGGGCAGTGAAGACAGGATGGGTATAGAGCAATTTTTCTTGATTTTATTTTCTGCTTGCACTTGGCAACCTCAAAAGCATTTCTTGAGACCCTTTCATTACTGTATTTGATAATACTTGATGATTTTTCTTGTAAATGTCTCTGGTCACTTTTTGAACTCAACTTGTACTTAGGCCTGCACCACAGAGTTTGGCACTGAGGGCCACAAGGCAAATAGGCATTGTTTGGAAAAAGTACTTGTTTGCTTAAGCTTTTCTCCTGATAATTTAATTAGAGCCATCTCGTTCATAACTTAACAACCAACATTTATCCTTTTGTCACATTTTGATGCCATTTGTGATTTTATAGGGTTTTGTCATAGCTACCTTTCAGCCGTCTTAGCTTTCAGACTGAAGAGTCTAAATGGTGTTCCCTCTTGCCTTTCCCCCTCAGGTCAGTAGCCTTCAGAATGGGTGTGTGGCCAGCTGCCTTGGCACGCCAGCCCCTCGCAGGGCAGCAGCCTCCATGTTGGTTTGAACTGGTTTGCCTCCCGGTGTCACTAACCCGTGCTCCAGCCAGGCCTCAGCTGCAGCAGGCTGCAGTCAGCACGGCCCCTCCCAGCCATTTCAGGCCCAAGGCGCCATGCTGCGCTCCGAACAGAAATCCAGAGCACTGTGGTGGATGAGACCACCGAGTCCACTGGAGCTTGGAAGTGGGTGTCTCTAGGTCTTTTCCTTACAATGACTTCCCCAAAGGTGAAAAAGTCTTAAACGCCAAAAGATTTGTTTTATTAGAACTGGTAATTAAACAGAACAAAGGATTATTTTTCTCCCTGAAAGAAAAAACCACTGAATAAGACAGAATAGAAATAAAAATTGTTTGTAAACAGTCTCCCCTGGCCATCCTATGCTTCCATAAATCAACTTTATTAAGAGGTGAGAAGCCACTGAGGTGGCTGAAACTGAGCAGATAGGCAGGGACTGCTCTGAATTGTAACAAATCGTACACATCTCCTCTACTCTCAAGGAAGAGTATTTCTGTTGCAAGGGAAGTTTGAATATCTCTCTGCTTATTAGTTTCTTGGGTGTGCTGCAGGTTCTACTACCTTTTCTCTAACCCTACAAACCGAAAACCTTTATTCCCCCAGCATGGTAAGGAGTGTGAGTTGCTTGCAACAACAGGAGCTGTGTCACTTCCTTCAGGGAGATTCACCTTAGTTCCTCTTGTGTTAAAAGAACGAATGTAGACGCTAGAACAGACAAATAGAACAAATACTGTCTGTCATACAGGTTTCACTGTTTGATGGCATTATTAATGTCAATCTTGTCACTTCCTTGCAGAGCATCACCCTTCCATCTGCTATAGAAGAAAGGAAGGAGAAAAGCAGCACTCTTTAATGTTTTTCTATGTGCTTTAGGGTGGGATGCCAGTCTATATGGAAACATACACCCATGGCTCAGAGAACCTCTCAACTCTCTGCCTTGGCCCTGATGTAACGCATCTTTTGCCCAGATATCAGCTTCTGAAAGATTTCAGTGGGCTTTTGAGCCTAATGGGTTCTCACATGGTACATTACATCCTGTAGACAGTTCTTTCTGGAGAAACACTAAAAATCCCCCTGCAGTTCGGCACTATTGAGAATGAGAATGTTTATCCTCTTACACCTCTGAGTCCAAAGATACTTTTTTGCTTATACCATTTGGACACATTCTTTATGGCCTAAATTTCAACCAAGATGTCAGCAAAGCAACAACTTCAGAGTCTGCGTTTTATATTTGATGAAATAAACCCAACAATTTGGTTTTTATCATTTTTCATTTTTATAAAAATCATCTACTGAAAAGGATAGAGCTGGGAGATGGGTAATGGTACTTTTCAACCTCCTCTTACACAAAATCCCAATTCAAAATGCTATTTACAGTATATGTTATAAATACCCTGAGCTTTTTAAGTTTATTTCTGACCACATACTAAAAATCACATAGGCATTTGACACAATTGAAATAGTGGGCTGCAATCTTATGTGCATATCCAGACTCTTGTACAGCAGTGTATAAATTTGGGAAACCCCAAAAGAAAACTTAGTATATTGAATCTGCAGATGTCTGTTAATATTTTGAATCTTGGACAAATCTTTCTGATTTTGGGCTGGTTTTATCTATGGCTTAAAGTCCACAAGCTTCTTCTGTATCTTGTGATCTCTTAGATCTATTCATCCTGATTTCTAGCTGAAGGTTTTGACTTCCTATTGCACTGAACTCTGCCTACTGGGATTATTATTCTCTTAAATCTAAGCAAACTGCGTTCTACCTTCCCTGAGAGTTTCCATCCTATGCACTGACGCTATGAAGAAGATGGAAAACCAGCAGTGGATCTTTGCCACTTTTGCTCCTGTAAGGAAAACGACCTCTTGGTACAAATACGCAGCACCGAGTTCCTCACATCAGTGCTGACTGCCGCATTTGCAGACAGTAGGTGAGATCCCACACTCTGATTTTGGAAGCAAAATAGCTGATCCATACTTTGGGTAAAAGGGCTTATAACACTGGTTTGAACTCTTGCTGCTGCCCCATCAGTGCTGCCCCAACAAGATGCTCCCTTCCTGCTCAAACAAGGATTAAAACTTCTGTTGCTTAGGAAGATGTCCCACCTGTCATATAAGAAGTCATGGGAAACCTTTCCCGTGTCACCAAACAGCAGCATTTGGTATGGCATGAGGCTGAGTTTATTTATGGATGCCATTAGGCTGACATCTTCCTGACTGAATTGAGAAGGAAGAGGACAATGAATGATATTTATCACCTGCTGAGCTCAGTATCAGAATGAAATATTTACAGCAAACACTGCATTTTTGGCTTGTGTTCTCCTTTCTTACAGAGTTAAACAGTAAACAGTAGGATAGTTGAGTTGTCATTGGTTACTTGAGAGTTAACAGCAGATTGAGTGAGCTCTTTAACAGCTATTAGACCACTAATTACAGACCTTTTACTAACAGTACTGAATAGTTGAGGATTATTTGCATATGACTGTCTACAATTGACAGGTTTGCCGGTAAACCTGCTCTTGCATCAGTAATGTCAACAAAGTCTGATGATGTAAAAGCAATTCATGGCTACATGACAAATGGGTAGAAAGGCCCATTTGCTGAAATAGGCTGAGTTCCACTAGAGGAGAAATAAGATATGTTATCTAAGTTAATGGGAAACTACATTTGCAGTAGAACTCATAGCTAAGATGTATATACTGCCAAAAAACCCCACAAATGTTGCATTCAGTCTGTATAGCAAACGTTATGCCAAAAATTTGTGTTGTGTAAGTAAATCCTACAAAATCTTTTGCAAACTTCAAACCTAAGCCTGTTTTCAGAAGCAGCTAGAATTCTCCAGGAAGGACAGTAACACCCTAAACAAGCTTTTGCCAAGGGGAGCCAACAAATATGTCTAGATAGTTTCTGGTAATTAACTCCCTGCAAAGTGCGCTTGATTTGAGAGAGATACAGTTTTCTAAATCCCTCGCAATCTTCTGTCTACCAGGGGAAAATCATATATTCAGATAACAAATATGAAATATATAGGGTGTTGACTACATAGGGGTTATCATTGTGGTGGATCTCTCACAAAGCTGATGGGTGTAGTGTTATAAAAAACAAAGTGCACTTTAAATTCCTTTTTTTTTTCTTTTTTTTCTTTTTTTCTCCACAGGGGCACAATATCATTTGGTTATCTGTCATCTGAACAGGCAGCCAAAATCGTTACTTTTCAAGCATTCAGAAATGTTTGATTCAAAGGAAACAAAGAAGAGGAAATGGTAAGTACTGAGAATGGGCTATGTACAAGTATTATAAATGTACTATCAGTCTAGACATACATTATGCCAAAAATATTAGATGGTGATCCTATTGTGTTATCTGCAATACTAGTCTTTTGGCTTACGCTCTCTGAATCCCTTCCTGGAAAACTTCTGCATGGGCATTTTCATCTTCTTGCTTTCCCCTTCCACTTCAACACCAATGTGCTGAGGCACCTCATTCCATCCTTTGTGTCAGGACAAAGCCAAGGTGATGTGCATGTGTGTCAGAGTTGGATGGGACTGTTGCTCTGGCGTACAAGTTTCTTTATTGCACAAGAGAGGAAAAAAGAGAGGTTCTAGTCCTGTGTACTATCTTTTGCTGTAATCTTTGTCAAGCAGTTACTGCAGACTATGAAACAGTCCTGACCCTCAAGTAAGATCAGATTGTTTATGAAGTGAGAGAGACAACTACAAGGCCTAAAACCTAAAAGCCCTTCTGAAACGTAAGACTTCTGTGTCTTTTCACTATGGTGTATTTCCTTTTATTTTTTTTTTCTACACCTATTGAAAAAGGTCCAAGTATTACTCATTACTAATCAATATTTTTTGATCAGATATTTAATTTAAGATATTCTTACGAGGAGATCCCTGCAGACAGACTTCTACGCCAGCACAAACCTTGTGAATTAAAGCCTACTGATTTTTTTTTTTTTTTTAATGCTATTTGGTCACAAGTAATTAAAATAGTCTACAAATGATTCTGATTAATTTCATGTACTGGCAACTCTTGTTCCTGAACAAACCAGTTTGTGTTAACTAAAATGGAATGAGGCACTTCTGTAATAGGAATGGCCCCATATGGAATTAATCAGAAACAGTTCTATGTGTAGAAAAACCTTAATTAACATTTGAATGAGTTTCATTTCCAGTGTCATTGCTGGAATGTATATTTGGATCTAGATGTATAGATAGGATACTAAACTACTTGCAAATTGAGCACTAAATCTTTGGTTTAGAGTTTTTCCCAGAAGTCATGATGACGGGAGGTTTTTTTCTTTCAAAAATCTTATTATATATTCATGTGAAAACAAAATTAGAGCAAGAATGTTTTCACATTTTTAGTCAGTATGTTAACGCTTTCTGATTGTACATAACATGAGTAACACTTTCCCTTTTTTAAGTTTAGGTTCTTGATTTTGCTCAAAAAATAAATAGTGCAAACCTCTTACACGCTGTAGTTACCAAAATGACTCTTAAGTAATATTGAAAGTTCTGGAGTAAATTTTCACACTGTAACTTTCATTGCCAGAATGGTTGGAAATGTCTTTATTGAGGTAAATTTATAGATGAGTATGTTAATAGCTGTTTTTGTTTATATAGATACGTTTGGTGTCCTCCCTGAGCTGTTTGGTTTAGGAGATAAAGATAACATCATAGTCTAGTGTTTTGGTTTATACTGGTAATTAAAGTCTCTTCAGTTTGAAATACAGTACAGTCCATACATTTTAATATAATAGTATAGTAAATCCCATCTGTTGTATCTGTGAACGTTACTTCTATCAGTGAAATGATACCAGTTACAGAATAAAGAAGGATGTCTAAGACTAAAAAAGATGTTTTGTCTTTTAATTGTTTCTTTTGAGTATTGACAAGCAGTAATGTAACTAGATCTTTGAGAATTTTCATTTTTTTTTTTCTGTTTTTCTTGAATATTAATGTTTTTTCACCATCTGTCTAGGTTTTAGTGTTAGTCTTCTGTTGAAAGACATTTCTTTGTATTCAGTTAAAATCGTCATTTTGTATGTATAACTAATTCTCTCATTAGGTTTTTTAATGGTATCTAGAAAACCACTAGTCAGCTCTGATTTACCACAATAACTTGTATATAGTAAGAAAGAATGTAGTACTGGAGAACAAAGCAGATTCCCAATACTTCTGAGTGCCCTTTGTATATAAAATGTGTCCACAATTCCATTAATTATGTTTCTCAAAAGAAAACAGTCTCCATTTTATTCTCAACTTGTAATATTTTCTTTCCTTCCTGAATAGAACTGATGTCAAGGATATTTATATCAAGCCACATGACTGGTGTCCCCTGTTGGTGTGGCACCGGACTTAAGAAAAGTTAAGAAATGCCTTTTGTCAGGGGAAAAAAAGGAGGAAAGCCCTCAAAATCTTGTTTCCAAAGTGAACTGTTTGTTTCCTTATTTAGTGGAAGCACCAGGTACCTGCTCAGAAAACCCTTGCTTAACTGAATTGTCTGAATTAAAGTTTCACAGTTTTTCTTTTGTATCCTCCATTGCACAGGCATTCCTTGACTTCTTAATCAGGATTATATGAGGTATCTGCTTGAAATTAGAAGCTTTCTGTAAGAATCTGAGTATTCATAACTTTGTTGTGCCTACAGTTTTTCAAAACATGGATACCCCCCCACAGTTGTCACAATAGACTGGAAAATATTTATACAGAAGAAAATAAGTGGAAGTGACCATAGCCACAGATGGTGGCGGTGCCCAGAAAGCAAGGCATTGGACAGTGGACTTGCATACTGGGATGATGGTACCAGGCAAAGCTAACTCAAGTGTTTAGGCCTGATACCAGTCATTATGTATAATCAAACAGGTTGTACGGTATTTGAGACTTTTTTTTTTACAAGTTTCTTGTAGCATTAGAGCTGCACATAAAATGAAGATTGAGCTACAAAAGCACGCTATGGAAATTCTGTCCAGGACTGTGAAAATAACTTACATTCTGACCCAAAAGGTGCTGGAAAGCCACCAAATCAGGGATTTGTCATTAAAGCAAGTAAGAATGTTGGAATTTTACTCAGAGCTACCTACAAAAGTTCATGTAGCCCTGAGATGTCGTAGAAACTTTTTTGAACAGTGATTTGTTCAAGAAAATACTCTGTGTTAAGACTTAGTATGAAATTTAAAATAAAAAAGGGAGTGGGTGGGAGAGGGATTTAAAGAACTCAGTACAGGTGGAATTGTCACCTGTAGTCCTTCCTTACCTTTGGAAAGAGGAAAACAATGAAAACCAATGAAATTTTAACTGGCATTTAACTTGCCATTGTCTGCTGATAGGCAGAAGCATGTGAATTTGGGCAATATAATCACCTCGTCAGCCTTTGGAAAACTCCAGTTCTTTACATACCTGAATTGGAGACACTCAGAACTGACTTGTAATGGCAGTTGCTGAAAAATGTTATTTACAGATCTAAATCTTAGCTTCAGGTGTTTGCTGCTGTGAATGTAGATTACTCCAGATTGACACTTTAGCAGAGTAAAGCTTGAGAGAAATTAAATTGCGTATTGTGTTACTGTTAACATCACTGGAATCTTCTCTCCATTGCCTGCACACGTTGTTGTCCATCCTCCCAAACCTTCTGTTTATCTCTTTGATCCTGACATGCTTCAGCTTTCTTATTAATGAGGTCGTTTCTCAGTCTCGGTTAAAGGAAGATAGGAAAGGAAGTTATATGTAACAGTTCATTTTGGAAGAAAGATTTTGAGAGATTTGCTTTTTATTTCCTGTGTTCATTCACTTAGTCGCAGTGACATATTTTCTGTCAATTTTGAATTACTCTTTTATGGCTATTTTTGTAGAAACCTGTAACAGTCCTAAAGACAGTATCTAGCCCATCTGCTAAACACTTTTTGAATATTGGATCCAGCTTAGTTTCACTCTGTGTGACTAGTGACACAGTGTACTGTTGTGTAAAGATAGCTGAGTTGGCTCAAATGTTATTTGCAAGAGCAGAAATGATCTAACCAAGTTGGTGCAGAGCTTTGAATAATAACTGCTGTAGTTGGAAGACACCAACAGTGAAGTGAGGACACCGATTTGCAGTTGAAGGGAGACTGTTCAAAGAAGGCTGAACCCTATAAAACTCATTATCTTATAGAAAAGGATAAAGTTTAGTGATTTGGCAATACCGACAGCCATGTAGTATTTATTTTCCGCTGCCTTGCAAGGCTGTACGTGAATCTGTGGAAGTGAGGACTCTGACATTTCCTGCATCCTGCACAGCAGTCATTGCTCTGACGGCCCCAGTAAACATTTTTGCGTACATATGGTTTCCACATATACAGTTGCTTTACTCATTGCTGAAGCTGAATTGCCTCTTTCCAAGCCAAGCTGCTTACAGTTAGCTTGGTCACTTCTGTCATACTACACATGCATTTAGTGCTGGATACTGACTTCTTGTCATCCAGATAGTTCTGTCATTGTGATCCTTGTGTATGACTGGGCCTTGGAAGCAAATCTTGGTATCTTACTAGTGATCCTGTCTCGTATTTTTATAATATTGACATCTCAAGCATTCAAATCATAGTTTAGGTCACATGTAATCATTATATAGCTTAAAAATTAGAAGCTTGAGAAAGAGACATATTTCTGGTTCTTTTTGTCTGCTTTCTTGTCTTCCAGTGCTTTGGATTTGCATTTGCAAGCTTTTTTTAGCAATCAAAAATTAGAAGTTTTCGGCCAAAATGAAGTGTTCAAAATAATATATTAGGCCCCCCAAAATAATTGATTTTAGAAGTATGACATTTTATAAAAATACGTTGGTGTAGATTTCTGTGTGGGTGTCAAGCTTTTGCTGTGCATGTACTTTATATTTTGGGGGCCTAAATGGCTAATAATCAGACTGGAAAGTTGTGTGGGTTTTTTTTAATTGAGAAATTTAACATTCACATGGTTTTGTTAGTTTGAAGAACAATAAATGTGCCACCTGTGACAAAATCTGCATCTGTTACTTCACTGCATTATCTTGATGCATCTACTTAGTATCTGGTGTACCCTCTTTACAGTAGAGCAAGGGGATCTGAAAATGCCTGTATGAAACCCTAGTGAGATGAAATTAGTTTCAGAGAATAAAAATAAGATTTGCAAAGTGAATTATGTCCTTTCTGGATGTTAAAATACTGTATCTGTTGCAGAAATTAAGTTCTGTCTACATCTAGTTATTATACTTTACCATGATGATGAATATCCTAGAGGTGCCTAAAATAAAGTTATAAACAGTTACACATTATTTTAATGTTCATGTGCAGAAAGCAAAGGAATAGCTGGCAGATGCTCACTACTAAATATTGTTGACCCCTGTGACATTTTACTTTGACCTTGTGTAGTCTGCACGGAAGCATTGGAAAGGTAGCTTTTCCACTTCAACAGCTGATTATGTAAGTCAGCGACAGAAAAGACTTAGTAGGTCAGAATGCTCCTAGTTAGGGAAAGGAAATAGAAAAGCATAAAACATACAAGGAATTGTATAAGAAAAGTCTTGAACGTGATTTTAAAACTAGAAGCTCTCAAATATTTTCAGCCCTAGGTCTACACAAGCTATTTGCTGAGAGAGCTAACATTTCTATAATAATTTCATCAAGCACTGACCTTAGACAGCTTGCCACACTTGCAGTCCAGCATTAAAATGAGCTGAGATCCTTGACTAATAATGTTAAAATAACACCCATGGAAGTGATGCTACTCAGGCAATTACTGATGGACTTTTGCCTAAAATAAAAATAAAAATAAAAATAAATTTACTTTAGTGGTTCAGTTAACATGACTTATTGTTCTGCATTTGCCATTCATTGTAAAGCCTTATTTTCTTAATTATAAAAATTCCATTATTTGTATAGGAGTACTTGGGTTGCAGCAATCCTTAGCTCCACATGTCTAGCATTGGCAGGGTTTAAGTGCACGTGTGGAGACAGAACTTCAGGTGTCTTCCAGAAATGCATCTGTGAAAATGTAGGATTTGAAATACATACAGAGTTTGGTGGGTGCCTGGCAAATTTTGTATCTAAATTCTGCCAAGATCCTTGCCAAATCCCTCTGTAGGTCAAAGTGAGCATTTAAGTAAAATATAAGTTTTGCTGAAGGTATTGTCACGTTGCTCAAGCATCCACATGAGTAACAGGGGTCCCAGGTGGGCTTATATGACACACGTTGAAATACGTTCTCTTGTAGTGCTCTTGGTATGTCAGCTTGTTAGTTCTTAGGCAGTGCATTTCGCATGACATTTGCCTCTTTCATTGTAGTGCTGTGGAGTGGGACTACAAATGAAGCATGAGTATGGAAAAGTTATGTATTCCCTCTTAGGTATTCTAAAATATGGTCCTTATGCAAAGAAGCAATAAAAAGTTAGCTTATTACCTAATATGTTCTTTATTTCTATTACAAAAAAAGTAATATGCATTTGTCTGAAAAAACTTGAAGTGGAAAGCTATGACATTATGTCAGTCTCCCCTCATTTACAGTACCATAGTGTTGTGGTTTAACCCCACAAGTACCACAGAGCTGCTCGGTCACTCCCCCCCGGCACCCCCCCCCAGTGGGATGGGGAGGAGATTGGGAGAAAGGTAAAACTCGAGGGTTGAGATAGGAACAATTTAATAATTGAAATACAATAAAATAATAATTAAAAAACCCCACCACAATTGTAATGAAAAGGAGAGAGAAGGGTAAAGGTGTAAAATCCAAAGGGAAGGGAAAAAAAACAAGCGATGCACAATACAATTGCTCACCACCCACTGACGGATGCCCAGCCAGTCCCTGAGCAGCGATCAGCAGCCCCTGGCCAGCTCCCCCCAGTTTATATACTCAGCATGACGTTCTATGGTATGGAGTATCTCTTTGGCTAGTTTGGGTCAGCTGTCCTGGCTGTGTCCCCTCCCAATTTCTTGTGCCTCTCCAGTATTCCCGCTGGCAGGGCCTGAGAAACTGAAAAGTCCTTGACTTGGTGTAAACATTACTTAGCAACAACTAAAACATCAGTGTGTTATCAATGCTGTTCTCACACCGAATCCGAAACACAGCTCTGGACCAGTTACTAAGAAGAAAATTAACTCTATCCCAGCTGAAACCAGGACATGTAGATTGTAAGCAGTGGTAGTTTTATGATGTGACACTGATTGTAAAGTGATGTCCTGATCTGCACAGCCTGTTTGGGAAGTTGTGGCTCAGTCTTTGCCATCTTTCTCCCAGGTCTGTCTCCCAGAGATTAGGATGGGTAGCTGTTGGCTTCTTCACTCTGCCGGTGAGAAGGTGAATAGACAAAAGGCTGTAGGCATTTTGATAGGCTATACTGTCCCTCGCTTCTGAACTGATAGGGTTTTCATTTCGTATAGTAGACAGAACATCTGTGTCAGACACATGGGTGTGAAAGAGGTGTGATCCCAGCAGGAAAGTAGGTGAATGAAGTGGTGCTTTTGAAAAAACCACATGTCAAGGAAGTCATCAGTGGGGTCCCAACATCAGCATGCTGCAGCCTCCAGCTTAGAATGATGCCAGGCAGATTCTGCCCTCCCAGGCATGCCCTGACTTCTGGCAAGATCACATTGATGAGGAAAAGGTTTGAATATCATGATACTTAGTAATATGATTTTATATTTTGATACCAATTTTGTGAGGGATTCAAACAATTGCCTCCAGCAGCTGTGGAGAATGTTAAAAAATGCAAGACAGTACATCAGAGACATTCTGCATCAGCTTTTAAGAGGGGGGGAAAAACTGAAAAAAACCCCCATGAAAATGGGAAAACAAAGGTTGGAGTATGTTGTTCATTAAGGGAGAACTGATGCAGTTTTGAATACCAAATCGGTATTGTAATGGGTAAATAAGATAGTCTCACACATTTTAATTTTTGTTGATCTTACCTTGCAGTTCAACTTAAAATTCTTCAAATGTCCATAAATCAGCTGCTAAAGCCCTTCTAGTGACAGTATTTAAAGTAATTTTTTTTGTGGCAATGTCTTCTTTTTTAAAAATTCTGTTTATATAGAATGTATGTAGTAAGCATAGCACACAGGAGGCCACAGACCCTACGGCAGTATGAAGACCAACAAGTATCCCTTCCCCATAAACTGTGGGTCAGTTTTCAACTGAAGACAAAAGGTATCATCTTGATTTTGGACTCTGTAACACTAGCAGCTGGATTATTGAAAAAAGCACAGTTCTTTTGGAAAGACTGGACATTTTGTATGACAACCCCTGTGAAAAGCCGATCTTAATCACATGCCTAATTGATGGTTGAGCTGTAATGGATATCTGATGTTGCTGCTGCCAACGTGGGCCACTTCATGAAAAATGTCCTGTCTCCCATGATATTAGACACTGCTAGTTGACTTCTTAGGAAAAAACAAATAAGCAAATTATTTGAAGGCATGAAGAAAGCATTAAAATGTATGTATTTAACTTCTGTAGTTGTCATGTTAAAAAGTAGCTATAATGCACCCAGCATCTGGAAACTCTGTAGGGAGGGTTCATTTGCCTGTTTTTAATGAGACTTAAAAGAGTCACTTCGATTTGGGTATCAAAGATATGAGTTTGAGTTCAAAACTGGATTTGAATTGAAAGACAGCCCATACATTGCTGTATTGAACCATAATGTGAAAATAATCATGGAATCATAGAATACCAGGTTGGAAGGGACCTCAAGGATCATCTGATCCAACCTTTCTTGGCAAAAGCATGGTCTAGACAAGATGGCCCAGCACCCTGTCCAGCTGAATCTTAAAAGTGTCCAGTGTTGGGGAATCCACCACTTCCCCTGGGGAGATTATTCCAATGGCTGATTGTTAAAATTGTGAAAAATTTTCCTCTTGTGTCAAATCAGAATCTCCCCTGGAGTAACTTGTACCCGTTACCCCTCCTCTTATCCATGTGACTCCTTGCAAAAAGGGAGTTTCCATCTTCTTTGTAGCAACCCTTTAAATACTGGAACATGGTGATAAGGTTCCCCTAAGCCTTCTTTACTCAAGGCTGAACAAACCCTGTTCTCTCAGCCTTTCCACATGTGGCAGGCTTCCCAGTCCTTTGATCATCTTTGTGGCCCATCTCTGGACGGTCTCCAGCCTGTCCTCATCTTTTTTGTATAGCAAGGACTAAAACTGAACACAGTATTCCAGGTGTGGGCTGACAAGTGCTGAGTGGAGTCGGTTAATGACTCATCTCTGCTGATGTTGCCCTTGTTGAAGCAACCCAGCATCCTGTTGGCTTGCTTTGCCACAGCAGCACTCTTTTCATTCATACTGAGCTTGTTGTCCACTGGACCCTCAGGTCTCTTTCCATGGAGCTGCTCCCCAGCTGGGTAGATCCCAACCTGTGCTGCACTCCTGGATTTTGTTTTCCCAGGTGCAAGACCATACGTTTGTCTTTATTGAACTTCATAAGGTTCTTGTTAGTCCACTCTTCCAGCCTATCCAGATCTTCCTGTAGGGTGGCTCTCTCTTCCAAAGTGTCTACTTCCCCACTCAGTTTGGTATCATTGGCAAACTTCATGAGGGTACACTTGATCCCATCATCCAGATCACTTATGAAAATATTAAACAGCGTTAGGCTCAATATCGATCCCTGGGGGACACCACTTGTGACACGTTGCCAGTTTGAAAAGATCGGAAAGTTTGACATAAGCAAAGTCATTCTGAGTTAATGAGACTGAATCCCTCCAGAGTAGTTGTGCAAAGTTAACTATTCCTCCCTACAGTAAACCCTGCAGTACATACACTGTACAAGTCCTGGAATATATTTACATAAGGTGAACAGAAGATACATGAATATATTTTACCTATGTTATTTATTTGTTTAGAGAACTGGAGGGCTTCTGTGTTTGTCTTCTTATCTCATCTATAAATGGCCTATAAATTTAGCATTCAGATAGGTACTTACTTTTTAAGGATTTTTGTAAGTTTGTTTCTAAAAATATTTTTCTCACATAAGAAGTTAGTGAATGACCTGCTTCAATAACAGGATTGTCATGCTACTATACTGCTTCATAAACTACAAGTACTTGTGTGTTTATAACCCATGCTAAGTAGTCCATGGAAAAATTAAGTTTCCTCAGCTTTAATTAAAGTAGAACTACCAGAATTTCAATCACAATTTGAAATTTACTTAAATGGAATGAAGTTTTATTCCTACTTGTTATTGTTTAGACATACTAAGCTGACTTTAATCTGTTCGATGTGTTTTACCACTGTTTTTAAACGATTAAGCTGAAGCACTTCATAAGAGGTGTCTACACTCAAGGTTTCTGTCATAACATCTCTGCCCTGATTTAGAAAAAGCTGTTATTATTATTATGTTCCTTTCAGGAATTACAGTTTTACTGTGGTGGTACAAACCTAGTGTATCTATGCTGAAAGTGCTTTGATTTCGTTGACTGATATGCTAATACAGATGAACTGTAGATAGAATAGTTGTTGCACTTTGAATTAATTTCCAGTTTAGAATAGTTCATATTTAAACCTTAAGAGCTGAGTAAATTTGTTCATCTTCATTAAATTAAAAGTGTATTTTTAATCTGCATGATCTAAGTAGAAGAACTGTTTTTCAGAACTCCAGTCTACATAGCTAACAAGTTGAAAACTGTTGGGTAGTCTAGTTTCTGCTTTCCTAGTTCATATGAGAAAAGTGAATTTTGTGTCTTCAGTAGAACTTGATCTCATCTTAATTACCATGCTAGTTCTATACTACTAAGGCTTACTGGCACAATGTTATGCCAACACAAAAACTCTGATAGCTTGTCAATGTTGTTTATGCAGGTGGTCTCCAGAAAGAAAGCGCTAGTGTCCTGCATTGTCACAAGGAGTGCATCTGTGCTAGATTACTGGAGTGGTGGAAGTTCTGTTATAGGATAGCTCTTAGACAAATTAATTTGAGAATGTGAGGAAAAGACAAATGCCATGTTGCATTTGGAACAAGTCTTCGAGTTGCAAATAAACCCATATTATTCCAGTTTATTTGAAACTGAAATATTCAAATCAGCAATGTAAATGGTTTATCTAAACTGTCAACACCTATTAAAATACCAGGAAAATGGTGTTAATTACAAAATTTAATGTTGACTTTAACCAACATTTGTGTTTTTTACTTTAAATTGAGGCTTGTTAAAATATATGTGATACTAATAGTTCCGATACTGATATTATGGTTACTGAATAATCACAGCCTTACTCAAATAAAAGGAAAATGGATTTTTGACTCAATTGTATATTCAGCTTTGCTGGGTATTTTTCCTGGTGGGTTCTGTGGCACTGGAACATTACATATAGGATCTGAGTTGGACCACAACAATCCTCTGTTGCACAGATGCCATGACTGCTTTTTATTATCCATAGTTAAGGAGAGAAAAGAAATTTAAGTGACAGTGGTTTTATCTTAGTGTTTTCAGACATGATTTATTTGTTTAATTGTAGTTTTTGTTAGCTTTTCCAAAAGTATTGAAGCTGTCTTGCTACACTTTTCCAGCTGACTTAAATCCATTCACTGCTGTAACCTTGTATACAAGCTACTTTCATAACTGCGTGAAACTCTTCTGTAAATCAAATCAGTGACAAATGAGTGCTAGTCAGACCAGAAGCAGAACGACCCTATTTTCTGAAACTGTTCAAGAGGAAGAAAATTCATGGTCAAGATGTAATTTTAAGGTAGCTCCATTCTGGCACATGGAAGACAAGCTCAGGGCTTGTTTATGATGTAGTGTCTGCTGAGAACACAGGAATGAGTGTATGTGAGTGAAAGTATGAACAACTCTCTCTACAGCTAAATTAACCTGCAGAGTAGACTACTCAAAAAAACCTACCGAAAAGCTACAAAAGCACTATGCTTTATAGTCTTTCAGCTAAGATTTTTGCTGTTTGATTTCTGTGCTGGAGCAGAAGTCAGGAAGGAGAACAAAAGCAGCCTTGGTGCCCATTAGCTGTGCCAAGGAATGGACAGACCAGTGTAATCTCATCTTGCCCTTTATCTCTTTAACATCCTCAGGGGGGGAAAACCAGCAATATCGTTGCAGCACTCACACAAGAGCCCTGTGCTGTCCGAAGACGTCTCTGATGGAGGCATTTAAAGCCTTTATCCTTCATATAAAATTACCTGAGAGCACAAAATCTGAACTTCCACATTTTGTCTGGCATTATGATTATGAGCCTGGTTTTCTACACTTTAGGCAGGTTATTTTTTCACTGAATTTAATGGGAGAGTTACCAGAGTTAGAAATTATACAACTGGATATGGAGTTACTCCTTCTGTCAGTAATTAAAGACTTGAACCACTAAAACTTCACTGATTGCAGTGAAAATACATTACACTGGCCAGTAACAGTGTAGGTGAGAAAAGGATCAGTATCTGCATGTTTTCTGCTATGTGACAGTACAGAAATCAGAGCAAAAGAACATGGAATAAAAATCCACCTTTTTGTGTTCTTTCAGTTTTTTTAACGTATTACTTGAACATGAAGGAATGGGGAGAGAAGTATTATGCAATATAATCATTGAAGCATTTTTATTTTTCTAGCTTATATGTATACCTCATGGGAGAGATGAAGACTTTTAATCTGTTGTACCACTTACTCAATTTTTATGTTCTTTCAACTGTTACAGTGTTAATTTGTATTTTCCTTTGGAATCAAAGTGTACTTTAGCTAATTTATCTTCCTCATTCTGTCTCATAAAGTTCAAATGACTAGAAGTCACTGGATAGTTTTATGTGGGACTTCGCCTACACCAGGGAGGGGGGTTTTATTCATGGTGATGTCAGTGGCTTTACATGGGTAATGCCCTTATCCACTCAGGAATTATGAGAAGATTCAAAAAGTTCTGGTGATAGATATTTCAATAGTAGTATTTTCAGGCTTTTGCTAGAGATCGTCAAGGGAGTTCCGAACCAAGACATGATGCTGTGATCTCAGCCAGGACCCTATGACAGGTCAATAGTAAGGGTATGAAACCCTTTTAAAAGAAAAAGAACCATCTAATTGTGTTTCTTTGCTTATTGAGGAGCTGCCCACATCTTTGTCATAAGCCATCACTTCTGTTAGCTGATGACTTGGAGACCAGTAAAGCTTTTGATATGAAAACTTGTTAAAAGCCAAGAGCTTTTCTCAGGAAAAAAAGGCTCTCTGAATTCCAAAGGATTAATAAATCATGGATTTGAAATGAGCACTTAGCCTTACAATCTTGTCTTCAGTTGACTTCTGTCGTGGTTTAACCCCAGCCAGCAACTAAGCGCCACACAGCTGCTTGCACCCTCCCCTGCCTTGCTGGGATGGGAGAGAGAACTGAAAGGGTTAAAGTGAGAAAATTCATGGGTTGGCATAAAGAGTTAAAACAAAAGCTGCGCAAGCAACCAAAGCACAACACAGAATTCATTCACTACTTCCATCAGCAGGCAGGTGTTCAGCCATCTCCAGGAGAGCAGGGCTTCATCACACGTAACTGTTACCTGGGAAGACAAATGCCATCAGTCCGAATGTCCCCCCTTCCTTCTTCCCCCAGTTTATACGCTAAGCACGAAGTTCTGTGGTATGGAATATCCCTTCAGCTAGTTCAGGTCAGCTGTCCTGGCTCTGCTCCCTCCCAGCTTCTTGTGTACCTGCTCACTGGCAGAGCATGGGAAACTTGCAAAGTCCTTGACTTAGAGTAAGCATGACTTAGCAACAACTGAAACATCAGTGTGTTATCAACATTTTTCTCATACTAAATCCAAAACACAGCATTGTGCCAACTACTAAGAAGAAAATTAACTCTATCCCAGCTGAAACTAGGACGACTTCCTAGTACTGAGAATGCCTAATCTATTAACCTTGCAAGAGACACCACAATTGGTAGATACTTATTTTTAATTGCATTTATCTTAATTGCCAATAATCACTTTGCATGCTTATACCTACAGTTGGGCTGCTTTTGTCAGGTGCAACTTGACATGATTACGTTAAGTGGATGTGAATCAATAATCTTGCTAAATATGATTCCTGCATGGTAAAAATGGGGACTCTTAAGGGCCTGGTTAAGAACTTACTACAATACTAAGAATTTAATAGTTTACCTCACTGACCCAAATCCTTGTAGCAGTCGGTCTGGTTCCTGTTCCTGCTACATGACTAACATTTGGCATACCTGATTTTTAAAAGTCACCAGAGAAAAATATTTACCAAGTGGCTTGCAAATCAAGAGCTAACCGGTACACAAAGTGGATGTCAAAGTGTTTTTGTAGAAAATATAAAATGTTAATCAAATGCAGTAGTTTTAGACATTTTTGAACTATGAAGTGGCATATTTTCAATGCTACAGTATTTAAGGTGGCATCTTAACATCATGAAGTTCAACAAGGCCAAGTGCAAGGTCCTGCACATGGGTCGGGGCAATCCCCAGTATCAATACAGGTTGGACGGAGAAAGGATTGAGAGTAGTCCTGAGGAGAAGGACTTGGGGGTGTTGGTGGACAAAAGGCTCAACATGGCCCAGCAATGTGCACTTGCAGCCCAGAAAACAAACCGAATCCTGGGCTGCATTAAAAGAAGGACGGCCAGCAGGTTGAGGGAGGTGATTTCTCTGCTTTCATGAGACCTCATGTGGAGTATTGTGTTCAGCATTCCGGCCCCCAACATAAGAAGGACGTGGACCTGTTGGAGCAAGTGCAGAGGAGGGCCACGAAGCAGATCAGCGGACTGGAGCACCTCTCCTATGAAGACAGGCTGAGAGAGTTGGGACTTGTTCAGCCTGGAGAAGAGAAGGCTCCAGGGAGACCTTATAGCAGCCTTTCAATGCTTAAAGGGGGCTTATAGGAAAGATGGGGTCAGACTTTTTAGTAGGGCCTGTAGTGATAGGACAAGGGCTAAACAGTTTTAAACTAAGAGAGGATAGATTTAGATTAGATATTAGGAAGAAATTCTTTACTGTGAGGGTGGCTAGATGCTGGAACAGGTTGCCCAGAGAAGCTGTGGATGCCCCATCCCTGGAAGTGTTCAAGGCCAGCTTGGATGGGGCTTTGAGCAACCTGGTCTGTTGGAAGGCATCCCCTGCCCATGGCAGAGGGGTTGGAACTAGATGATCTTTGAGGTCCCTTCCAACCCAAACCATTCTATGATTCTATGATGCTGTGATCTTTGCAAGCCTGAGGCCTATGACAATGTATAGAGCAGACACAAATTTGTAATCCTGAGCATATTGACAAATCATTGGAAGATTTCATTTTATTTTACTTTATTTCACTTCCACTCAGCTCCCCAAGAGATTAAATTGTAATGTTATGTGCACAAAATCTTTAAAGTCTCTCTCAGACTGTTCTAATAGTCTAAATCAGAGATGCCTCATTATTTATTTTCAGAAGAAATAGCGATGACATTTCAGTCGTTCAGGATGTCAGGTGGGCAACATCAAAGTGTATTTCCTGTACTTCTCTCAGCCTTCTTAAGAAGAACCTTCTCAACCTTCATTCACAAAGATTAGCATCACATTTTCCAGTCTAAAAGTATGTATTTGCAAATGCTACTACTGTCCGCAAAATTAATTACTCCAATGGCTTAATGACTTCATGACTTACAAGCTCTGTAATCATCCTGTTGCAAGACCACTTGCAAAAGCCCAAATTGCAGTTGTCCCTTACACCTCTGAAAGTTCTGACAAATAATTTACTCCCATGATGCACAACAGTTGACAAATCATAATGGCTGAACTATTTGTGGACCTCCAGAGCTACATAAGTATCTCAGAAATGGAGCAAGTGATAGGTATAGAACTAAATGTAGTAAACCACCTATCTGTTTTGATTGTTGAAAGGTCTTTTAGAAACTGAACAATTAATTTCTTATATCTGTCACCGTGCCAATGATTTCACAGCTGTTATTGCCAAAATTTAGTGCTGTTTGCCCATAACAAAGTACTTGAAGGCAGTCCACCCACTCAAACTCCACTGATACAGAGTGTTTCTGAGCAGTCCTATGGTTTTAAATGCTGGCAGCAAATGCTCTAAAAACCATAATCTTTAGCAAATCTGAAGGCACATGAATGAAAACTGGCAGTCTGTGTGGATGGCTCTGCCTAAAGGAGCAATTAATCTTTGATTATGTTATGATGGGGGATGAAAAAAAGTAAAGAAGTTCTTCCAAAGTCTACTGCGTGATTCAGTTTTGTGGTGGGGTGGGGAGGTTGTCACTGAGGTAGTGAAAGCAACTGTATGGCTGTCAAGAATACAAGGAAATTTCAAAAATAGTAATAAAAACATAAATGGTGCTTTGTGATTTCATAATAGTGTCATAAACTCTAACCATTCTTGAAATTTTCAAGTTGGCCTAAGGACTATATGCAATCTTAGGTAACAACATATAAAGAAAAAATGACACAGAGAAAAAAGTATTTAGAGGAAGAGTTAAAGAGTAAACGTGTGACATTTACTATGTCAGTGAGATGCTGTAATCATTAATTTTATTTCTTGTTCTTTCAGTTATTATAGTAGACATTTGAATACATCAGTTTTGAAGAAAGACCCTAGCCTGGAAATACCACCTCTGCAAAATAATTATTATGCTATACAGCTTTTCTTGCAAGTGACTACATATTTCAATTTCTAGGTCTTAACAGAAAGCCAAGTTCATCAATGTTAAATCCACACATATATCTTGTATTCATGCTACTGAGAGAAGGAAAGAGAGCAGTGCATTAGTGAATGCAATGAATAAAAAAGACCAAGCTATGAAAACTAACAGGATACCTACCAAGGTACTGGAAGCCAAGCGATTGTGCTCAGGAGGTAAACACTGGGCCACAGCTGGAATTGAATCTTTCAAATTAGAGAAGCTGAATAGAGTTATAATAGTACATGTGTGTCCAAGTATTTTCGACAGGAAAGGTCACAGAAATAGGAACATGTTACCAGAAAGCAAAAAGGTAATATAAAACAGTGGGGCAAACATGAGAGATATCTTCTCCTTGTCCCTATTCAGAGTTGATAGAATATGTCTGTTTTGAGAGAATATGCAAATAGTTCTCTTTTCTAAAAAAGTATCATAAAATTGATGCTTTTCAAAAGCAATGTGTATCTGGCATCATCCTGGGTCCTGTCCTTTGTTGGTAAAATTGCTGTCAAAATTTATCCTGAGCAGAGATTATTCTCACTCTGTAGCATCTGCTACTGTAATTGTCAGAGACAGTTCAGGGATAGCATGAACCATTGGCTGGACCCAGGAGGGCATTTCTTGTGCTTCTAATTACTAAATCCAACAGAATGGTGGGGGATCCTTTCCTGCGGCTAAGAGCAAGGGTAGAGGAGAGAACAGTAACACAAGACAGGACAACTTCTGTCCTGGAAACCTATATTTATATCACATTATATATAATATGAGATCAAACCTTCACTGCTACTACTCAAACAGCACTACTTGTTTGAGTTTGAATGAAGTTAAAGCAGTCGATGGCTGCCAAAAAAGAAGAGAAAATATTATGACCATATATTGGAACAACTTCAGTGTTTTTACCCAGCACTATAAAGGCAAACAAAGTGAACATCTGTTATATTTAAATGTTTGCTTTAAAAAAGAAAATTTCACACAAGCTCATACTATATACATGCATATAAGTGTAAACTTCAACTCATTCCACTGAACTGAATTCACAAGGGATTTTAACCCATATAACATGCTGATACCAACACATAGAACAGCATCAGTGGATTTCAGGGGTTTGAGTATTTCCTTCTGTACACCAAAAGAGAAATATGGGTGAGTTGCAAGTTCTTTGTCTTGTATCTTTGAGAAATCCTTTGGAGCCTAGCAATTACACAAAATACTTTTTTCATAGGAGGTAGGAATATGCAGAAGGCTTTTCACCTTGCCCTGAGCAGAAGAATGTCATAAGAAATTTCTGAAGAAAAGATTATAGACATCTCTCTGTTTTTTTAAATTATTTTTTAACAGGGTAAGGGTGGTTTTAAAAGTAGACATTCCAGTCACCTAAAAGATGTATTTTATAGTTTTGTGGTGTGTGGCTTTGGGTTTTTTAGGAAATTCTACTGTTGTGTTGTTTGCACATCACCTTTAATATAGTGATTCAGACATCAAAATCTTTCTTTAAAAAGCATTGTTCACATCAATGGGCCCAAATTATTTTTAACACTCATAGATCTGAGAGCACTAGCTGATCTCAGCATTGATATAAGCAGTTATTATGCAGATGTCCCCCTTTTAGCTCTACAACTTTATTATACCTCACAGCTTCTTACCTTTTCCAATCCTGAAAAATGAAACTTTTTTTTTTTCTGGAATGCCTTTAAATAACAAACTTTTGTATATGCTCAAAATCAGCCATAGAATTTAGCAGCAAAAAAAGAAAAGGAGGAGGAGACTTAAAACAGGACTTTTAATATGTTGAAAAACAAATGACAGTTCACACCTTGGTGCTGTAGGTTATTGCTTTTCCTCTTCTCTGCTACTTGTTGCTGCTTTGTGTTCATCTGAAAGGGAGAAAAATAGGTGATAGGTATCATTGCGTCATTTGATTTCTCTTGCTGTTGAGATTAACATTAAACTATTAACATCTTCCTGCAATGCATCATTAATTTATTTGTAAACAAATTGTATTGCATTTTGGGGACTAAGCCATGTAATTTTCATATGAACATCTGGATTTTCGAAACTAATTTTAAAAACTGATCTAGTTGCTTTCTTTCCCGCCTGCTTTTTAAAATTTAGCCTGAAGAGAGGCGGAACAGGTTAAAGTAAATTTAGAGAGATTTTAAAACATGGAGAATATAATCAAATTTACTCTGGACCAGTAGTTCCCAACCATTATAGGTAGTCTTTGCAACTTTCCCCATCCTACTTTTTGCATCTGCAATGCCTTCTCTCTTCTCTAGACTCAAGGTGCTGCAGATGTGGACAACTGGGAATGAGGAAGAGGCAGAACTGGTAGAGTTATACAGCAGGGTTTCTTCTCCTTGCTCTCTGGGCATGCTTTACTACTGTCTGGAGGAGAAAAACAGTGCTGAGGGCCTTAGTGATGGGTGAAGAAGAGTCAGAGAACAGCACTGCCTTCCTGGGCTCAGCCTGTAAACCTACAGGATACTCCCTTATTAAGAGATGAAAATAAAAGAGGCATCAGCAGCTACACTGTAAGGAAATAATTGGTTTCATGACCAAAGGGGTGATATATCTTGCTATTAGAAATAGGTTTTGTATTTTTCCATATTGCAAGCAAACAATAGAATAGAGTCTAGAGCAGAGTGAAAAATGACTCTTAAAGATGAGTTACCAGTGGTTTACTTCAAACAGAGGGAATTTTAAGTTAGGTTTCAGCAAAGCCTGTCCTAAGGTTGTTTCTATTTAATATTATAATTAAGCACTTGGATATTGGAAAGGAGAATGTGCTTACAAAATTTATGAATAAGAGCGAGTTGGAAGAGAGCGCGAGTACTGTGAAATGCAGAACTGTCTTAACATATTGGAGTCGTGGTCCACGATCAGCAAGAAAGATTCACATAATACGTTTGGAAAATCAAGACTTAGAAAGTCAGAAATGAAATAGACAAAAACAATGAAGAATGACCATCTGTCAGTTATACAGCAGAAGGAATCCAGAGCTTATTCTGGATAGCAAGATAAGTATAAGCCAATAACACAGTAGTGTCATGAAAGAGTGTAATAATGTAGTTTTGGGAAATATTTGCAGGAAGGTCATGAATGAGATAATAAAGCAAATTATTCTGGTATGCTCAGCACTGGTAAGATCTCAGCTGGAACTCTGTGTCTGGTTTTTGCACTACACTCTAAAAAGATGTAGACAAACTATAGGAAGTACAGAAGAAATCAAGAGAAATGAGAGTTTCAGTCTGGATGGTTTCCCAAGGCCTCATTTAGCCCTACATTTCTGTGAAATAATCTTCAAAAGTTTTATCTTCTGTTTGCCAAATGTACTTTGCTATTAAACTTTTTTAATTTTCCCATTTTCACCAAGGTTACATGACTGTAAGAGCCAGTTTGTCCGTTGCAACTGTGTGAAACATGAAATCCTGGTTTAGTTGAAATCTGTGTGGCTTAATACTAACTTCACTGAGACCAGGTTTTGGCCTGAAATGTTTATCAAAATGTAATATTTACTTCTCAGTTTTGTTTTATACTGTATTTTTATTGTGAATTTTATAGTAAACATTGGTGTGCGTACAAGTAATTATTGTTATCAGCATGAAGGAATAATTGGATCTAGATGAATAAATGTAGGGTTGAAATTTAGCAGATTTGATGTTTATACCTTCAATATGGTTGCCTTTTTGCCCTGGCCATATTCTCTATGCCCTGAATTTCATCTCTTGTGTAACAGTGATTCATAACTGATTTTTGAGGATAAATTCTTGTTTGTATGGATTTGAATAAGAATTATGCTAGACATTTTTCTACAGTGATGTCATTAGTTACATTTTCTATAACCATTCTTTATTTGTTCAAATTCATTAGGAGGTGACATAAACTCATAGTTAAGATTAGGTATGCACTCAGACGTTTTAACAGCATTTGGTAGATTACAACTATCACAATTACAGGAATTCTAATTTGGAGATATATATGGCTGGAGAAATGAGCTGACAGAAACCTCATGAAATTCAACAAGGGGAAGCGGAGTCCTGCACCTGGGGAGGAACAATGCCGGCCACCCCCAATATATGCTGGGGCTCCCTGGCTGAAATATAATGAAATTTATTATATTATGCTGAAAATATGCAGTTAGACAGTAAAGGACCTGGGAGTCCTGGTGGACACCAAGGTGACTATGAGCCAGCAGTGTGCCCTCGTGGCAAAGCAAGCCAACAGTATCCTGGGCTGCATTAGGAGGAGTATCGCCAACAGGTCGAGGGAGGGAATTTTTGCCCTCTACTCGGCACTGGTGAGGCCACACCTGGAGTAATGTGTCCAGTGCTGGGCTGCTCAGTACAAGACAGCCATGAACATACTGGAGAGGGTCTAACAAAGGGCCACTAAGATGGTGAAGGGTCTGGAGCATCATTCCTGTGAGGAAAGGCTGAGAGAGCTGGAACTGTTCAGCCTGGAGAAGAGGAGGCTCAGGGGGATTTTACTGATGTGTGTAAATACCTGAAGGGAAGGTGCAAAGAGGATGGAGCCAGGCTCTTTTCAGTGGTGCCCAGTGACAGGACTAAAGGCAATGTGCACAAACTGAAACACAGGAGGCTCTGTCTGAACATCGGGAAACACTTTTTTACTGTGAAGGTGATGGAGCACTGGCACAGGTTGCCATGGCGGGGGTTGGAGTCTCCATCGTTGGAGATGGATATTCGAAAGCCATCTGAACATGGTCCTGTGCAACTGGTTCTAGGTGACCCTGCTGGAGCAGGGGGGATGGACCAGATGACCTCCAGAGGTCCCTTCTAACCTCAACCATTCTGTGAGTCTGCGATTCTGTCAATACCTAGGAAATAGAAGTAACCTGCATCTAAATATTGATAGAAAGAATAGGGCATTACAGAACCAAAAAATGTAAAATACTAGCAAAAAGCATATGGTTAAAAGAGAAACAAGTTAGGCTTCATACTTCTGCGAACAAAGAATCTTGAGTGCAATTATTACTTTGTAAGAATATTCATCCCATCAGTAATTTTGTTGAGAGATGTCTGGGAATGTTTTCATCTCCTAGATGACCATTTACTGTCCTTGCTTCTTTTACATCTAACATCCAATTTGATCACTTGTCTTTTTCTTTTGAGCTTTACTCTGAAATTTGCACTGTCCCTTCTCAAAAATAGTAGCTTTGTTTTATTTGTAATTTTAAATAAGAGAACTAATTGTGTTCTTTTAATAATAAGTCCTCATGCTCTACTATGTTTGAAAAGATGAAATACTTAGTTACCTCTATTTACTTTGCCAAATTCCTTTAAAGAAGGTTTTTATTTACTTTGATATTACATTTCCTAAAAATAAGAGTATATGTCCACCTTTGTAGTTTGTGTAACGTGGAATAAGGTTGGTTATAGATTTCTTGGTCATGTATAGTGTTGGCTATAAGACAGACTGTTCATACCGTTAGACTACCTGCCCTCTTGTCATGGATCATTTAGCACGTACCCTAGGATTCTCAGTGATTTTAAAAAATTATTATTGTTTTTGAACAATTTAACCAATATCAGTTTTTTATTAGGGAGGTGTCTAGTCTACTTCATCTTCCCACTATTGCAGGCCTTTCTATATCCTTGTAAGATTTCCTACTTAGAAATTCAAAGGTAGGCAATTCTCCAAGGCATAAAACTGTTTTACCGTGTGTTTTTCTGAATAGAAGTCCCAGTCCATAAATATAGTTGTCCTTGAGATTTTATTTTCCCTCTTCTACTACCTGAAGTTAACATTGTACACCAGGCTACAGAGTGAGTATGTATTTTTAGCTCAGAGTAAATGTCTCCAATCTGTTTCCTTACAGATGCTTCTTTTCAAAGTTATCCTTAAGGGATTAGTTAGTAAAACTTTAATGTTACAAACTTTGTTCCAAGCAGGATTTACACACCTGAAAAGTAAACTGCAAATGTAAAAGTTCTGTTAAGTCTGCTGAATAACTTCAGAAGCTAGAATAAGCGGAGCATTTAGAACATGAACTACAGATCAGCCTTTTATCATTCTCACTCATGCCACTCACAAGTCCTTCACAGACTTGTTAGGTACCTCCCTTAGAGACCCTTTGGGCTTTTTTGAAGGTAGATCTAGAGATCGCAGAAACATGTGAGTGCAGCAGATGTCAGCATTCCTAACGGAGACTACTTGCCTATTGCAATGCAGGTGAGCAGTGTGACAAGTGGCCTGAATAGATGTCTTCTGCTCCATGAGGGAGAGTTTTGTGCTGCTGACCCTTCACTGCTGTGCGTATTCAAACCCTAAACTACTGGTAAGCCTGACAATCCTAATCCTTGCCTGCTGTGCAGACCTGCCTTTTGTGCATGTGTAGTTACCCACAGTATAAATCAAATCTCTTCATCTACCAACAAAGAGGGATTTAAACTGTTTATATATTCAGGATATGTGGCTATTCGTTAGTTTGCCATTTACTAAATAACTGCTCATAGCTAGGTGTGTCCATGATCTGAAGGATTTTTCTGTTTACTGGCCTGTCATAAAGTGAGGAAGCAATAGAGTGAAGCTAGTTTGTATGTGATGTAAGAAGAGCATTAAAGTATGCATTTTAATATCTGGCATGATAAATGTTTCTTTTTCCATAGCTGATAGAGATATATTAGTGAAATATACAGAATTTTTATGTTGAATTTGCAGTTCACTTCTTCAGATAAATGTAAAATCTTCTTACAGTGATGCTTCTTTGCTTATTATCCTTTATGTATGCAATTTTCTGCATTTTGAAATTTGTATTTATCATAGAACTGAATGCATACTGAAGTAAAACAGAATGTATATGCATTCATCTGTCACTGTGATATTATCTTGTGCAGCTCTCCCCTTTCTGCCTCCAGTGCTGTAAGACCTTGCTTTACTATTTATTCACCCTTAGTATCTGGTCTTCGTCTCATAAATCACATTGACAGTGAGCTAAATCTGAAATACATTCTGTCTTAACACAAGACTATGTTTTGCCTCTTGGATGCAGTTAGAAAGTACGTAAGAAAACACAGATTTTAATTTTGTAATTTTTATTGTTTTCTTTTTAATACTCCTGTGATCTTTCTCTACTATGACTCTTGTTTTCCTAAATAGCTTATTCAAATATCGCTTGATTCCTGGTTTTATTTCTTTAGTCTCAATCCACCTAGCTCCTCATAGCTTTGTACATCTGTTCTAATTTTCTCTTGCTCCTTGATTCTTTCAGCCCTTTCAATGCCTTTCCTGCCTATTCATATTGACACTCTTGTTTTGACTTCCTTAAATCTGTGGGTGTTAGTAATTAATTTGATTTGGAAAAATGATACACATTTCTTCATTGGCTCACATATTCTGAAACAAACTGCTTCTCTGTTGGAACCAACTCACACATGGTTTGCTTAAAAATTGGTTGCAAAGTAAAAAAAAAAAAAAAGGCTTCACAAAACAAAGTTTTAAGCATAGCATATGTATAATTACCACCTGAACAATTATTAATACGATGTTTTTCAACCCATAGGGGTGAGGCCTCTCTCAAGCAATTTATTTGACATAAATTAAAATGGAACTTTAATACAGTAATTATTTACTGCAAAGACTCAAGCTGAGATTAAAAATGTTTCTGATGTTCTGGATGAATATAGATAATATACTGCTAAATAGAGCAGAATGTTCATATATATGTTGATGTTTACATTTTGCATATTATTTAGAGCAGCTGAGCTTCTGTACTTCTGACTGTAGTATTCGCTTGATTGCTGGGGCAAATTGCTTGCTTGTTCTCTCTCCACTTGTAAAACGTGGACATCATTTCTATTTGTAATACTATAAGAGTTAATGTTAGAAAACTAAGGTTAAAGTATTATCTGTAATATTGGCCTGATTGCCATCTCATTTGTATTGATATCATTCTACCGAAAATGATTACTCCCAATATATGCTAATTTTTCTTAATTTCCTTGAAAAAACTATTTTGTAATCCTTAGAAAATTGCACTGATATTTCTTCACTAAGCTTTAGTAAGTGATTAAGAGTAAAAGTGATTTACTGTATTTCTCTTTTTTTGGTGGTATCTATTAGTTTACTTATATTGTTGTAGTATCGGGAAGGCACCAGTGTTTTGTAGTACAAATACATAGTAAAAATATGGTCCTTTACAAAAAGAGATCAAAATCTCAGCATTGGTTCAGAGTTCCAGCTATGACTGACAAAGTATAAAAATTTTGAAATACAGTAGGAGAATAAATCTGTAGGCATCTGGCCTGAGGTATACAATAATATCAGACAATATAGCCAAACTGCAGCACACCTGAAAATGTAAATATTTGCTATTAATCTACTATAATACTGGGAATTCCTAATGTTAATCATACCATAAATAGACAGTCATTCACTATATCCCAGCTAATTTGTTGCTCTCCTCTGCTTTGGCAAAGGTTGATTTCTGATCCTAATGGATATATCCTGATAAAAATTGAATTGTATTGCTGTACTTTAGCCTAATGTTATAACATTATTTTGTAATTCTTTAATACCTTTCATCTAAGGGTGTAAAACTTAGTTGCCAATATTGTTGAAAGAATGTTACTAATATTGCAAAGTTAAGCACAAAAAATTACACAAAGCATTGCTTATGTTGTGATAGAGCAGTTGCCTTTAGCCATTTTACGTGTGTGCACTATGATAGAATTTTTAATTGCACAGTCACACTTTTTCTTCACAAGGGTCATGTTACAGTCAGGAGAAAAATGGGTGGTGATTATTTGTGAGACAGCATTTGATATTTATTATATTTCCTCCTAAGGGTTTGAGATATGGCCCTTAAGTTACTGTGGCATGTACATCAGTCTGTCAGTCAGCCTGCTTTTGAGTATCAGTTTGTTACCCAACTATGAACACATCTTTCACCTGTCAGAAGCCTAAGCTGTGTCACCCCAGTTTTGCAACTTGCAGCTTTCCAGATGCCAAGTGTCAAAGAACAACCAGTATTTCTCCATGAGCCAGGGCCCCCAGCCATGTGCAGCAGGGCTGGTGTGATGCTGACCGATGCACAGATTAACGGTGAAAGGGGAACAGCTTTTGAAACAACCCTCATCAGGGCAGCAGTATGTGATTTTACATCACGGGTCTCTCCTTCCTCTTCTTGTAGTCTTCAGACCAACTAACCATGCAGTTTTCCACCTCTGCAGCAAGTGAGAAAGGGTGCTGCAGAAAACAGGCTCAATCACCACCTGACCCTGTGCACTAAGTATTGGGGGTGGGGGGTGATATGTGATCATTTAATTAGAGACTGTATTATGGAAATTGAGGCATCACAAGCAATCCTAATCCTGGCATTTCAAAACTTGTAAAATGCTTTGTTTTTCTTGTATTAAAGAATTTTTTTTTAATGTGCTATTGCATGTGATTTTATCAATGCATATTGAATAAAAAGAAATGTCATCACTGACATCTACAGAGGTCACCAACAAAGCAGTAACTGCTACGTTAACTGTAGAAACTCCTGCCAACTCAAGCTGACAAGCCAGCTCATATCAGCAGAGTGGTTGTCATCCTTTACATGGGCCATTTCTAGCCTTGTTTCAAAGACAGTTACGACAGCAGTGTAACAGTGAGACCTCGGCAGTTTTGTCTCACCTTTAAAATCCCCCTGATTCTCTTACTTAGGTTGCCTTCCTCAGCCCCAGCCCTCGCTGCCTGTCCTCCTGCGGGGGTGTGTGTGTGTGTGTGTGTGTGTGTGTGTGTGCAGGGTGGATAATTTCCATTCTTCAACTGTTGTGCATACTCAGCATCCCAGCTGCTTGCCTGAAATCCAATGAGTCATTTTCATCATCACCATCTACTCCCTTTGCTTCTTCCAGATTTGCAGATACATTTATGCAGCACGCTGCAGTGCAGTGGATGCATAAATCACTTACTTATACGAGTATATGCACAAGTACTGCAAGTACCACAGCAGCAGCAGCGTGGAGCTCAGATAGGTTAATATTTCTTACCAAGAATTTTCCTTTTACAAGCTGGTCTGCTTCTGCTGCCTGACTATACACTTGGCTGCACCTGTTTAAAGTATCCTGAAAGAATATGCATATCCAGTGCTGTGATGACAACCACCATCAATGATTTTGTACCTCACAGAGACTCTTTGATCTGTAAAACAGTGTAGTTGGCAGCCAATACATGTTTTAAAATCAAATGCTTGTTTAATGAAGGGAAACACTGTGTGTGTCTTTTGATATGCTGTATCTGGATTCATCACTGCTTACAGTACATGACAGGTTTTGAAAAACAAAGCTGCTACAACTTTCCTTTCTGTACTGTCGCCTACTGGGATTGCAGATATTGTAGTTATCCTTGGAGCAATTAAAGCAGTGGTGGTAAAGACAATACCTTTGAATCTCTGCTTTAAAATTCTGCATGAATATAGTTATAGTCTATAATTTTACATAGAAGAGAATATATGGCTCCACTAAGCCATGCTGATGGTGATAAATATGGAAAGGTACAAAGAATTTATTTGAAATTTCTGAAGTCAGAAAAATTCTAAAGAGATAAAATAAGATCTCAGAGAAATCCTGCCCTTCAACGAGAAAATTTTTAACTGAAGGTGGCATGTCCAGAAACTAAGTAAATGAAAATTAGGAAAATGCAAGACAAGTGTTAAGAAAATAGAGACATTTGATAGCTCAGATATAACTCAGTCCTCCAGTTTGGAGGAAAATGCATCACTGTGACATGAGCCTGACTTACCCAGAGATTTCCACTAGAATTAGCAGCAGTACAGTAATTAATAATGGTGGTATCTGGATTTCCAAAGTTAGGTTTCAGAACTTTTTACAGCACCCTTGTACCAGTCAGAGCTCCTGTTTCTCTGAGGCTGTTGATATGATTGTAGGCCTGGCAAGGACTTTCTGGGACAATTTTGCTACTCTCTCCCTAATGCAGGTCATGCCAGATATATTTTCCTTTCATTTACAAATTTATTAATCTTCATCTTGAAATTATTTATGGTTTTTGTTACCATTATTACTCCCATTGAAAAGCTGTTCCAAAGCCTCAAAACTCTCTGAGGATTAAAAATACTTTCCTAATTCCTAGGTTAAATGTATTCACAATCCATTTATACCACTTCACATTTATTATAAACCTCCCTGTCCTTTAGGCTGTATCTCTTTCTCCAAAACGTCATTTACCATCTGATCTGTGTGTTCATTTTCTCTGGCAACCTTCATTTTTGAAGACTAGGTACACTGCA
Organism: Ibycter americanus; assembly: GCA_035590275.1. Classification (NCBI taxonomy): domain Eukaryota; kingdom Metazoa; phylum Chordata; class Aves; order Falconiformes; family Falconidae; genus Ibycter; species Ibycter americanus. Next base: position 107,568,842 of record JAVJGI010000050.1, on the reverse strand, counting down.
CTCTTTCAGTCACATGTCAGAGAGGGGCTCTGTGCTCTCTTTTATCATCCGAGTAGCTGTGCTCCAATGTGAATTCACCTTTCCTGAAGAGTACACAGAGGGTACGTAGCATTTGAGATAAGAATTCAGCATTTTAAAACCCAGTAGTATTCGGGTATCTTTGCCCGAAGCACCTCCGTTTGATATTCTTTGTGATACTTTGCCTTTTTCACAGCTATGCACATTTTACCTCGCAGTCTGAGTGGCTGACAGTTTTCTGTCAGTTTTCTGTGACTGTCTTAAGTGTTTCTTCTGGTATTTCCAGCTCTCAGCTCATCGTGAAGAGTCTTCTTGTTGCTCCCCAGCAGCATGACAGAGCATTTATACTACCATATTTCATTCCATTTTATTATTCTGTTCATTAAGGGCATCCACATTTTCTTAGTCTAAAGCCTGGTCTGCCTCTGGGTTCCATTCCATACCCCATGTATGCAGGAGCAAATGCACAAGGGAAAGAATATCCATCTTCTCCTCCAGCATCTCGCAGGCATCACTCATACATGCAGCTTAGTGCAGCATCACAAGTTCTAGCTCCTCGACTGTATTTACCAGGGTGTAGGAGGGGGAGGCTGGTGTGCCTAAGCTCTGACAGCGAGGAGGCTTATCTTTGCTAGTTCTTTAGCTACAGTACACATTTTTACCAGTTCCTGTCTTTAATATTTAGAAAGAATGTTTCCACATTTTAGAAATTTCCTTTATAAGCATAAGGGTAGAATTGTAATTCTGATTTTATTTTAAAGTATTTTTTGGCTTTAATTCTGAAGACAAATTATGCACAAGAAAGTAAATTTAATAGATATTTTTTCATTCCTGTAATTGTGGAAAACATAGGGATCTCTTCTTTATCCTCCTGAGAAATCTGACTCTAACTGCATAATTAGGTGACTGTAATAAAATGAAAACCTGCAGGATCAAAAGAGATATACCTGGTTCTATTTCCCATCTAAGTAAATATTCTTCTGGTCTAAAATTACACAGGATGTGGCAATGAAGTATGCTAGAAATTCAGTCAGTGCTTGGGTTATGCATTTGTATGTCAGTGCATCTCTTATTGATACAGGCAGTGTATCTCTTATCACCTACAGATATGTTATGAAATGTTGAATTTATAAAGCCTGTAAAATTCTTTTGCTATGACCGTGGCTACCTTGGTGCGTTGCATGTGACATGGAGATGAAGGTCAGCTTTTGTTTTCCATGGAAAAAATGGGAACCTGACATGACCTGATCAATGAAAAATACCGAGCTAATGTTCTGTAGGTGTATTCTGTCCTAAAAACTGGACAATACTGAAATTGATAAACCGTTGAACAGATAGTTTTTCTCCAAGCAGTTGTTATACAGCAGTCAAGCAGTTGATAAAAACCTTATGCTTAAAAGAGCCATCTATTAATTCACTGAGCATGACCAAACATGTCATTTTGACTTTATTTTCCCCTTTCACAGTGGTGAAGATCTGTATGCCCTGGTAGTTATTGCCATGTTTATTGAAAAAAATCTCAAAATAACATCTAAACATGACATAAACAACACATAGGGGAAGAAATTACAGTAATCGGCACAACAGATGGATAGACAGCATTTTGATCTTCTAGTTACCTGCTGCCAAAGTCAATCCAAATAACTTGGCTCTAAAACACTGTGAGCCACAAGGGAGAGATAGAACAAGTTGATCTGTTAGCTGACCTAATGAAATCTCCTTTCCTGGTGATTTGTATTCCAGATCTGTGCGGTCGTCCAGCTTCTTCCTCCTCCAGATCTCCTCTCCCCTCCCCTCCATTCCCTCTCCTCTTCCCTTACAGCCACCAAGGACATGGGATGGCACATGGCATGGCTGGTCATGATCTAAACAGACTGTGGACTCATGCTGAGTGGGGGCACTAAGTAAGGTGCCCTTTCTGTTGGGCTCTTCTATCCAGCTGCCAGTTACCAGAAAATGTGTAGGAGCTTACTATGTTTGGTATCTCTGTCCATCTGTCAAATTTGTCTGAAACGGGCCAGTTGTTTCCATCATTGTCAGGGGTCAGTGCAGATACAGGGTAGCCACAGAAGCCTTGTTTCCTTAGGACAGCTACCTAAAAATCACCTGAAAATTAAAGGTTTTGTTTGTTTGTTTCATTTAAATAAATATGTACCTGCAGGGATGGATGTGAACTGTGACAGACACTGTGTCCTTAAAACTTTGACAAAAACAAGCAAAACAGCTTCTAGAGCAGACATGGCAGCAGTTCCTAGTCTTGGACTGCTCTATTGAAAGCTTGGAGTTTGAGACAATCCACCCAGAAAAAACAGCAGACTTCTTGTATTTACCCGGCAAGGAGAGCTCTTCAGAGAATTACGCAGTGAATAACATTCGTCTTAGTCCTTGTAATTCAGCTGTCTGCATTTCCACTGGTAAAACAGTTCTTTCAAACAATCCTATTCATTGTAAATTGTCCTGCTTTTCCATGTAATACTCTACTTTTTCCTTTATAACTGTTGTTTTCATTAAAAAGATCTTTCCTTAAAAAGAGTGGGACGGATCGTGGTATTACTAATGCCCCAGAAAAACACCAGTACCGCAGTTTTCACTTGCAGAATCAAGAATCATCTGGGAAAATCAATGTGGTGGTGCAATTTAGGTGCTGGACAGGAGAGGGTGCCCTTCAGATAGCCTGAGAGGAAAAAAGACCTTGGCTGTGGACACTGGAAACAGCCAGAGGTCGGCAAGCTCCCAGTGCGAAAGGAGCCCTTTCCCGGTGCAGGGATGCTGTGCAAGCCCACGCAGCCTGCGCTGTATGGCCTGGAGAAGAGCTTCCCTGCATGCTGCAAGCTGCTTGGACACTTCAATAAAGACTGCCACAGAGCTCCATGTGAACAGCAGGAGGATGAAATTACTAGTCACTGGACTAGTGTCTTGATGCAGATACAGAACACTGAGTACAGTGTGCAGGGAGTGAGCTATGCTGTTAATATTTCTTCTGCATTCAGAAGATGGCTGCAAGCATATAGATTTAACGTTGGATGCGCATGCTGGAGTCTCCATACTGTTAAAATCAATGCTTTAGAAGGTTGTCACTTAAGACTGTATCTCATAAACCACCTGAGGAAACAAATCCAGTGCTGGCTGTCTGCATGCAAATGTGATTTTTGACTCATACTGCTGGATTCCTTGATGTGTATACTCCTACAGGGCTAAGTTTGTATTGGCTGTGTTGAACAAGCAGAAATGCTTCCACATTTTAAAACACTCCCATAACATTGATTCAAATTTAACTCAATTACACAAGGTAGTTCACAGAGTAGTTATAGCTGTGCAAAGCATTTTATTCAGAGTCAGAATCTGACTTAGTGTGATAACCAGGCAATAAACTCTGAGTCAGCTGTCAATTTCTGTAGAAATGAGGCATCGCCAGAGCTTAAAGATCTACTCCAAACATTTCTATCACATAATTCATATCTTCTGAGTGGATATTTCCACCATTTTTGACAAGGATGAAAGAAAATATTGTCTTTGGGTAGGCCTCGGGAAGCTAAATAAAGCTGTAATGATTGCAAGCCAACCATGTCTACACACAGCATTAATGCAAGTGTTCAGGGTGCAAAGATGCTTTTAAATCTTGATTTACACTGTGTTTTGCAAATTAACAGAGCCCTTACAGCCCTCACATGATACTCATTGGATCATTTTTGTGTCTAAACCATATGCCATATGTTTGAAACTGAATCTAATTATTTTAAAGGAACTAATGATCAGTGTTTTCAATAAGCAGCCTGGAATCCAGTGTTAGCTGATGAGTCATGAACCAAGGAGAAGAACATTTAAAGGACATAGAATGGTTTAGGTTGGAAAAGACCTTTAAGGTCATTGAATCCCACCATAATGAAAGCAGGCATCATTTGAGATGCTGATTTTTCACAGATATAACTTAGCAGAGGAAAAATTAAGGAATTTGCGTATAGATGATCCACTTATATTTACTCACAAAGATTGAAAGTGCTTTTGAGATCAAAAAGGAAACACGCTACAGTATATCAGCTTAGCAGAATTGAAATTTCATGTTTTCAAATGCCACTTCAGATAGAACTGTCTTTTCAGGGGAACATACTTTCTCTGCTGGAACTGAACCAGGTGCAGAATAAGCTGCTATAATTATGCAAGCCCCACCACAAAGACCATTACAAGTATTTTAATCTTCCTTAATTCTTACATTACGGTATGAAAACTTCATTCCAAACTATGTTCCATCTGTAAAACTGTTGAAAGCATTAAATCTAAAGTGTGTCATGAACATATGTATCACAGCTTCATGTTGAATTGGTGAAAACTGTAATTGTGAGTGACCAGAGCTTATAGTGTTGTGCTACTTTGATGAATGAGGTAGAAATGCCTCGGGGTAGTGTTTTGTAGCCACATTTACCCAAATACATGAGGTTAAGCCTGAGAAGACCATTATGGGCTCTTCAAAAACAGTTACAGAAGCCAAGGAAAACTATTCCATCCTTGGAGAAGAAATACTGGCTTGCACAGGACTATTAGGAAGAGGGACATCTTGTCTTTTGGCTGTAAATTCAGCTTCACATGGATCATGTTCCTTTGCCCATTGTTGTACAGTCAACACTGAAAAGACTCAGAGAAGTGAGAAGTAATGTTATTTTCTTTATATGTGACATAGAAATCAAATCAGGAGATGAAAATGTGATGTTTGACTGCTTGTTTTGCTCATCTTTATCTTCCCCAAATACTCTGAATACTCAAAAGTACTGGAAGCAGTGGAACAAATCAGGTATGTCTTTGCTGCAGTTTCAGAAGAATAATATAAAGCTACTTGTTCAGCCTGTCTTCTTGAGCAGAAATTACATGGCATCCTGGCAGCAAAATAGACTAATAATCATAACAAATTTGATTAATCTCTGCTATACTTTGAACTGGACTGAACTTTCCCTGCAAGACAGGGGAATAACTCATAAATGTATTATTATAGAGGAATTAGAGTGTCATGGTTTAATCCCAGCTGGCAACTAAGCACCACACAGCTGCTCACCGCCCCCTGCCCAGTGGGATGGGGAAGAGAATCAGAAGAAAAGTAAAAGTGAGAAAACTCGTGCATTGAGATAAAGACAGTTTAATGGGACAGAAAAGGAAGAAAATAATAATAATAATAATAATATTAGTAATAATAATAACAACAACAACAACAACAGTAATAATGGAATTAGAATGTAGAAAACAAGTGATGCACAATGCAATTGCTCACTGCCTGTGCAACAATACTGAGCCATTTCTCGAGCAGCGCCCCCTCACCTGGCCAGCGTATGTATTGAGCATGGTGTCCTATGATATGGAATATCCCTTTGGCTAGTTTGGGTCAGCTGTCTTGGCTGTTTCCCCTCCCAACTTCTTGTGCCCCATCAGCTTTCTCACTGACAGGGCGTGAAAAGCTGAAAAATCCTTGACCTAGTAAAACACTACTTAGCAACAACTAAAAACATCAGTGTGTTATCAACATTATTCTCATACTGAACCTAAAACACAGCACTATACCAGCTACTAGGAAGAAAATTAACTCTATCCCAGCTGATACCGGGACATAGAAGCAAAATCAATACACTTTGTTCATGATGCACATCAGTGGGTTGTCATAACAGTGGTTATAAGTTCTCCATCAGTAGGCAGGTCTGGCTGGTCGAGTTTCTCTCACTTGACAAAACAAGGATGAGTTGGTACAGGCTGATGCCACCCTATCTTTTTATTTGAAGAGTGGCAATCAACACTATAGACCTTGTTGCTCATTTGCCATTGACTAATGTTATGGTGTCATATCAATAGATTTCTTCAGTAAATGACCAGAAGTAACCTCTATCAGAGGTCCATCTGCTTCAGTCATAACTTTCCATTTACTCTTCTCAGCAGAGAAATAAGTTCAGAAAACTAATGTCCGCAAACAGATGACAAGTCCTATCTTTGCAACTTCAATATTTTTCCCAAGGAAAAGAGAAGTCATTGTATGTAGACAACAATCAGCATTGTATCCTCAGGCTAATGAAGAACTAAATGCTACAATAAAGCTTTGAAAGAAAGATGAGACACTCTGAAACTGAAAGGAAAATATGGGGAAGTGGTGAACTCCCCACAGCCAAGTGAAACGCAGCAAAGCTGTGGGAGATTTTCAAAGCAGAAGGTAAATGCTGTTCTGTTACAGGTACTTAGACTAGAAACACCGATGTGCTAGGATTCAAGGGAAACTATCCAATAGAAACAAGAAAAATGAAAAATGTTGATAGATCAGTTTTGTGCTACCAAGGATCTGCAATTTGCAAAGAATCTGTTTGTGAGAATACATAGCCCTGTTAATGAGGGGATCACAGTTTATATCTCAGTGCTGTTTGAGTAAAAAAAGGGACCTATTATTACAACTTATCTGATGGATAAATATGAAGAGTTTTTCACTGTGCATGTCTTACCTATGGCAAAGTGGAGGCATTTTGGCATGTTCGCCTGTAATCTGTGCTTTGTGTTAGTCTTTCCAGTGTAAGATGCACAACAGGAGTTGGAGGACTAACATTCTGCCAAACCTACTTTGTCACCTCCATATGATGTAAGCAGCACTGTGTGAGTCCCAAAGGAGCCTTTCATGGGAATTACTTAGTTCTACGTCAGTTTGTGAATTTGTTTCTTAGTTACTTGGCTACTTATTTCCTGGCTGCATAGTTAGTGAATACTACTGAAATAAACTTATGAAATTTCTTTCTACATGGCTAGATAACATGTAATCAATTTCAAAATCTGACAGATTAGTAGCAGTCAAGTAATGCTTTTCATCTGGTCTCCTACTGTTTGTGTCATTCTTCCCCTTTGATGATAGCTTTTGTATCTATTAGCCAATGCAAATTTGGCAGAGGAGCAAAGGAGTACGAAGATATGAAGTTCCTGTGAGCTTTGGGCAAATGGTTGCCCCCAGTGAAGGAAGGGCTGACATGTATGTGCAAGGGTTACATGCTCTGGTTAATCCGCTGCTACCCCGTCAGCACAGGTGACCAGCCAGCGCACTTGCAGGGCAGTCACATTGCACGTGGTCTTGCATTGTCAGACATTGGGAGGCATGGTGGAGATGGGGAGGTGATGTGGGCTGGGAACTCGGGCTCTTAGTGTAAGTGAGGTCTTGCAGACACAGTGAGGGCAGTCCTGGTGTTTTCTGAGTGGAGGATGTAAGGGATGGAGGGGAGTAACTGTAGTGTATGGGAATCCATAACAGATCAGGATTCGCTAATTCCACTGCTTGTTGAATTACAATAGCATGAAATTACACAGAACTGCCAGTAGTGATGAAACAGGTCTGAGGCCAAGCTGTGAAGTCAAATCAGCAAGGCAATCATGGGATCAGCAAAGGATATAGCCAGGCACAGCCGTATCTATAATGCAACTCAGGCAAGGACTGATAGCAAGGGCCTGAGCTCAAATGCAGCTCCTGAGCCAAGGGGCAGGGGCCCCAGATAACACATCTTGCAGCTCTTTCTCACACAATGCTTTTCAAAGCAGTCTGATCCAAAGTTACACAGCTCCACCATATCAAAGCTGATCTTGAAGAGCGGCAGCCAAACCCCTGGATGGGGTGTGAAGGGAAAAGAGTTTGCAGCATGTGTTTGTGCACTTGGGGCCTGACAATACACAGTAAAGTAGCTTTAAGGATGTAGGGTCGTTGTTTTGTTTTTTGTTTTTTTAACATTAGTCTTAAGTTCCTAAATCTGTTGTTTCTGGAAAAAAATGCACACAGGGCTGAATTCTCATTTATTCAAAAAAACAGTGATCCAGCTGTGGTTTTTCGAATGTGGATAAAATTGGCTCCTATCCTAGTAAGACTTTCACCCATGTCTAGTGATCACCTGCCATACCTAGCTTTGTGTCTGCAGCTTCTCAGTTGGTGACCTGTTGTTTTTAAGACAAAGGCAAAGTTTATCAGAAAATCCAATTAGAGATGCAGCAGAAAAAGCAGAATCAGCAGAATTAGAAGGTGGATGGGTTGCTTCTGGCCACCTGTATTGATAGAAAGGAAGCTACTGTGGGACACCTTGAAGGAGTTCTTTCAAGTGAATGTACCAGGTGAAGCACATGGCACTTGGTGCAGATCCTTGGGCAGAAGTGGAGGCATCTGAGTGCTGTTGTGTAGACAAGTTCTGAACCATATATTTATACAAGTGTTCATCATTGAACATCACTGGAAAGAAAGGTCATTTTGTGGAAAATTGGGTTTTAACATGTGTAGACTTCAAGCATTTTAATTAGACAGTTAGAACTGGTTTGTTACCTAAATATTTCTTTCCTGAGCTTTATGCTTTGATCCTGCAGTACTGTATGAAAGATCCTGGCGTTAGGGAACAGCCCATTGCATTCAATCCTTCATAAGGGGCTACTACTGCTCGAGTGAGCACTAGAAGGCGTATAAGGAGGTCTCACAGGATTTGAATTGCTCTGGAAAAGGATTTGATATTTGAAAGATATTACAAAATTCTCATCTTTTCTGACCTCTGCTCACCCAACCTAATTGCAAGCTTGTTTGAATTTTGGAAGGAACCGTTACTTTTATAAGCAAAAACCATATCTGCAACTTTACTTCAGCTCAGCAGCTATAAACTGTAACACACATTTTTTCCCCTGTTTCTCTGATATTCAAGCTGCTGGAAAAAATTAAGAAAGTACAGGATAGTTACATTAAAGTCAACAGGAGTCTTCAGTTTCATTGTCATTGTGATTTAAACCTTCGGTAACACTGGACAGTTATATTGAATGTGTAGTGAGGTTTATGAGAATGTCTGTGCCTTGTGTTGTACTCACAGGTTTGTGTTTCTCCCATTGTATTAGGTTACAGCCCACCCCCCCACCCCCCCGCCCCGCAGTTGATGGATGCACAGCAATATGATTAGCATATCGGCAGAATGAATTTTCAGAGAAAAACAACATGTTCTTTTTTTTAATGAAAGAAATCAGAATTTCTTTCAACTGTGGAGGCATTCTTAACTTATTTAATGTCATATATAGTTAATGTTATTTTATAGAAGACGGATACAAACCTATGTAATGTCATATATAGTTAATATTATTTTATAGAAGACGGATACAAACCTATGTAGTTAAATAATTGGTTTTCAGGACTGCTTCTGTGAGGTGTGTTTATCTTTGTTCTGTCACAAACTGTTATACTGTGCCCATTACTCCACTGCGTTACTATTAGAAGGAGCTCAACAATGTTGAACCAGATGCAGTTACAGCGAATATATCATATCCCATGAGTAATTAATTCTGCTGTTACAGTGTTTATCTCACTTTGGTTTGAATTTTTCCAGCTTCAGTTTCCATTAGTTTGCTGTTGTCTTCTGCTAGGTGACAGACAGGGCGATATCAGTTTTTCCTATGGGTTTGCAGGGGGCTGCGATAGGGTGCATCTGCCTTAGTTTTCTGGTTCATTCCTGCGTCCGTGCCCAGCTGTGCATGTGGCATGCACGTTGCTTCAGTCCCAGCTTCTCTTTTGGATCAAAGCAACTGGGTCCCTGTAGGAGAAAACCCGGGTGTGTCTGGGGGCTTTACCTCAGTTACTGTTCCAGTTGGCAGTAGAGATGAGGCTGCACTAAATTTGTCTCCTTGCTCTCTCCCCAGTCCTTCATCGATGTCCCAATATCATCCCAACCCCTGCTTGCCCTCATGGTGTGCAGCACATGCCCTCAGCATCATGTTACAATAACAGTGTCCTTGCTTTTTTTTTTTTTGGCACTTGGAATGGAAAAAGACGGGGGAGGGTGGAAAAAAAGTGGTGTTTTAGGATGGCAAGGGCAACAGGGGAGACTTTAAATCAGTGCTGTGTGCATGAGCACAGCCACCGCTGTTGTTTGGTTCCGAGCAGTCTGTACACGGTTGTTCTGCACCCCTGGGCTGGGAGGCTGCCTGGGGAGGGCACGTTCACAGGAGTGGATGTTGCCTTTGAATCGCATTCCCTTCTGTGACAACCAAACACTTCCACTGATGTAAATGGGCTGTTCTAAATGCATTTAGAGGTTGATGAGGCCACAGTGTAGTCAGTGGAGGGAAGGGATTTTCTCCATTACGCTGCCACAGTGAGCTGGGATATGCTCAGGGGAGTGCCTGGCCATACATAATGAGGGCTGTGCAGGTGAGGGCAGATCCTTCCCCATCCTTCTCTCTGGCTGTCTTTGTATGATGCTGTTCAGATCAGCAAAAATGAAGGGGTTTGCACTGTGTATTTCATTTAGTTGTGGTTAGCAGTTAACAACTAATTTTTTTAAAAAATAAAATTGTATTTTCCTATCTTCCCACCTCCCTCTTAGTAAAAAATATCCTCGAGTGAACAAATGAGTGATGGGGACATACCCTGAGTGGCAAACCTGGAGCTCCGGAGGCAGACTGGACAGTTCTGTATTTCTAGTTAATGACATCATTCTTCTTACAAGTTTTGAAAAGTATGTCTTTAGTAAACTTTTTACAACTATGTTTAAATTTGTGAACAACATCTCCACTATTGAAAAATGATAGTTATGCCCATCATCTGTAAGGCTGTTTACTAGGAAAGCATGCTACATCAGGTAGAGATGAATGCCATGATTACTTTTATAAGATAATGGAGCCCTGAGTTTTTCTAGCTCTGTTTGTGCATTAGCCTGAAATGAACTTTCTTGCTCAGTGGTTTCATTTGTGTCATCATTTTCAGTCACTAAACCATAAAAAATGTACAATTCCCTGATCAGTTTTGAGCACTTCCTGAATTAGAAAGAAGTCATGACTACTTCTCAACAGAGTAGTATCTGCCTTCATTTAAAGTATTGTCTTATTTTATGTATTAACTATTAAGACTTTAGTCAGTTACGATGTTTTTCACTATATTTTCAGTCTTTTCCTCCTTGACTGTTTTGCCTTTCTCTGTTATCTGCAGGGACAATCTGAGCCCTGGCAAACTGCTGCCCCTGTTAAGGCTGGATCAACAAGTAGTTATAGCAACATGAGAAGAATGTGAAGTGGTAGGGTTACAATTTCTTTTCCAGTAGAGCTATGTTGTGCAATTCCTCGTGTGCACCATTTATAGACAAGCTAACTGCTATAGTTTATTCTGCTGTTCTATGAGAGAATGAACTATTACAAGGTGAGCACCTTTTAATTGATGTACCAGAGATGACACAAGCTACTCATATTCTTCTGAATTCTGTAGGATAAAATGCTGTAATTTTGGTGTGTAAACACGTTCTCCTAAGCCAAAAGCTTAAAACCTGATCCCTCTGGTCACTGTGTTTCTCCACTGCTTTCCTTCACCCCTATTTCAGGCCACGTATACAAAGTGTGTAGATCATGGCATGCTGCATATCGGGTGTCTCTGACAGCTGGCAACACACTTGTAGTACATGCATAGCACCAATATTTCCAAATGCAAGAGGGACCCCAAATACTTCAAAGGTTTTATAAGGTTTGCTCATAAATTATGTTTCCTCCAGGTGGTGTTTCCATGTGTTTTAAAGTTTGAAAAAAATATTCCTGGTTTTCAATCCAATCTATTCTATGATTCTATGAATAGATGACCAACGCCAAAAAGCAGACACTGCACTGGCCACATACAGCACTTTTTGAAGTCCTGAAGGGCACTCTGGGAACTACTGGGTATTTTTTTGCCAACTGTTCTTTAATATAGTTTGTATTTTAATTTTATATGCAATTTGTTGTGCTATCTATACAGAGTTGTTTGTTTGGGTTTTTTTCCCCCAGTAAGGAAAATCTCTGTGAGAAGAGATAGCTGGAGCCAAAGCAAGTAAACCTGACATGATAAAATCTAGAAACTATATAGCAATGGTACTTATCATTCCTTTTACTGAAAACAATGCCCGTGCTTCCTTATATTTTACTATTGTATTGTTATGTATTTCTTCATATTGGAAGCTATTTTTCAGTATTTTCAACTATTGTTTTGTGTACCTTTTTAAAGTGACATCATTTCAGCTATTTATATAACCTTTCTCTGATGGTTGTAAATGGAAATCCCAGCTGAGTTTCTGTCTTCGGTATGCTAATTACTAGACAAACAGAGCAAAATCAAATGGTTGCATCTTGCAGCATACTGTCTGTTTTAACTATTTAATATGCTCCCTCTAAAAGTGTTTACAACTTACAAAACAAATTGGAAGTTGGTCTTGGGGGATTTACTGCAATATACAAATAAAATATATTATTTTTCCTACCTAAATGCAGTGGAATAATTTCAAAAGTCACTTGGCTTAAGTGTAGCTGTCTGAAGTTCAGACTATTGAAAATAAAATTTAAATTGGATGACATAGAAGGTTTTGGATAGAATTCAGATAATTTAGTTTCATTATTTAATCAGAGCATGACAGGCGTATGCATTTATTGATGTAATACTGCTGACTAGAAGAGTCAATGTGTGCAGAAAGACCATTGCAAGCAGCAGCTGCCACTGTCAACAGATTAAAGTCAAGGGAGAATTTTAAGTATGTTTCTATTAATTGAATATGTAATCATTTTACTTAGAAGGATTTTAATTACACTTAATCTCAGGGTCCTCATTACGCACTTACATGGACTAGATATCTGTGATCCTGGAATAAAATACACTTAGAAAGAGAAGAAAATGGGACAATAGCAGAAAAGACAGAGCACTTCTGTAGATCATGTTCCTTGAGAGAGTTGTTTTTATTAACTTGTTTCAGAGAAAAAAAAGTTAAAAATCAATTAAAAAATCATACGCTGAGTGAAACAGATTTTTGGTTTATTCCATGGCTTTGATTGAACTCTGGGGCAGGAGAAAAAACACTGAGTGGAAACAAAGCAGTATGAGAGAAAGCAATGCTTGCGACTGATCTAAGGCAGAAAAGCCATTTTGCCACTAAGGACAGGGGACAGAGATCCTATTAAAAGAGCCCAGATTGTGGCTGGGACACCACAGGGAGAGACTGCTTCCAGACACAGAAATAAATCTTGTAGGCAGCTTCAAACCATGCACAGTCTGGACAGTGCCGCAGACAGCAACCCTTCCCAGAACTACTGGAGAGCATTGCTGCAGAAACTGAGCGGGCTGTCATTTGCCAAGCAAATAGAAAGTGCTTTGTTAATTCTAAGTAGGAGCCAAGTGCACCAGTCGCTGCTACAGCTGTAACAGCCGTCTTAGCTTGGGAAGAAAAGCCACAATCAGCAGAAGGTAAATGGGTGAAACTTGAGTCTTGTTCTTGAAGGCGAGAATATGTGCAGACGAAGAGGGGAAATGTTTGCCTCATCTCACTGCCACCATGGAAGGAAGCTGTCTTGCTGCAGAGGTGTGAAATCTGGAGTGCAGCACTTGAGCATCATAGTCAATACTAAAAAGTGAAAGCCTGTAGGCACACAGCAGGGTTGCAGGCTCTGACAGGCATCTGCAGGCAGAAAAGCCTTCTGTCTTTGTGTATGAGAGGTTGGCATTAGGCAGAGCTGGTCATAAGCTGTTCATGTCAAAAAGGCCTTGCTGAAAACCTCCCTAAGAGTGCAGGGGACCTGTTTTCATCTACAAATACATGTTTACAAGCAGACCGCACCTCCAGAATAAACTTCAGTGGTGGCAGACACTCTGTCTTCAGCTTCGGATGGCAGTTCATTGGAATAAACTGCTTCATACATAGACTCGATTATACATATATTAATCTGAAAAGCAAAAAACAAGCAAATAAACCTGGCTGGACATAGATGAAATGTGGAGTCTGATTAACTAAATTATTTGTGAAGCCCTAAAGATTTGTCCAAAAGGTATTATCATGGAGTGACCAGAACAGTGTTACACAGCTCGGACTTGACAATTAAAGGGGCAGGTTTCAATTTTATCCATGTTTTGAAGGAAAAAGGACAGAGATTCATAAGGTGTTACATTAAAATACATTAAAATGGATACATGAAATAGCGACAAGCAAAAGAGTCCAAGCTAGTACTAGGGAAATTGCTGGCCTCCTAAAGCAAAACAGGTATAGATTTATTGAGACAGGCTGAAAAAATAATCTAGCCTCATTTGTTGCACAGTAGCAGCAGACTGCTGCCGTTCAGCAGTCCATCCACACAATTAAAGGAAGATTTTCAGTCCACTCACCAGCTGGTTTTTAAAAGGAAGAGGGCGAGGGAATCCCTTGTGATGCTCGATATTGATACTCCTCCGTAAGGATGAATAGCAGTTCCGTCTTGCCACACCACTTCAAAGGAAAAGCAGAGATGGAGTGACATACTATGTCCCCTGAGGTGTGAATTGATTGTCAGCAGCTAAAGGCTACATCAGATTGACCCTCTGCCTACTCGAGATTAGAAAAGCTGTGGGTGAGATTTGATCAGATCTTACACATCTTATGCACCTGTATTCTTCTGTTCCTTGCATCTTGGAGCACTGGATGATATTTGGGCCAGGTCCTTCTTTTCCATTTTCTCTTCTCCATTTCACACCTGTCAGTCACTCTTTACACCTACCAGGGAAAGCTGTTCCTTGGGGATTGGGGCACCAGGAACAGGGGGTCGCCTCACGGGGCCAACAGGGCAGGTAGGGGGGCAGCTGAGGTCAGCCCAGGGTCCCCATCGCCAGGCATATCCCTGCTGGCATGCAGGGATAAGCTCAGTCCACAGGGTCAGGGTTCGGGTTCAGGTAGATGGGCTCATGGCCAGGCACAGATGCAGCTGTGACACAGCTGCAGCACACCTCAGGCAGGAACCGAGGGCGAGAGCCTCAGCTTCCTGGGAAGCAGCACAGCCCTTGCTGAGGTTTCTTCTCTTTCTCTCAAGGACACCAGCTGTACTATTTCAAAGCTGGCCCTGAGCCTAGGAGGCTGAACCCCCAGGAGCTCCTGGGTACTCTGCAGAACTCGTTTCATCTATTTGATGAGGGACTCTATCCTACCTGCCACTGACGGCTGGCCCTAGCTTTCATTGCTTCGTCCTTGCTGCGGTCTTCAGAACTGCCTCACCTGCTCTATGCTACCACTGAACTGGGTTCAAGGCAAGTTAACTCTTTCTTTGCTACAAGGTCAGCTTTTCCCCAGTCATTTGCTTGCCAGTTTATCTGGGCAGGTGGCTTTTTGAGCCTCCAGTACTACAAGAATAACTGCTTTCTGTTGAATCTATAAAGTGTATGTACAACTTAGATTGCAGATAAATCTTTGAGGAAATCTGTCTACAAATTCAGTACATTCTGGTTTGCCACAAGCTACGGTTTATTGGACGTGAATTTAAGTAGTTTGCAGAGGAGTAGAGTTGAGCTGTACAAATACTGGTTACCCTGACTGTCAATCTTATGGGCTGGTGGGAATGTCAAACAAACTATTAAACATATGTGAAGTTAAACTTTGAATCATATTTAGCATTACTGAGTTAGAGAACAGAACAAGTGAAACCTAGATTTTCAGTACTTACAATTCTTTCAACCTTTGGCTTCAAAAACCCAATATGATCATATCATTGGGAACCGGTGTCAGAGATGCTGGGAACTCACAGAAAGATGGAGACAGGTAGATGGAGCAAACCACCAGTGTGATTTGGTGCTTGGAGTGTGCCATTTCCTTGTGAAAATGACACCCTGCACATACCTACTGTAGAAAATAATGTTTGAAAAAGCAGTGCTACCACAAGGAACAGCCAATGGCTACATGGTTGTTTTTACATCAGAAGTATGCAGATTATGGAGATCTAGTGTCTTATTTAAATACCAGGAAGGAGGGAGATAAGGGCATTGATTCAAGTATTTTGTGTGAGAAAGTCTCAGGCAGCAAGTCCAGTTATGGAGCAGCCTTAACAGCAAGAGATGACTGTTCCTAAATACAGCAGCAGTGGATTTATTGCCACCTGACAAAGCTGGTGTCGATGCTTCAAGGCAGCACCTGTAGGCTCAGGCAGCATTTCAAAGTAATTGAAATATCATGAGCTAATACATCAACCAGTATGTGAAATTCTGAATTATGTTAATGTTGTCTGTTAGTATTGCTGTGGTTAGGAAAGGAAGTTACGAGTAACTGTCTCTCAAAGGGTCTTTCCTATAAACCCCTTGGCTTTGCTATAAATGCCTTGGGTTTGCTATAAATCCCTTGGGAATAGATTTTATTCAGAATTTCATATGGAGGACTGGAACTTAAACTATGAAAGAAATGGATCTCTTTCATTTTCTCTTTCATTAAAGAATCATAACTAAACAGACCCTGTACAAAGCAAAGTCTAGGCAAGGTGGGATTTAGAGTCTTATGCTCTCTATAAAATGTAAATGGTTTTGAAAATCCTGCTTATTGCAAAATACATATATTAATGGATATCAGAAAAATTGATAAAATGAACAGAACTTAAACGAACTGCTTTGGAGAACAGCTGGGTAACTTCTGTTTTGCAGAGTAGGAGGTGTTGTGTATTGAGTCAGAGAGAACAACATTGCAAGGCTGCAGCCTCTGGCAGGTGCAAGGTCATGTTCTTGTGTCCACCATGTATATCCGTGAGCACCATGGATATACATGAGTCATAGAAGATCGATGTCTCAGTCTACTGGCTGAGAATAGGTACCTATTTTCAACTTCTTTCAGTAGTTTTTAAAATAGATTTTCCCTCCAGATAACTAGGCTACTACACTTTCTGTGCCCTGTACACATTTTAACCAGTACCATTTGCGAGTGCAATTGGAAATACCAGCTAACTTGGAATTTCGATGCTGTGCATGATTAGGGATGCTTAGGTGCTAGATGGCACAGTTCTTTATGTGTACTAAAGATGACTTCCCTGTCATGTGTTTTGCACTTTAAAAATACTAATGGATGCAAATAAAACCATGATTAGCAATTAAAATAACATTTTAAAAATCAAGTAAAACCCTTATCTGGTAAATCAATAAGTAGTGATCTGATTCATCTGATTCTGAGGATTAATTCTGTAAGCCAGTTTACCATTCAGATCTGTAGAGAAAAAGGAAACTTGAATGCTATATTAAGATATGTTCCACTCAGAGCAATAAATGTGTTTTAAAACTTGTCTGTATCAGAAAATCAAGTTTGGTTGGCCTGAGATTTTTAAAGCTTTTGGTCTATTAGGTTACACTGGTGGCAAAAAATTACTATTTAATTTAGGAAGCAAATGCTACAAATCCTAATACTTCTTTAACTGAAATACAAGTGAATACAAAATGCAAGCTTATGTAACAGGAAAAGTAACCAAAAGTCTTCTTGGCATATGAGAAGAAACAACCTTGCTCAGTAAAGATCTTTCCTTTAAGTTATGGGATAACATCTGCAATTATTACAAGAGTTTTGGCCAGACATTTGTTTTTAAAAGGGCTATTTGTCCTTCTTAAACTGAGACAGGAGAGCAGCTCTGATGTTAGAAAATATTCTCTGAATGAATGAGGTGAGTTATTCCAGCAGACAGAGAGCAGATGTACTGCAGATGAAATCATTGCCCTGCAGAAAAACTAAGGAATGTTACACGGTACGTAATGCATTGTACTGGGACTTGCACAGTGCGAGTGAGCTCTTGTGTTACTCATAACGTCTAAGGGTCTGTCCGCTCTGGATGCAGACATTGATGAATAGTTTCCTGCTAGGAAGACTCATATGCAAAAAGTTTCAAGTGACCGAACACCTAACTTTGGATAAGTGTTCATATTACTGAAATCAGATATGTAAATATGCATATACATATTCCAAAATCCATTTGTATGTTGTTTTGGTTATAGTATTTAGAGGTGAAAATATAGTGTAAATTCTGTATTCCTTTCAAATGCCTAGTGAGTCCTTAGCTGTGAAGCGCTATATTCCAGCAGTGACCTCTGCCCAGTGAAAGCTGCTGTCCTGCCACTGTGATGGCTCTTCTATGCTGTCCCGGCTTTGTGTTCAATCAAGGTATCTGACTCTCGAAAATTGTCTTGATATTTTTCTCTTCAAAAAATAACCGTAGGTGAGTCAATAATAGGTTGATTAGCTTTCTCTGGAGACGTACTTTTTTAGTGTCTCTTTATTGATTTCTTCTTCTAGCTACAGCACAATAAAATAAAATGACAGAAACAATATGCCTAATTTGCTGATTCCCACTTAAGCAGTACACAAAAGAGGAATTAATTTTCCCTCTCTATTATTGAAATCAGACAGTACATTAAGGGCATTCATATTTTAGAATTACCCCTTATACCGATCCTGAAGTCTTTCATGTTCATTTGGCCCACCCTCATCATTTGTGTTGTATATTGTTGTGCTATTATATTCCTTTTTTCCCTTTTCTTCCCAGCTTGATGGACTTTCAACAAGCTACTTTCCCACCAAAGAACTTGTTTCCCAATTTTCCAACTGGTTTTACTTATATGAAGTCTATTCTGAGTACATCTAGGTTCACTTCACAGAAAGGACATCATTGTGCTATAAATGCTATCAAATGCTTCCTGGACAAGTGTCAGCATCTTATTTGTCCACCCTGTGTAATTTTTTAATTTCTCTTTTCTCTCTTTATGATGTAAAATGCATTTGTGGCTTTTCCTAGTCCCCAGAAATCCCAGAATTTACTTTCCTTTTCTCCTGATTGATGCGGCTTTTAGACTGGTGTAGGACTTGTGGCTGAAGTTGACCCACTCCAGATTTATTCTAGCATAATCAACGTCAAATTTGGACCATGCTGTTCACTTGCTGTGAGGCTGTTATGCTTCTAATCCTGTTTTTCTCTTCCTCCTGTTTCTCATTTAATTTCTGAACAAGATTTTAGGGAGTCTTGTTTGGATCTCCCTTCCCCTGACCTAGGTAAAGATACATGCTCAGCTTTAAAATTGGGTCAGCGGACCTTGTATGCAGACAGCCAGCAGAGCTATGGTTCTACCTGTCACACCTACGTCATCTCATCCCTTTTGGCACTGAGCATTTCTGAAAAGTGTTTTAGTGTCATCCACCCTCTACCTCTGCTCAGCGCAGATATATATATATATATATATGTGTGTGTATATAAAAGCCCAGAAAACTTTCCTCACCTATTGTTTCCCCTCTTCTCTTGAGGCATTTCATATAAAAGCTTGGCAGAGTCTTGCCCAAATTACCTGAAGTCATACAAAACAAACAGTTGGAAGGTGGAGAAATATAAATAATGGTTTCAGTTATCTTGCTTATACTGACTGAACTGAGTTGAGGATAATTCTGCAGTAGATCAAGATGGGAATTTGATAGTAGGAATTATAATTCCTGGTACACTGCTCAGAGTTTTACTTGGTCTTGTGGGCTTTGATTTGTTCCATGTAGAGCTTCAAAACTTTTAAAAAAATTATTATTCTTTTCTGCCTTCCTCAGCCCAAGTTTAGCTTAGTTCAATTTTGTAGCACTAGTGGTCCACATTAAAGGGTTTTTTTTGTTGTTTTTTTGGGGTGGTTTTTTTTTTGTTGTTGTTTCTTGTTTGGTTTTGGTTTTTTTTAATGCAGGCAAAAAGCTTGATATAGACTTTTTCACAAAGTAAGTGAAACTGATTCTTTTTCCCTATAGTTTCTACCTATGCTAACTCAGATTTTCACCAAAATCAGAACACTAACCTGCCTATATTATTTCACAGACTACATTTCCAGGGACAAGGCATCATGTCTGACCTGGAATGTCAAACAAGCCCTGTCCTTCTATTTGAAAAGGAATAAATCTTTCCTTCTTTTGTCTGTGCCTGTGGCCTACAGTGAGCATGGCAGTCTGTGCACAGAACCGCTCAGTAAACAGCAGTCTTGAAGATACATTGTCTATATGCACTTTCATAATTTATTCTCCTTCCTCTCAGGGTCTCTAATTTCTTGGGATTCTGCAAGTGAGCAGGCATAATGCACAATATATACCTGTGCTTGGTGCAAAGGAGAGAGGATATGTGTACATCCATCCTAAAGATATTGCTAACTGAAAAGCACTTGACCTTGAATGTCTATGGCATTGTGCTTGAGGATGGCATGCCTGAAAGAATTCCAGCTACCTTTTTTCTCTCTAATTGCACCACACAAATTTTATTCCTCGAAGTCTGCACCAGCCATGCATCCTGAAATGTCAAATTTCAGCTATATTTTAACTTTTTTAGCAGATTCCCAGAGACAAAACAATGGAACAAGTGGAATTTCAGAAACTCTGGACAACCACAAAACCATATTCTTCGCACTTACACAGACATTTCTCAGGCATTGAGAATGACTATAGGCAAAATTGCTGCAAGTATTAACCAAGTGCAGTTTAACCCTGGAATGTGCTTCATCTCCAGCTGCTGGAAGAACCAGTGGTATTCCCTCCCTTGTAGTTTCAGATTACCATATTCCTCAAAATAGAACTATAAAACCCAAATTGTAACCAGGGTAACATCCAAGCTAGTAAAAATGGTTTTTAATTGGAAGGACACTTTGAAATCACTATCCTGAAAAGACTGAAATCATTTATGGGTGTCTTGGAGTGGAGGGAAGGAGGAAATGTTTCCAAGCAGAGCACACTGTTCTTCCAATAATAAAATATAATCAAAACTACTGTTTAACATCTAGAATTTACAAGCTGGCAGCGGCATGCTACATGCTATATAGACAGTAATGACAGTAATTGGTCAGGCTCTTTAATGCAGTACAACCACTTTGTGCTATAAAATAATGCAAGTAGCTGCCCCCTCGACAGAGTAACTGGCACAGGGAAGATCACTTCATTTGAAGTACGTGCATGCTGTAGAGACCATCTAGCAACGTTACTACTTCCCTCTCCTTGTGGTTGGTATATCAAAGCAAGGGAAGAGGGCTGAAGGAAAGGATTTCTCTGGCCAGGTTTATTTGGAGACTTTTCTGGTTTTTGTGATCTACAAGAAGCTTCCTTTAAGATAAGAGGGGTAACCCTGAGCAACAAGGAGCAGCGGTGATCACAAGTGCAAATGATGTGCAGGTTTAATCTTCAGGTTTCTATCCTAACGGTAGAATTGGCAGCACTGAAAAACAGCGGAGGGTTCATCCTTGGTTATTGCTGCAGACACATTTCTAAGAAGTTGAGATGAATATCTGTCCATAATAAAGGCAGTTTGGGTAAGATCTCTACAGCAATTGTTAGGGGAAAATGCAGAATTTGCCTTCATTGAGAAGTAATGTCTTAACATTAATGTACTAGATATGATGTGACTGGACTCTCTAATCACTGTTTTTCTTTTTGGTTTTTTGTGGGTTTTTTTTTTAAATTTTGTTTTAGCCTGCTTGCTGATCATGAATCATAACTTTGTTCCAAGAGGAAAGGAAGATTCCAAACTTTTTGCTTTTCAGATACTTTTGCGGTGGCTTTCAGAGTAAGAGCCCTCAGGACCGGTGCTTACTGAATCTCATAAATACAGTCTGACTTTGAAGTCTAGACTAGAGGAGTTAACTGTAAACCCAAGTGAAATGCTCTTTTTTTTTCCTTGAAAGTGAAAGGTTATGATCAGAATTATGTATAAGGCAGTGACTTTATAAGCAGAAGTGACCAAAACAGCAGTTATCACCTAAAAGATCTTTGATATTTAAAACAAGGAATATTGACATATGAATGAGGAAATGAGGGAAAAACAAGATATACAGAGAAAATAACTACTAGTTCTTCGAGGATTTTAATGGGGCCAACATGCTAATGAAAATCTCTATTGTTGGTTTAAATGCAAAACACTGCAGAACATCAAACTTGATTGAATAGGATTGTCAAGTGTACCTTGCAGAGTTAGTGATTTCCATACAGAGGAAAATGTCAGTCATTATTCTACAGTGAAACTTGACCTGTAAATAATTTGTCTAGAAAGAACTGTGTCTCAATAAATCCATACTCTGGGAGGAGTATGAGGTAAGTTGGTTATCTATATTTGATGTTGGATTAGTTATACATAAAAAAGGCAGCTATACATTAGGGGTAAATGATGCTGTGATACCTGAACCTCTAAATGGCAGAAAGCAAGGCAGAAATTTAAGATCTGCTAGGACTGGGGAGCAAGAGGGGTCGAGTATAAAAGAGAGACATTTGATGGTGAAATGGTATCCAGGAAGTGAGACAGGAGATGGAGATTGTTTCCTTGCCCAGGAATATGAGAACTAGACCATTTTCTGGCAGCAAAAAGAGCCAGAGTATAGAGCAGAAACTGGATGGGCTTCAAGAGCTTGAATGAATAGTGGAAGGGATAATAGGAGAAGATTGCAGGGTATGCAGCATGTACAGAAAGCGTTCCGAGGAACAGGGGACAGGGAGAGGCTCTGAGAAGGGAGAGAAAGATGCAGGCAGACATTTATGGTATTTCTGATACTGTATGAAGGTAGGGAATAACGAACAGTACAGAAGGAATGATTTCATATAGGGTGGTAGTAGCCATGAAGATCCTGGATGTCAAAAGAAAGAATGAAGAAAACAAAAATAGTGCAAAAAACTAGGAAAATTGAGACGGGAGGGAGGGAGGGAGAGCATGGGGGCCAGGAAATGTGGGAGGTATTTAAAAATAAGGGAAGGAGTGGAAAAGGCAAAAAAGGACAGTAGGGAGAAGGGGAAGGAGAAATTTTACAGTGACCTGTAAGTATGAATCCACTGAAAAAAGCAATTTGTCTCAAAAAATTGTATCGAATACAGTATCAATATACAATACAATATACAATTTATTACACTTTTTATCAGATACTCCCTAAGCTCTTTGCAGGGCTGGAATGCATAGGATTTGAATTCTTTGCAGTATAATCTGTCTTAGAGAGGCAGTCAATATATTAACGATTTAAACAATAATCCCACTCTATTAATTCAAATCCCAGTTTGTGGAGTTTGTGTGATATGGCATGTAACATCTGTGCAGATAGATTCCACTCCAGTAAAATGCACTGCTTCTCTTTGTGGCTTGTGGTAAATTTTAAAGCTATGCTACAATTTATTATTATATTTTAAAATTATGTAATAAAGGAAAAAAAAATCAAATGCAATCTCTCAGTTGATGGATCCCACTGGCAAGGAAATGAGTCACATGGCTCCTATGTCTTCAGCATTACGAATTATTTCAGCCTGCTGGAGAAGAAGAAAAGAGTAGGGAAAGAGCACTAAAACTAAAGAGTGAAGAACTAGCATCTTTGTTGGGCATAACCCAAAAAGAGTATACGGGCTGCATAGATGGCTGTGTTAGGTTCTCTGACCTGTCATGCCTGTGGTTAAACTAGACAGCCTCTCCCAATACATTCAGTAGAAGATAACATGGAAGATAAGAAGGCAAACAGTGAGAAATGGGATACAAGAAAGACAGTAATAGGATGAAAAACTGATACCAGTACTTATCTGTTAAAAAAAAGTCCTTTTAATTAATAGATTTGAAATAACTTTTCCAAGAAACTATTGAAAACTTTCATTATTCTCATTACAAATGGGAAAACTATGCTGAATATTTCATTCTTTTGTAAATTACTAGGTAGAATCATAGAATCATAGAGTTGCTTAGGCTGGAAAACACCTTTAAGATCATCAAGTCCAACCGCTAACCCAGCACTGCGAAGTCCACCACTAAACCATGTCCCTAACTGCCACATCTACACCTCTTTTAAAGACATCCA